>JAINUV010001461.1:1839058-2089262 GCA_020205505.1 Panax japonicus | reverse complement strand
TTGCCTTTAAAAAAGCAAAAAAGAAAAACCAGCTAAATCTAACTGGCCTCAGATCTTCCCTGCCTACTGCCCTGCCTGCAAATTCAGCTATTTTGCCTGACCAGAATCGGGAATTTAAGCAACTGACGGATATGTGCCTGCTGATCGCTGTTCTGCAACCAGACAGCATAGAGCGGACGAACGGCGACGGGCGTATCCGGAATCACCATCAACTCACTGTACACACTCTGCCAAAAGTCCGGCAGAAATGCGCACGCTCCGGTGGTATGCAGCAGTTCACGGGTGACATGTGCCGACGTGGTGGTCAGTACCGGTACATCATCAGCTCCGGAGAGATAGCTCTGATGCTGATGAAAATCTGCTCCCCATTCCAGCTTAATATAATCATATTTTTCACGCTTCTCGCTCTGCCGGGCGCAGAAAAGCGCCAGTGAAATATGACCAATCTGCTGACTGGTTAACTCATCCATCTTAGGTGCTTCAGTGGTAATCAACAGATCCAGCTGGCGCTCATGGAGTTGCTTAACCAGCAGATGTCGTTGTGCCACGCGCGCTTCTAAGTGCAGGCTCTCTCGATTCTCGTAGAGCGTCTGTAGCCATGGCGTCAGATAAGCCTCCCATAGTGATGCACTGGCACCTATTGAAAGCTCATGGTGCTGCTGAGTGTGAGAGACCTCCTTCTTCGCCATCATCCAGGTGCTCATCAGGCTTTCAGCATAGGGGAGCAGTCGCTCTCCGGCCGCCGTCAGACGTATGTTATTGCGATGCCGTGTAAAAAGGTTAACGCCAAGCTGATTCTCTAACTGACGGATGCGAAAACTGACAGCAGATTGCGTGAGGTAAAGTGCTTCTGCAGCACGCCCGAAATGGCGAGTTCTGCTCACTTCCAGGAAAGTTTTCAGTAATTCCGTATCCACAGCGTTCTCCCAAAAAATGTTTGTCGTATAGATTTAAATGTTTTGTTTTACACTCTGTCAAGCCTATCTAATACTCCGCGCCATTAACAGCACGGCATTAGAAAATCAGGAGCGTGTAACATGGCGGAAAGCTTCTCAACAGAGAATCGTTTCTTTGATAACAAACATTACCCGCGTGGTTTCTCACGCCACGGTGACTTTACTATTAAAGAAGCTCAGCTTCTTGAACGCCACGGTTTTGCCTTTAATGAGCTGGATTTATCAAAGCGTGAGCCTGCAACCGAAGAAGAACGTTTGTTTATTGAAGTGTGTCGTGGCGTGCGTGAGCCGCAAACGGAAGCTGAACGTGTATGGTCTAAGTATATGACCCGCATTAAGCGTCCTAAACGTTTTCATACGCTGTCTGGCGGTAAACCGCAGATGGACACCGTTGAAGACTTCACCGACAGCGACGATTAACAGAGAAGGGGCGAAAGCCCCTTTTTTTATTGCAGGCTGTTATGCAGATGGATCATTAATCGATCTATCGTGCGATAGCTGACAGCTTCCTGCAGATGATGCCGGGTGATGTCTGCTTCCCCAGCCAGATCGGCCAGGGTACGCGCCACTTTTAAAATCCGCTGCCATGCCCGTACAGATAAACCCAGTTTTTCCAGCACTGACTCCAGCCACTCCGCATCCTCTTTAGCCGGCTGACACCAGCGCATAATCTCTGCATTGTTTAAATGCGCATTTATTTTTCCTGCACGAGCCAGCTGAATGTCACGCGCTGCGACCACCCGATGACGAACCTGCTCAGATGCTTCCGCTTTGGTGCGCTGACCGCTGAGCATGCCGCTGGGGAGTAGCGGCACCTCCAGCGAAAGATCAAAACGATCAAGAAAGGGGCCGGATAGCTTACTGAGATAACGCAGCACCTGCTGCGGTGAGCAGCGGTTATGCTGTCCCTGATAGTGTCCGGTTGGGCTTGGATTCATCGCAGCAATCAGCTGAAACCGGGCCGGGTAGGTAACTTTTGCCCGAGCGCGTGAAATAGCGATGACGCCCGACTCTAATGGTTCGCGCAGGGAGTCCAGCACCTTGCGATCAAATTCCGGTAATTCATCCAGAAACAGCACGCCGTTATGCGCCAGGGAGATCTCACCGGGCCGTGGCAGTGAGCCGCCGCCAATCAGAGCATAGAGAGAGGCGCTGTGGTGAGGTGACCTGAAAGGCCGGGTGCGCCACTGTCGGTGCAGGGTATTGCTGTTCACCAGGCTGGCGATTGCCGCGCACTCCAGTGCTTCCTGATCGCTTAAGGAGGGCATGATGCCGGGCAACCGGGTAGCGAGCATGGTTTTACCGGTGCCAGGGGGCCCGATCAGCAACAGGTTGTGCCCGCCAGCCGCAGTGATCTCCAGTGCTCTGCGTCCCTGTTCCTGACCAATGATATCAGCGAGATCGTCAGCAGGTGCATCGCCCTTATGCTCAGGATATTGGGCTGTTGGTAATGTGAGTTCATTGCGCAGAAAGCCGCACACTTCGCTGAGGTGAGAGGCAACCAGCGACGATCCCTGACGGATTAGTCCGGCATCACACTGATTCTCAGTGGAGAGGACCAGCTGTCGTCCAGCCTGAATGGCTACCATGGCCGCGGGAATCGCGCCTTGTACACCGCACAGTGCGCCGTCGAGTGCCAGCTCACCCAGAAACTCATAGTGCGTCAGTTTGTCGGCAGGAAGCTGCTCAGAGGCGACCAGAATGGCAATCGCCATGGGTAAGTCATACCGCCCGCCCTCTTTGGGTAAATCTGCGGGTGCCAGGTTGATGGTGACGCGTTTTGCCGGGAAGGCAAAACCGCTGTTGATAATGGCGCTGCGTACCCGCTCACGCGCCTCTTTCACCGTGGTTTCAGGCAGACCCACCAGCGTTAACGCAGGCAGTCCGTTACTGATGTGTGCCTCTATGGTCACCAGCGGGGCTTCCACTCCCAGCGCTGCCCGGGTCAGAACTTTTGACAATGACATACTCACTCCTTGTTACCATCAGTCTGGTGACAGCATCAAAGGAAAGCCAGGGCTTCATCAGCACTATTCGGGTCATTGCACAACCTATCAGAAGTTTTTTCACGACCTGTTAAAACGCTGCGTGTCTGCGCGCAAATTCACCAAAACATTATTACGTCAGTAAAGTGATGAATAATTATCATCATGTAATTATTTCTTGTATTACAAATTGATAGACCGCGATTTAGCGCCAGGCGCTAAAAAAAATCTGTAAAAAAAGTTGTGTCATACCCCCTGACTATGATAACTCTGTAGGCATTACTTCGAACAAGTGAAAGAATTGAACAACACATGAAAGCCCTTCTACAAGTGATTAGCCTGGTCGTGATTAGCGTGGTGGTGGTTATTAACCTACCGTGCGGGGCAACGCTTGGAGAAAGAAAGGCTTAAAAATCAAGCCTCGAATCCGAAAAAACCCCCGCACCGAAAGGTCCGGGGGTTTTTTTTCGACCAGAGGAAATATCAGTAAATCCACAAGGAACAAACAATGAACAGTAGCATAAAATTCTGTTGTTCCGGTCAGGACACAGGAGAATAGCGATGACAGGTGCACAGTGGGTAGTTCAGGCTTTACGCGCGCAGGGTGTTGATACCGTATTTGGTTACCCTGGCGGCGCAATCATGCCGGTATACGACGCGCTCTACGATGGCGGCGTGGAACACCTACTGTGTCGTCACGAGCAGGGCGCTGTGATGGCGGCGATTGGCTATGCGCGCTCAACCGGCAAAACCGGCGTCTGTATCGCTACCTCTGGCCCTGGCGCGACAAACCTGATTACCGGCCTGGCGGATGCCATGATGGATTCGGTGCCGGTTGTTGCCGTAACAGGTCAGGTCTCCTCTGCCTTTATCGGCACCGATGCCTTCCAGGAGATCGACGTACTGGGGCTCTCACTGGCCTGCACCAAACATAGCTTCCTGGTTGAATCACTGGATGAGCTGCCCGCCATCATGGCAGAAGCCTTCGCGCTGGCGCAGTCGGGCCGTCCGGGTCCGGTACTGGTGGACATTCCTAAAGATATTCAGATTGCGCAGGGAGAACCTGCCCCGCATCTGGTTCCGGTAAAAGAGGGAAATGCGCTGCCGCATCAGGCGATTCAGGAAGCACGCGCACTGATGGCGCAGGCCAGAAAACCAATGCTCTATGTTGGTGGAGGCGTTGGCCTGGCACAGGCTGTTCCGGCACTGCGCGCGCTGGCAGAAGAGACCGGCATCCCGGCAGTGGCCACCTTAAAGGGGCTGGGCAGTGTAGACCCCCACAGCGAGGTTTATCTCGGCATGCTGGGGATGCACGGTACTAAAGCCGCCAACCTGGCGGTGCAGAGTTGTGACTTACTGATTGCGGTCGGTGCCCGTTTCGATGACCGCGTGACCGGCAAGCTGGACACCTTTGCTCCCCATGCCAGCGTAATTCATCTCGATATCGATCCCGCTGAGTTAAACAAATTACGTCGTGCACACGTCTCTCTGCAGGGTGATCTCAACGAACTGCTGCCCGCCCTGAGTCAGCCTCTGCATATCAACGCCTGGCGTGATGAGATGAAAGCGCTTAAGGCCAGTCACCCATGGCGCTACGACCATCCGGGCGAAGCGATCTATGCACCGCTGTTGCTCAAGCAGCTTTCCGATCGCAAACCGGCCAATACCGTAGTGACCACCGACGTCGGTCAGCATCAGATGTGGACGGCGCAGCACATGGCATTCAGCGCGCCGGAGAACTTCATCACCTCCAGCGGCTTAGGCACCATGGGCTTTGGTTTACCCGCCGCCATCGGAGCCCAGGTTGCACGCCCGGAAGATACGGTTATCTGTGTCTCGGGCGATGGCTCCATCATGATGAACATCCAGGAGCTGGGCACCATCAAGCGCGGCAAGCTGCCGGTCAAAATCGTGCTGCTGGATAACCAGCGTCTGGGCATGGTGCGTCAGTGGCAGCAGCTGTTTTTCGATGGCCGCTACAGTGAAACCAATCTGTCCGACAACCCCGACTTCCTCACGCTGGCCAGCGCTTTCAATATTCCCGGCCAGCGCATTACCCGTAAAGATCAGGTCGACGCCGCCCTTGATGCTCTGCTGAACAGCGAAGGTCCTTACTTCCTGCATGTTGCAATTGATGAGCATGAAAACGTCTGGCCACTGGTACCGCCGGGTGCCAGCAATGCAAACATGATGGAGAAAACTGTATGAACCAGCATCAATTGTCTATCGAAGCCCGTTTCCGCCCTGAAATATTGGAGCGCATTTTACGTGTAGTGCGTCACCGCGGTTTTCAGGTCTGTTCTATGAACATGGCCTCAGTCGCCAACGCAGAAAACATTAATATTGAAATGACCGTTGCCAGTCAGCGCTCCGTCGATTTACTGTCTTCGCAGTTAAGCAAATTGATCGACGTTGCATGCGTTCAGATTCAACAACAGACAACACAACAAATCCGCGCTTAGCCGCGAGAGGGAATAACAATGAGCACGAAGAAAGCAGACTTTATTTGGTTCAATGGCGAGATGGTTAAGTGGGAAGAGGCGAAGGTCAGCGTCATGTCCCACGCGTTGCACTACGGTACGTCGGTATTTGAAGGCGTGCGCTGCTACGACTCTCACAAAGGACCGGTTGTGTTCCGCCATCGCGAACACATGCAACGTCTGCACGACTCCGCCAAAATCTATCGCTTCCCGATTAAAAGCAGCGTTGATGAGCTGATGGAAGCGTGCCGCGAAGTCATCCGCGTGAACAAACTGAAAAGTGCTTATATCCGTCCGCTGGCCTTTGTCGGCGATGTGGGCCTGGGCGTGAACCCGCCAGACGGCTTCACCACCGATGTGATCATTGCGGCGTTCCCGTGGGGCGCATACCTGGGCGCTGAAGCCCTGGAGAACGGCATCGACGCCATGGTTTCCTCATGGAGCCGCGTAGCACCGAACACCCTGCCAACCGCCGCTAAAGCGGGCGGTAACTACCTCTCTTCATTGCTGGTGGGCAGCGAAGCCCGTCGTCACGGCTATCAGGAAGGGATTGCGCTGGATACTAATGGCCTGATCTCAGAAGGTGCAGGCGAAAACCTGTTTGAAGTTAAAGATGGTGTGCTCTTTACCCCGCCATTTACCTCTTCAGCACTGCCGGGCATCACCCGCGATGCCATCATCACGCTGGCGCGTGATATGGGCATTGAAGTGCGTGAGCAGACCCTGTCGCGTGAATCTCTCTATCTGGCTGACGAAGTCTTTATGTCTGGCACCGCGGCAGAAATTACACCGGTGCGCAGTGTTGACCGCATTCAGGTTGGCGAAGGCAAACGTGGCCCGGTGACCAAACGCATCCAGGAGGCCTTCTTTGGCCTGTTCACCGGCGAAACCGAAGACAAATGGGGCTGGTTAGATCCGGTTAACCCATAATCAGATACAGCGCGGGCGTCATCTGACGTCCGCGAGCTTATTCTTACTGGAGTAAATAGAGTATGCCTAAGTACCGTTCCGCCACCACCACCCACGGCCGCAATATGGCGGGTGCCCGTGCCTTATGGCGCGCGACAGGAATGACCGACGACGATTTCGGCAAGCCGATTATCGCTGTGGTTAACTCATTCACCCAATTTGTGCCGGGCCACGTTCACCTGCGTGATCTTGGTAAACTTGTCGCCGAGCAGATCGAAGCGGCAGGCGGTGTGGCTAAAGAGTTCAACACCATTGCGGTGGATGACGGTATTGCCATGGGTCATGGCGGCATGCTGTATTCACTGCCGTCGCGTGAGCTGATTGCTGACTCGGTCGAGTACATGGTCAACGCCCACTGTGCCGACGCCATGGTCTGCATCTCTAACTGCGACAAAATCACCCCGGGTATGCTGATGGCGTCATTGCGCCTCAATATTCCGGTGATCTTCGTTTCAGGCGGACCGATGGAAGCGGGTAAAACTAAGCTTTCTGATCAGATCATCAAGCTGGATCTGGTAGATGCGATGATTCAGGGTGCCAACCCGAACGTCAGCGATGCCGACAGCGAGCAGATCGAACGCTCTGCCTGTCCGACCTGCGGCTCCTGCTCCGGTATGTTCACCGCCAACTCGATGAACTGCCTGACTGAAGCACTCGGCCTGTCGCAGCCTGGCAACGGTTCACTGCTGGCTACGCACGCCGATCGCAAAGAGCTGTTCATTAATGCCGGTAAGCGCATCGTAAGCCTGACCAAGCGCTATTACGAGCAGGATGATGTCAACATGCTGCCGCGTAACATCGCGAACAAGGCCGCTTTTGAGAACGCCATGATGCTGGATATCGCCATGGGTGGCTCCACCAACACCGTGCTCCACCTGCTGGCAGCCGCACAGGAAGGCGATATCGACTTTAATATCTCCGACATCGATCGGCTGTCACGCAAAGTGCCTCAGCTCTGTAAAGTGGCGCCAAGTACCCCGAAATACCACATGGAAGATGTGCATCGCGCGGGTGGCGTCTTCGCCATTCTCGGCGAGCTGGATCGTGCCGGCCTGTTCGACAGCAGCGCCCGTAATATCCTGCAGCAGACCATGCGTGAAACGCTGGATCAGTACGACATCATGCTGACCAAAGATCAGGCGGTAAAAGATATGTTCCGCGCGGGTCCGGCGGGTATTCGTACCACTCAGGCGTTCTCACAGAACTGCCGCTGGGACACGCTGGATGATGACCGTGCCGAAGGCTGTATCCGTACCCGTGAAAACGCTTACTCGCAGGATGGCGGTCTGGCCGTGCTCTACGGCAACATCGCGGAAGATGGCTGTATCGTAAAAACTGCGGGCGTAGACAAAGAGATCCTGACCTTCACCGGTCCGGCCAAAGTCTATGAAAGCCAGGATGACGCCGTTGAAGCGATTCTGGGCGGCAAAGTTGTCGCGGGCGATGTGGTCGTCATTCGCTACGAAGGTCCAAAAGGCGGGCCAGGCATGCAGGAGATGCTCTATCCGACCACTTATCTGAAATCGATGGGGCTGGGCAAAAGCTGCGCGCTGATCACCGATGGTCGTTTCTCTGGCGGTACGTCAGGCCTCTCTATCGGTCACGCCTCGCCTGAAGCAGCCAACGGCGGCACCATTGCGCTGGTCAAAGATGGCGACACCATCGAAATCGATATCCCTAACCGCGGTATCAAACTCGCCGTTCCGGATAACGAACTGCACGCCCGTCGTGAAGAGCAGCAGGCACGTGGCGATGCGGCGTATACGCCGGTCAATCGTCAGCGTGAAGTCTCCTTTGCGCTGCGTGCCTACGCATTACTCGCGACCAGTGCTGACAAAGGCGCCGTCCGCGATAAGAGCAAGCTGGGAGGCTAACAATGGCCGAGTCTCAACCGCTACCCGAGGCGCCTTGTGGCGCCGAGTATTTGCGCGCAGTGTTGCGTTCACCGGTGTATGAAGTGGCACAGGTGACGCCGCTGCAGGTTATGGAAAAAATCTCATCGCGTCTCGGCAACACCATTCTGGTGAAGCGGGAAGATCGCCAGCCAGTGCACAGTTTCAAAGTGCGCGGTGCCTACGCGATGATCGCCGGTCTGAACGAAGAGCAGAAAGCGCGCGGCGTGGTGACGGCGTCAGCCGGCAACCATGCGCAGGGCGTGGCGCTCTCCGCCACTAAGCTGGGCATCAAGTCACTGATTGTGATGCCGCTGGCGACGGCAGACATCAAGGTTGATGCGGTGCGCGCATTTGGCGGTGAGGCTTTCCTGTTCGGGGCCAACTTTGACGAGGCGAAAGCCAAAGCGATAGAACTCTCAGAACAGCGCGGCTACACCTTCGTGCCGCCGTTTGACCATCCGGCCGTCATTGCCGGACAGGGCACGCTGGCGATGGAGCTGCTGCAGCAGGATGCGCATCTCGACCGGGTCTTTGTCCCGGTTGGCGGAGGGGGTCTGGCAGCCGGCGTCGCGGTGCTGATCAAGCAGTTGATGCCGCAAATCAAAGTGATCGCGGTGGAGTCAGAAGATTCAGCCTGCCTGAAAGCAGCGCTGGAAGCGGGTCATCCGGTCGATCTGCCACGCGTCGGGCTGTTTGCCGAAGGGGTCGCGGTGAAACGGATTGGCAGCGAAACCTTCCGGCTCTGTCAGGAATACATCGATGACATCATCACCGTCGACAGCGATGCGATTTGTGCCGCAATGAAAGATCTGTTTGAAGATGTCCGTGCTGTGGCGGAGCCCTCTGGCGCGCTGGCGCTGGCGGGCATGAAAAAGTATATCCAGCAGCACGGGATCAAAGGCGAGCGGCTGGCGCATGTGTTATCCGGGGCCAACGTCAATTTCCACGGCCTGCGTTACGTTTCTGAGCGCTGCGAGCTGGGCGAACAGCGTGAAGCGCTGCTGGCCGTAACGATTCCGGAACAGCAGGGCAGTTTCCTGCGCTTCTGCCAGACGCTGGGCGGACGGTCGATTACCGAGTTCAACTACCGCTACGCCGATGCGGACAAAGCCTGCATCTTTGTTGGCGTACGACTGACGCGTGGCGTGGAAGAGCGCAGCGAGATCATCAGCGAGCTCACCAGCGGCGGTTATCAGGTGGTCGATCTCTCGGATGATGAGATGGCGAAACTGCACGTGCGTTACATGGTGGGCGGACGCCCTTCTAAACCACTGCGTGAACGCCTCTTCAGCTTTGAATTCCCGGAGGCACCCGGCGCGTTGCTGAAGTTCCTGCAAACGCTGGGCACCCACTGGAATATCTCGCTGTTTCATTATCGCAGCCACGGCACCGATTATGGCCGTGTGCTGGCCGCTTTTGAACTTGGCAGCGATGAGCCACGCTTCGAAGAGCATCTCACCGATCTGGGTTACGACTTTCATGACGAAAGCCAGAACCCGGCGTTCCGCTTCTTCCTGTCAGGCAACTGATTACAGCTGGCTCCAGAAAGCACTGATCAGCGGCTCTCCGAGCCGCTTTTTTTGCACGCAGATGCCGAGTTCGAACGGCGCAACCGAGTCAATATTCTCCAGTAGCAGCACGCGGTTACGCACCGGCTCCGGGCTGTTTTCCAGCACCACATCCGGTAAAAGTGCAATACCGCAGCCCAGCGCCACCATCGAAACAATCGCCTCATGCCCCGAGACCGTGGCGTAAATCACCGGGTTCGGGATGCGCTGGCGGCGAAACCAGAGATCGATACGTCGCCGTGCCGGTCCCTGTACCGGCAGGATAAACGGAATTTTTGACCAGTCGGGCTGCGGCTGCGTTGCCTGGGTGCGAACGGCGCAGGGCAGTGCAGGCGCGATCAGCACCAGCGGGATCAGCCCCAGTGGCATAAAATCAATGCTGGCGGGCAGCGTTTCAGGACGGCCGGCAATGGCCAGATCGGCATCGCCGGAGTGCACTTTTTCCACCGCATCCGCGGCATCGCCGGTATCCAGTTTGATTTCGACCTGCGGATGTTCAGCGCGAAAGCGGTCGAGGATGGGCGGCAGATGACTGTAGGCCGCCGTCACTGAGCAGAACAGGCGCAGCTCGCCGCTGAGCGACGGACCGTTAAGATCCATCACATGGCGCAGTTGCTGATACTGCAACAGCGTCTGCTGGGCAAACTGGCGCAGGCGTTCGCCCGCTTCTGTCAGCGTCACAGTGCGGTTATCGCGCAGAAACAGCGCATGGCCGACATCTTCTTCAAGCCGCTGGATCTGGCGTGACAGCGTGGAAGGGCTGACGTGCATAGCACGCGCAGTGCGCCCGAAGTGGCAGCTTTCTGCCAGATGAAGAAACAGTTTCAGATCCCGTAAATCCATGTGCGCGTCGCCTCTGGGTGGTGTTGCATTTATTGCAATGTGACGTTGTTAATATATCAATTTAAGCAACAGAATTCCTGTCATATGATGGGGTCATTCGCGGCGCTGCATGATACGCCGTTCCTGAACAAAAAAAGCAAACACAACCTTACCGGAGTACCCATGGCTAACTATTTCAACACATTGAACCTGCGCAACCAGCTGGCGCAATTAGGTAAATGCCGTTTCATGGCGCGTGACGAATTCGCGGATGGTGCCAGTTTCCTGAAAGGCAAAAAAGTCGTTATCGTTGGCTGTGGTGCGCAGGGCCTGAATCAGGGTCTTAACATGCGTGATTCCGGTCTGGATGTGGCCTATGCACTGCGTGCTGAAGCGATTGCGGAAAAACGCCCTTCATGGCGCAAAGCGACCGATAACGGTTTCAAAGTGGGCACCTACGAAGAACTGATCCCGCAGGCTGACCTGGTGGTTAACCTGACGCCAGACAAGCAGCACTCCGCTGTAGTTCAGGCTGTTCAGCCGCTGATGAAAGATGGCGCTGCCCTGGGCTACTCGCACGGTTTCAACATCGTTGAAGTGGGCGAAAGCATCCGCAAAGATATCACCGTGGTCATGGTGGCACCGAAGTGTCCGGGTACAGAAGTTCGTGAAGAGTACAAACGTGGCTTTGGTGTACCGACGCTGATCGCGGTTCACCCGGAAAACGATCCAAAAGGCGAAGGCATGGCGATTGCCAAAGCCTGGGCAGCAGCAACTGGCGGCGATCGTGCTGGCGTGCTGGAGTCCTCTTTCGTTGCTGAAGTGAAATCTGACCTGATGGGTGAGCAGACTATCCTGTGCGGCATGTTGCAGGCTGGTTCACTGCTCTGCTTCGACAAGCTGGTGGCTGAAGGCACTGACCCGGCTTACGCAGAAAAACTGATCCAGTTCGGCTGGGAAACCATCACCGAATCACTGAAGTTTGGCGGCATCACACTGATGATGGATCGCCTCTCTAACCCGGCTAAACTGCGCGCTTATGCGCTGTCAGAGCAGCTGAAAACCATCATGGCACCGCTGTTCCAGAAACATATGGATGACATCATCTCCGGCGAATTCTCTTCCGGCATGATGGCGGACTGGGCCAATGATGATAAAAACCTGCTGACCTGGCGTGAAGAGACCGGCCAGACCGCATTCGAAACCGCCTCTCAGTATGAAGGCAAAATCGAAGAGCAGGAGTACTACGACAAAGGTGTGGTGATGGTTGCGATGGTTAAAGCGGGCGTTGAGCTGGCGTTTGAAACCATGGTGGACGCAGGCATCATTGAAGAGTCTGCTTACTACGAATCACTGCATGAGCTGCCGCTGATCGCGAACACCATTGCCCGTAAGCGCCTGTATGAAATGAACGTGGTGATCTCCGATACCGCCGAATATGGTAACTACCTGTTCTCCTTCGCCGCGGTGCCGCTGCTGAAAGAGTTCATGACCACGCTGCAGCCAGGCGATCTGGGTAAAGCGGTAGAAGGCACGCAGGTTGATAACGCGCAGCTGCGTGACGTTAACGAAGCGGTTCGCCAGCATCCGATTGAAACCGTTGGCCGTAAGCTGCGTGGCTACATGACCGACATGAAGCGTATCGCTGTCGCGGGCTAATTACCGTCATCACAGTTTTCAGCAAAACAAACCCCGGCTTGCCGGGGTTTTTTGTTGATGAACCATACCAGGCAAGGCCGATTGTAAGTTAGTGCCTGCACTGCTGTGAGACAGTGCAGGCACATGGAATACGGTCAGATCGGAAAGACGCAAAACCGCCATCCATGGCATGCTCGGCCCGCGCGATTACGCACCTCATCCCTGAGGTGCGCCCGTTTCCGGGCCAACGCTTTGCGTTGTTCAAAAACGCTCCCAGCGTTTTTGTCCCTGGCGCGGGACGCTTTCCTCTTCTGACCGTATTCCCTGTGCCTTAAGCTTCTTTATTGCTGCCAGTATCAATACGCCTTTCAGCGAGGTCCGGTTTTTTCAAACAGAAAGCTAACCCGCTTAAGGCGTATGCTCCCTGAGCCTGTCGCCTGACCATAAGGCGATGTTTTGTTTAGCCCTTCAGAGCGGTTGTACTCTGTGAGCCTGCTCCATAAAAAAACCCGGCAGCCGCCGGGTTTTCACTGACCTTCATCCAGCCGGATTAAACGTCATACAGCGTCTGATGACGCGTCTCTTTACAGGCGAGCAATGCAATCAGCGTCAGCACGGCCATTGACGCCAGATAAAGTCCCACCGCCTGCAAACCATAATGCGCATTCAGCCAGGTCGCGATATAAGGCGCAACAGAGGCACCCAGAATCGATGAGAGGTTATAAGAGAACGATGCGCCGGTATAACGCACTTCGGTCGGAAACAGCTCCGGCAGCAGGGCGCCCATCGGACCAAAGGTCAGGCCCATAATGCTCAGACCCAGCAACAGAAACGCCATCACCAGCGCCTGCGATCCGGAACCTAGCATCGCCGGGAACAGGAACGAAAACGCGATAATCATCAGCGTAATGGTAATCATCGTCTTGCGGCGACCAAAACGGTCAGCCAGCAAACCGGCAATCGGCACCATCACTCCAAAGCCAATCACCGCCAGCATCAGCATCCACAACATACTATTACGCGGAATACCCAGACCGGCCGGTGCTGCCGTGGTGCCGTAGCTCATCGAATAGACGGTCATGATATAGAACAGCGTATAGGTCGCCAGCATGATAAAGGTGCCGAGAATGGTGGCAGTCAGATGCTTGCTCAGCAGCGCCGCAATGGGCACCCGAACCTGCTTCTTCTCTTTCTGTACTTTGGCAAACACCGGACTCTCATGCAGCGAAACGCGCACATACAGGCCAATCAGCACCAGCACGGCGGAGAGAATAAACGGCACGCGCCAGCCCCACTGCATAAACTGCTCGTCGGTCAGCAGCCACGAAAGCAGCAGAAAAGTGCCGTTAGCGAAGAAAAAGCCAATCGGCGCACCCAGCTGAGGGAAGGAACCGTAAAGCGCACGCTTCTTCGCCGGGGCATTTTCCGTCGCCAGCAGCGCCGCGCCACCCCATTCACCACCCAGTCCCAGTCCCTGACCAAAACGCGCCAGCGCCAGCAGCAGCGGAGCCATCACGCCGATGGTTTCATAGCCGGGCAGCAGACCAATCACCACGGTGGAGATCCCCATGGTCAGCAGCGAGGCAACCAGCGTGGCTTTGCGACCCACGCGATCGCCAAAGTGACCAAACACGGCGGAGCCAATCGGACGCGCGATAAAGGCGATAGCAAAGGTGGCCAGCGACTGTAGCGTCGCGACCGTGGCATCACCCTGCGGGAAGAAAATGTGCGGGAAAACAATCACCGCAGCAGTGGCATAAATATAAAAGTCGAAGAACTCGATGGCCGTTCCGACCAGCGAGGCAATCACCACTTTACTGCGTGAGTTAACCGGCGTGGGATCCTGCTGTTTGTCGAGCGTGTCTGTGAGGGAGGCTTGCATAACTGTTTCTTATTTGTAAATACAGACAAAGAATCTTACGCATCTGCCAGAGCGCATTCAATGATGAAAACCCGCGCCGCGTCTGGCTTCAGCGGGCAAAAAGAGGATAATTTCTGAGGTGCGACGAATGTCGGGTGATACCGGGGTAATCCGGACGATATCTGGCGGGATACTCTACGAAAGGGCTAAATAAAAGTGACCCCTCAGCTATTCATCCTGTTATCTGGTTAAAAAATAGCCGAGGGGTGATATTTTCCGCTGTTGTTAACGGATTACGATGATTTGTGTCGTGACGCGCTGCCCGCTTCAGGCATTTGTGGGTCGTCTTTATATTTGGCGGTGGCGATCCACGCCGCACAGAACAGCGTCAGGCGGGCGAAGAAGTAGAAAAACGCCATCAGGCCGAGCACGGAACCAAAGGCCGCACCGGAAGGCGAGGTCGCCAGCTTCGGCAGTGTCAGCGTCATCACAAACTTGATCACCTCAAAACCGATTGCCGCCAGCAGAGTGCCGCGGAACAGCGCTTTCTTACGCGGCTTATGACGCGGCAGGATCCAGAAAATCCACAGGAACAGCAGATAGTTAGCCATAACGGAAATCGAGGTGGCGATAATGGTCAGGGCGGGCCGTAACCAGTCGATGCCATCCAGCCCCAGTGCGCTGACGATCATTGCCTGCGCCGAACCGGCTACCGAGGTCAGCGACAGCGTAATCACCAGCGCCAGCATCAGACCGGTCAGCGACAGGAAATCGCGAATATAACGCTTCCAGATCTTCTCTTTGTCATCCGGTTTGCGTTCCCACACGTCGCGCGACTGGGCACGAATCGCTTCGCGCAGGTTACCCATCCAGTTAAGACCGGAGTAGAGCGCCAGCAGTAAACCGGTAATACCCACGGTGGCACGCTGCTGAATGGCGGTATTTACCGTATTCTTCAGCGTGGTGGCCAGCGTCGGGTCGCTGATGCTGCTGACGATTTTGTTGATGATATCGGTCAGCAGATCCTGGTTCGATGCCAGCACAAAACCCACGGCGGCAAACGACACCATCAGAATGGGGATCAGCGATAAAAAAGAGAAATAGGTAATGGCCGCGCCAAACTGGCTGCCGAGCCGATCGTTAAAGCGGTCAAGGGCGCGAATAAAATGCGCCACTGCCGGAATCGCCTGAAACCAGGCGGCAAAACGCGACACGCGCACAATCGAATGATCAACCGTCTCGTTGCCGGTTTTAATATCGATAAGCGGCTTTTGCGGCTGCGTATCCTGCGGGTTTTCCTGCTTGTCTGTCATAGACCTTCACTGTCCTGTTTATCATTAAAATCAAAGTATAGCCGCTCAGGTGACGTACTCCTGTAACACCTGACTCAGCCACTCCATAAAAACCCGCACGCGACGCGCCACATTGCGCCGGTGCGGATAGAGCAGGTGGATCGGCATCGGTCTGGCGGGAAAGCGATGCAGCACTTCTACCAGCTCGCCTCTTTCCAGTAATGTCTGAATCCCGGCGGCAGGCACCTGAATAATGCCTAACCCCGCCAGACAGGCGGCGCGATAAGTTTCGGTGCTGTTCACGGTGACCACACCGCCGGTGTGAACATAGTGACACTGCCTGCCATCAAAATATTCAAAACCCGGTGAGGCCTGACCCAGTTGCTGGCTGTAATGCACCATCGCATGCTGCGACAGCTCTTCCAGCCGGATCGGCATGCCGAAACGCGAAAGGTAGCCAGGGCTGGCGCAGTTGATCAAGGTATGGGTACCAATTTTTCGCGCAATCAGGCCAGAATCTTTGAGCTCACCGACGCGGATTACGCAGTCAAAACCTTCCCGGATTACATCCACCTGACGGTCGCTGCTGCTCAGCTCAATCTCTACGCCGGGGTAGTGCTGCAAAAATTCCGGCAGCCGTGGCAGGATAAAACTGGTGGCCATGGCCACAGACATATCAATCCGGAGTTTACCGCTGAGCGAGGCAGGCTCGTGCTGGAACAGGCTGTCCATATCGTCAATCATCGACAATAAATCCAGACAGCGATCGTAATAGACCAACCCGTCCTGGGTTAGTTGCACCCGGCGCGTGGTGCGATGCAGCAAACGTGTTGCCATTTGATTCTCCAGCGCCTGTATCTGCCGCGAAACGCTGCCTTTGGGGACACCTAAACTCTCTGCCGCGCGGGTAAAACTGCCCATTTCGGCCACCCGCACAAACACCTGCATTGCGTGAATTTTGTCCATGTTGTTCACCGATTGTTGTTTTTATTGAAACAGTGATGCGCATTTAACACTGTTTATAGATCAATAATTCGCGAATATCCTTAACCTGTGTTCAATTTTTCAACAGGTGCGAGAGATGAATCAGAAAGTGGCGTTAATTACCGGTGCAAACCGCGGTCTAGGCCGTAATGGCGCGTTAAAACTGGCGGCCAGGGGGACAGACATTATCCTGACTTACCGCAGCCATGCCGATGAGGCACAGACGGTGGTGAAGGAGATCGAGGCGCTGGGACGACGTGCAGTGGCGCTGGCGCTGGACGTCGGTGAAACCGGTCAGTTCGATCGTTTTGTCGGCCAGGTGAAAGAGGCACTGCAACAGCTATGGCAGCGTGAGCGCTTTGACTATTTAGTGAACAACGCCGGACACGGACACTACAAGCCGTTTACCGACACCACCGAGGCGGAATTTGATGCGCTGGTTAATGTGCATTTCAAAGGGCCTTACTTCCTGACCCAGAAGCTGCTGCCGCTGATCAACGACGGTGGCCGCATCCTGAATATCTCCAGCGGTCTGACCCGGCTGATCTATCCTGGCTCCTCGACCTATGCGTCGATGAAAGGGGCGATGGAGGTACTGACGCGCTACCAGGCGAAGGAGCTGGGCGAACGGCGCATTCGCGTCAATATACTGGCACCTGGCGCGATAGAGACCGACTTTGGCGGTGGCCGGGTGCGCGATACCCCCGAGATTAACCATCAGATTGCCGGGCTGACGGCGCTGGGCCGGGTCGGACTGCCGGATGATATCGGCGACGCCATCAGCGCGATCCTCAGTGATGAAACCGGCTGGATCACCGCTCAGCGTATTGAAGCCTCAGGCGGGCAGGGGATTTAACCGCTGGCGGCGTCGCGGAAAGCACCCCGCGACGTCGCCGCCGCCTTTTACAGCGTAATGGTGCCATCAATGACGGTTACGGTATTACCACCAATCCAGATGGTCTCACCATTAAAGGTTACGTTCACCCGACCGGCACGCTGCAGGGCAGTACCCTGACGCACGCGATAGGAGGTGGTATGGCCTGCGGCTGCAAAATACCGCGCCAGACAGGCGTTGGCGCTGCCGGTCACCGGATCTTCGGTCAGGCTGCCATTTTCCACCAGCAGGCCACGCACTTCATACTGTTCATGCTCGCCCGAGGGCAAACGGCCAAAGGGCATCACGCCCGAGACACCCGCATGTTTAATCAGGCGCTGCAAATCACTGACATTGGGCTGCAGCGCCAGCACGGCCTCGGCGCTGAGCATTGGCACCAGCAGCCAGCGGATCCCCATATCCACCACGGTGGGGCTTTGAGTCAGATCGAATGCATCGCTGTTTAAGGCGTTACCCATCAGCGCATCCTGCCATGGCATCAGAGTGGCAGCTGGCGCGGCAAAGGCCAGTCCGCCCGTCTCATTAATCTTCACCGTCACGTTACCGACGCCGCACTCCTGCACGATTTCACCCGGCGTACGGGTTGGCCAGCCCGCCTCCAGCAGCGCGTGTGCGGTGCCCAGCGTCGGATGACCGGCAAACGGCAGTTCGCCTTCCACGGTAAAAATACGCACCCGGTAGTCCGCCTCTTCATGTTGTGGCGGCAGCACAAAGGTGGTTTCCGACAGGTTAGTCCAGCGGGCAATCGCCGCCAGCTGGCTGTCGCTCAACCCCTGAGCATCCATAATCACCGCCAGCGGATTGCCATTAAAGGCTGCTGAGGTAAACACATCGACTTGCTTAAACGCGACCTTCATGGTGACTCCTTGCGATTGGGTTCAGTGCGGCCTTTTCTCTGCCGGATGATTGCTTATAACAGCTAACAGCGTTATCAATAAGTTAAAGATTTTACCGGAGACTGTGAATGCTAACGATCCTGGGACGCGCCTCCTCAATCAACGTGCGCAAAGTATTATGGCTGTGTGACGAGCTTGACCTCGATTACCAGCGCGAAGAGTGGGGCGATGGATTCCGCTCAACGCACCTGCCCGAATTCATGGCACTCAACCCCAATGCGATGGTGCCGGTACTGAAAGATGATGACTTTGTGATGTGGGAATCCAACGCCATCCTGCGCTATCTGGCGAACGCCTATGGCGGCGAGTGGCTCTATCCTCATCATCCGCAAACGCGTGCGCCTGTCGATCAGTGGATGGACTGGCAGTCCACCGAACTCAACACTTCATGGCGCTACGCATTTATGTCGCTGGTGCGAAATTCACCGGCTCATCAGGATCCACGTCTGCTGGCCGCGGCCAGCAAAGGCTGGGCACACACCATGAGCATTCTCAATCAGCAGCTGGAAAAAACCGGTCGCTACGTTGCCGGACGTAATTTCACGCTGGCTGACATTCCGATTGGTCTGGCGGTGAACCGCTGGTTTGAAACGCCGCTCGAACACCCTGATTATCCGGCGGTACGCACCTATTACGAGCGCCTGACTGAACGCCACGGCTATACCGTCTGGGGCCGCAACGGTACACCCTGAGCCTCGCCGCAGGATACTCCCGCCAGTTCACAGGCGATTTCGCCCGCGCGTCTGATCGCCCAGCTGTAGCGCGCATCAAACGGATAGCAGCAGGAGAGGCGCAGTGCATGGTTGTAGCGCTCGCTCAGCGAATAGAGCGCGCCGGGCGTGACGCAAATCTGCTCCTGCAGCAGCCGATCAAACATCTCGGTGGTATTTACGCCGCCCGGTAACTCGACCCAGAAGACGAAGCCACCGCGCGGCAGCGTCGCGCGGGTGCCCTCCGGGAAGTAGCGGGCGATCAGTCCCCGCGCCTCATCCAGATTGGCCGCGTAGCGACGGCGCAGCGTGCGCAGATGGTGGTCATAACCGCCGGAAGCAAGAAACTCCGCCAGCGTTTCAGAGAGCAGGGCAGATTCTGCCATCGACGACACCGCTTTCAGTCGGGCAATCGCATCATGAAAACGGCCAGCGGCGGTCCAGCCAATACGGAAATCGGGTGCCACGGTTTTGGTGAAGCTGGTGCAGTAGATCACCCAGCCGTCGCGATCAAAGGCCTTTACCGCGGGCGAGAGCGGCCAGTCGAACTGCAACTCATCATACAGCCCATCTTCTATCAGCGGAACGTGGTAAGTATTCACCAACTTCGCCAGCCGCTTCTTGTTCTCCAGCGACATGCCGCAGCCCAGCGGGTTCTGGGCGCTCGGCATCGCAATCAGCGCCTTAATCCGCTGCTCCTGAAGCAGCATCTCCAGCGCATCCAGCGACAGCCCATGCTGCGGATCGGTGGGGATTTCCAGCGCCTTAAGGCCCAGTGAAGCCAGCAGCGGGAAGAGGAAAAAGTAGGTTGGCGACTCCAGTCCCACGCAGTCGCCGGGCTGCGTGACCGCCCGCAGCGCCAGCTGAAGCGCCTCCATGCAGCCGTGAGTAAGAGTGATCTCATCGGCGGTGAGCGTCTGTCCGGCGTGCAGCGCCCGTCGCGCAATCTCCTCCCGTAAGCGCTCACTACCGGGCGGAAGCGCATAGCGCCCAATCATGTTCGGATGACGGCGCAGCAGTGAGGCAGTAATCCGGGCAATACGCGCCGCAGGAAACAGCTCGCTATCCTGGGGGCAGGCCAGGGAAATATTGATGTAGTCGGGATGGTTCTGCGCCGCAAATACCTTATCGATCAGGTCGAGCTTGCCGCTGCTGGGGTCGCGTACCCGGGTTTTATGCTGACCATGACGGGTTACGGCGGGCAACACGCCGCGCACGTAATAGCCCGACTGGGGACGCGCCTCAATCAGCCCGCGATCTTCCAGCAACTGCCAGGCATTCAGTACCGTATTGACGCTGACCTGATGTGACTGGGCGACGCGGCGGATCGCCGGCAAGCGTTTGCCAGGTTTCAGCGTGCCCTGATGGATAGCCTCAGCGAAGCTGTCTGCCAGCTGCTGATAGAGAGGCCGATCGGAAGTGGGAGCAAGGGACACAGTAGCCTCCGGATTGGATGGGTACAATTGCTGTTAACGGGAACTGTAACCATAACAATAGTGATTTTGTGTCACTGTTACCATCTCTTTTCCCGCCGTAGCATAGAACCCTGTCTGTTTTCAGGAGAGTCACCATGCTCGATCCCTCTTTCTTCAGTTACGTTACCGTCATGTCGATTACGCCAGGCCCGAACAATCTGCTGCTGGCGACCTCAGGCGTCAATTTTGGCATGCGCCGCACGCTGCCGATGGTGTTTGGCATACTGGTAGGTTGTGCGCTGCAAACGGTGATCGCCGGCGTCGCACTGGAGGTCTTACTGCACTGGATGGCGGCGATTCGCCTGCCGCTGACGCTGGCAGGCTGTGCCTATCTGTTGTGGCTCTCGTGGAAGATTTTCCGTGCGGCTGCGCCTGAAGTGCGCAGCAAGCCGCAGCCCATGACGCTGCTGGGCGGAGCCTGTTTCCAGGCGATCAATCCCAAAGCCTGGCTGATGGCGACCAATGTGGCGCTGTTGTACAGCGCCAGCAGCGGCGTGCTGACGGTGATGATCGGCTTTATGCTGCTGAACCTGCCCTGCATTCTGATCTGGGCTGCGCTGGGCGATCGCCTGCGCAGCCATCTGCAGGTTGCCTGGAAGCGTCAGTTATTCAACAGCCTGATGGCGCTGTCGCTGGTGGCGACTACCATCTGGATGCTGACCGACGCCTTGCTGGCCGCTTAATCGGGTGCACCAGGTGCTGTGGCCGACGGCCATTTCCAGTTCTGCACCTCCGGCACATCTTCACCATGTTCACGCACGTAGCGATGATGTTCCGCCAGACGCTGCTGTAAATCCTCCAGTAGCTCAGGATGCGCATCGGCCAGGCCAGGCACGCGCAGAATCGCCTCCTGCGCCAGATGATAGCGGTCAAGTTCGTTCAGCACCGTCATATCAAATGGCGTGGTGGTGGTTCCCTCTTCATTAAAGCCGCGAACATGGAAGTTGCGGTGGTTGGTTCGCGAATAGGTCAGGCGATGTATCAGTGCGGGATAGCCGTGGAAGGCGAAGATCACCGGTTTATCCTGGGTAAACAGCGCGTCGAATTCCGCATCAGACTTGCCATGCGGATGCTGATCCTGCGGCTGCAGCGCCAGCAGATCGACCACGTTCACCACGCGGATACGCAGCTCGGGCAGCATACCGCGTAGCAGATCCACCGCCGCCATCGTCTCCATGGTCGGCACATCACCGGCACAGGCCATCACCACATCCGGCTCCTCATGATCTGGCGTGGTGCCCGCCCAGCGCCACTCGCCCATGCCCGCTTCACAATGGGTCACCGCACTCGCCATATCCAGCCACTGCGGCGCAGGCTGCTTGCCCGCCACAATCACATTGATGCGGTCCCAGGTGCGCAGGCAGTGATCGCCAACCCACAGCAGGGTATTGGCATCGGGCGGCAGATAGATGCGCACAATGTCCGCTTTTTTATTGGCAACATGATCGATAAAGCCCGGATCCTGATGGCTGTAGCCATTGTGATCCTGTCGCCAGACGTGCGAAGAGAGCAGATAGTTCAGCGACGAGATCGGCTTACGCCAGCCCAGTTTACGCGACACTTTCAGCCACTTGGCGTGCTGGTTAAACATCGAATCGACAATGTGGATAAAAGCTTCATAACAGTTAAACAGCCCGTGGCGGCCAGTCAGCAGATAGCCCTCAAGCCAGCCCTGACACTGATGCTCACTGAGAATTTCCATCACCCGGCCATCACGCGCCAGCTGCTCATCGTAAGGCTCTGTTCGTTCCAGCCAGGTACGGTTGGTCACGTCGAAGACCGGCGTCAGGCGGTTAGAGGCGGTTTCATCCGGGCCAAACAGGCGGAAATTATCGCGGTTGCGCTGGAACAGCACGCTGAGATAGCGGCCCAGATGCTCAGTGGCCTGCGCCATCTGTGCGCCTGGCTCGCTGACATCGCAGGCAAACTCCGCGAGTTCAGGCGCATCCAGCTCACGGCGCAACAGGCCACCATTGGCATAAGGCGAAGACCCCATGCGTTTATCACCTTCCGGTGCCAGCGCCTGCAGTTCCGGCTTTAAGCGACCCTGTTCATCAAACAGGTCGTCTGGCTGATAACTCCGCATCCACGTCTCAAGGATCTGGCGATGTCCTTCATCTTCACGACAGGCCGCGACCGGCACCTGATGCGCCCGCCAGAAATCCTCCACTTTCTTGCCGTCGACCGTTTTGGGGCCGGTCCAGCCTTTGGGGCTGCGCAGAATAATCATTGGCCAGCGCGGCACCCCGGTGGTGGCTTTGCCCTGGCGCGCCTCGCGCTGATAAGCGGCGATTTTACTGAAGGCACTATCCAGCGCCTCCGCCATCAGCGGATGCATTTTTTCAGGCTCATGCCCGCAGACGAACAGCGGCTCATAGCCGTAGCCACTGAACAACTGGTGCAAATCTTCATCGCTGCTGCGACCCAGCAGCGTCGGGTTGGCGATTTTGTAGCCATTGAGATGCAGAATCGGCAGGACCGCGCCGTCACGTTCAGGATTCAGGAATTTAATGCCGTGCCAGCTGGAGGCCAGTGGACCGGTCTCCGCTTCGCCGTCGCCAATCACGCAGGGTACAACCAGTTCGGGATTATCGAAGGCCGCGCCAAACGCATGGGAGAGTGAATAGCCCAGCTCACCGCCTTCATTAATCGAGCCAGGCGTTTCCGGTGCCGCGTGACTGGGAATGCCCCCCGGAAAGGAGAACTGTTTGAACAGACGCTGCATGCCCGCCGCATCCTGCGTGATGTGCGGATAAATCTCGCTGTAGCTGCCCTCAAGCCAGGTATTCGCCACCATGCCGGGGCCGCCATGTCCTGGTCCGCAGATGTAGATCATATCCAGGTTTTGCTTCCGGATAACACGGTTGAGGTGGGCATAGATAAAATTCAGGCCTGGCGTTGTGCCCCAGTGACCCAGCAGACGCGGTTTAATGTGTTCCGGCCTGAGTGGCTCACGCAACAGCGGGTTATCCATCAGGTAAATTTGTCCGACGGAGAGGTAGTTTGCTGCCCGCCAGTAGCGGTCGAGCAGCGTGAATTCCGGTGAAGCAGGGGAGTTAGACATGCAGTTTCCTCCTGATCGTGCAGCTAAAAGATGCCTTAACCCTAATAGAGAATGCCCGGATCGACCAGGTAACCGGCCAATAAAAAAGGCCCCGCAGTGCGGAGCCTTTTTATCAATGGCGCTGAATTATTTGCCGACGACGAACGCGGTTTCACGTCCTTCATCGTTTGCCGCCATCGGAGTGACCGGCGAATAGTCGAGCTGCAGAATCCGGCTGGTTTCGGCTAACACTTTCTCTGTCAGCGCTACGTCGCCGTTCAGCTTACGTCCCCAGGATGGGATCACCGCACGGATTTTGTTCTGCCATTCCGGCGAAGCCATCTGCTCAGGACAGACCTTGTGCAGCAGCTCCAGCATGATCGGTGCCGCCGTAGAGGCGCCAGGCGATGCACCCAGCAGTGCTGAAATCGAGCCATCCTGTGAGGCGACCACTTCGGTGCCCAGGCGTAACACGGCGCCCTCTTTCTCATCTTTCTTGATGATCTGCACACGCTGACCGGCAGTCACTAAGCGCCAGTCCTCCTGCTTCGCCTGCGGCACATAGGCGCGCAGGGCGTCCATCCGGTCGCGATCGCTTTGCAGCACCTGATCCATCAGGTATTTCACCAGATCAAAACTTTTCAGCCCCACTTTCACCATCGGCAGCATATTGCTGCTGTTCAGTGAGGTGAACATATCCATCAGCGAACCCTGCTTCAGGAACTTAGTCGAGAAGGTGGCGAACGGGCCAAACAGCAGCACCTGCTTGCCATCCAGCACGCGGGTGTCGACGTGCGGCACGGACATCGGCGGCGCACCGACGCTGGCTTTGCCATAGACCTTGGCCATGTGCTGCGCGACGACCTGCGGATTTTCCGTTACCAGGAATGAACCGCCCACCGGGAAACCAGCGTAACCGTTGGCTTCCGGGATGCCAGCCTTCTGCAACAGCGGTAACGCTGCGCCGCCAGCACCGATAAATATTCTACCCGCCGTCAGTGTGCGACGTGTGCCGCTGTTCAGACACTGCAGCGTCACCTGCCAGCGACCGTCGGCGAGCTGCTTCAGCTCACGCACTTCCTGGCGCAGACGCAGCTGGAAATTCGCTTTCTTCTCTAACGAGGCGATCAACTGACGGGTGATTTCACCGAAGTTCACATCGGTGCCCATCTCCGTCCAGGTCGCGGCCACTTTCTGGCTGCGGTCACGGCCATTCATCACCAGCGGGATCCAGCGGGCAATCTGCTGCGGATCTTCGGAGTAGGCCATGCCACGGAACAGGGTGCTTTTCTGCAGCGCCTTAAAGCGCTTGCGCAGGAAGTCGACATTGTCGTCACCCCAGACGAAGCTCATGTGCGGCGTGCTGTGAATAAAGCTTTTAGGGTTGCGCAGGTTGCCTTTCTGGACCTGATAAGCCCAGAACTGGCGGGAAATCTGGAACGATTCGTTGATCGTCACCGCTTTAGAGATGTCGATGCTGCCATCCGCCTGCTGAGGCGTATAGTTCAGCTCTGCCAGCGCCGCATGACCGGTGCCCGCGTTATTCCAGCCGTTGGACGACTCTTCGGCCACGCTATCCAGCCGCTCCACCATTTCGATGGACCAGTCCGGCTCTAAATCCTGCAGCCACGCGCCGAGGGTGGCGCTCATCACACCTGCGCCAATCAGCAGCACGTCAACGTCTTTGCGCTCCTGCGCGGTAGTAGTGGTGTCCTTTGCCATGGCACTCATCGCGAGCGCAAGGTTTACAGCTGAATTGCACATGAGGCGACATCTCCTCTTCTGTTGACCTGAAGCCCAACAGTTTCGCAGGCGAAATAGTCACGCTTCTTACGAGCGCGTTGCGCTATTTCTCAAAGGTTAAGTCTCAGGTATAGGGTTAAAGCGGTAATAACGCGTTAACTGCACGTTATGCTTTGTCATCCGAATATAACATTCTCGCATCTGAATTAAACATTTGTTTATTTTTTAAATGCAGAAATGATTCAGCATAAGAATTAATCATCAGGGCTGGCAGCGTATTAGGAGTTTTTTATTGTGAAGTCAGTGGGTTAACAAAAATAGCATGTTGCTGAAAAGCTCCATGCTGGTGCAACGCCGGAATGGATATGAACCGTGCGGAATTATTTAATTCGCTGAAATTTAGCGATTTATTATGCAGTAAGGAATAACGGGAATCGGGAGCAGAGCGCCTGAAAGGCCGTTTGTGTAAAAATAATGTTACATTTTTGTGAGTCTGAAAATGCGTGCACACCGGCGCACGCATCGGATTCACTTATGACAGACTGGCGCTGGCGGGCAACTTTTTCAGACTTATCGCCATGCGGTTGTAGGTGTTCATCAGACCAATCGCGATGTTCAGATCGACAATCTCTTTTTCACTGAAGTGCGCTTTCAGTGCGGTATAGCGGTCGTCTGGCGCACCCTGCTGAGCAATCAGGGTCAGGCATTCAGCCCAGTGCAGGGCAGCCTTCTCTTTATCACTGAACAGCGTACCGGATTCCTGCCAGACCGAGGTCAGTACGATCTTATCCCAGCCCATGCCCGCTTTATTCAGCGCTTTGGTATGTAAATCAATACAGTAGGCACAGCCATTAATCTGCGATATGCGCAGGAACAGCAGTTCCAGTAAAGTGAGCGGCAGATCGGTTTGTGCCAGATAGCTGTATACGCCGCCCAGCGCTTTCATGCCCGCCGGTGCTGCACTGTGAAAATCGATACGTTCGCTCATCTTATTGCCTCATTCAGGGTTGATAAGGCGATTTTCAGCCTTTCAATGGAGCAGATAAAGTGCCAAAAAATGAGAGTCTGACTGGTCCATCGCCGCTTTCCACGCTGACACTGCAGCGCGGCGCGTCACGTGGCCTCAGTGAACAACTGCGTCAGCTGATTGAACAGGCGATTGGTGAAGGACGTTTACAACCTGGCGCGCGTCTGCCTTCCTGCCGCGATCTGGCGGCTCAGCTCGGCGTGGCGCGTGGCACCGTTCGCGCCAGTTATGACATGCTGATTGATGGCCAGTTTCTGCAGGCCAGAGGCGCGGCGGGTACCTTCGTCAGCCCATTACCGCCGTTAAAACCGGTCAATGCCGAGGCTGAACGCCAGCTGCTGGAGGGTGCAGAGGAGTATGAAGCGCCACCGCTGACCTTCCAGATGGGCATTCCTGCCAGCGATGCATTCCCGGCCAAAGTCTGGCTGCGCATTCTGCAGCGTCAGACGCGCATGCAGGTCAGCAGACCGGCCAGCTATCCCGATCCCCGCGGCAGCTTAGCGTTGCGGCAGGCGCTGGTGGCCTACCTGGCGGTGGCACGCGGCCTGCGCTGTCAGGCGGACCAGATTATTATTACCAGCGGCTATGCTGGCGCAATGGGGCTGATTGGGCTGGCGATGAATTTTCAGGGTAAAACAGCATGGCTGGAAGATCCCGGATTCTGGGTGGCGCGTCGCGCGGTTGAAGCGCTGCGCGTCACGCCGGTTGCCGTGCCGGTTGATGCCGAAGGGTTGCAGGTTGAGGCCGGGATTGCCCGCGCGCCGGATGCCGCTTTTGCGCTGGTCACACCGGGACAGCAGGCGCCGCTTGGCATGACGATGAGCCTGGCACGCCGCCATGAATTGCTTAACTGGGCCAGCCGCGCGGAGCGCTGGATTATCGAAGATGACTATCTCGGCGAGCTTCAGCCCGGCACCCGCGCCGCGCCGGCACTGGCCGCGCTCGACAGCCAGGGGCGGGTGTTGCACATCGGCACGTTCAGCAAGACGCTGACGCCGCAACTGCGTCTCGGTTTTATGGTGGTGCCACCCGCGCTGACGGCCCGGTTCGGTGAGGTCTGCGCGTTGCTTTCGCCTGCCTCCTCCGGATTGCTGCACAACGCGGTGGCGGAATTTCTGCGGGATGGCCACTTTATGCGGCATCTGCGGCGCATGAAGCGCGTCTATCATGAGCGGCTGGAGCAGATGATCGCGGCGCTGCATCCTCACTTTCCTGACCTGCAACGCGCCGGGCTGGCGGTGATTGTCCGTTTACCCGCCGGTTCACCGGATCAGGTGATTGCGCAGCAGGCGGTGGAGTGGGGCATGGCGCCGTCACCGCTGTCGATCTGGTATCAGCAGGCGGATCAGCGCGGTGCGGGCCTGCTGCTGGGGGCGGCACATCTGCCACGTGAAGGTTATGCGCGCAGTGCCGAAAGGCTAAAGGCGCTGGTCAATGCGTATCCTGCTGTCAGCCCCTGAACCAGCGACGCCAGACAAAACGGATAACAAAAAACTCCAGTGCGCCCAGCAGCAAAAACCAGACGCAAAACACCACCGTGTAGAGCTGATTCAGGTCCTGCAAATGGAACATCTGCAACAGATGCTGCGCCACCGTCACGCTAAAGGCGGGCGCGGGCAGCAGCAGCGCCGAGAGAAAGCCCAGCAGTAAAATGCCACCAGGCACGATCAACGTTTCAAAAGGGTTATTCATAACCGGTATCCCATATTTATCAGCCCGGCATTTTCCGGTAAACGGCGACACGGTTCAATGGTGGCGCGCTGCTTCGTGCGCATCCGGCATGCTACATGGCCAGACAAATGGTCAGAAAATGCTTTGCTACCATCGACTTAGCGCCATTCATAGCGGATGATAAGAGTTATAGCCTTTGCTATACTTAAATCCCTGATTTTACTGTCTTTTTATTTTTGAGTTTGCATGGTAGACTGCGCCCACTTTTTCATAACTGAACACTTTGTGTGGTGAATTCAGCGTGAATTGCCGCTTTTTCGCCCCAGGTGAATAAATCATGACCTTTATTGCCACTTTAATTCTTGCGCTGGGTATGTCGATGGACGCGTTTGCTGCTGCGCTGGGCAAAGGTGCTACGCTGCATCGTCCCGGTTTTAAAGAAGCGCTGCGAACCGGTCTGATCTTCGGCTCTATTGAAGCACTGACGCCGCTGATTGGCTGGGCGCTTGGCCTGGCCGCCAGCCGTTACATCATGGCGTGGGATCACTGGGTGGCTTTCAGCCTGCTGGCGTTTCTGGGGGGCCGCATGATGATGGAAGGTTTCCGTCAGACTGCCGTCGCAGAGCCCTGTGAAGCCCCACAAAGCCATGGCTTTATGGTACTGGCGACCACCGCCGTAGCAACCAGCCTGGATGCCCTGGCTGTTGGTGTGGGTCTGGCTTTCCTGCAGGTGAATATCATTACTACCGCGCTGACCATTGGTGCAGCCACTACGGTGATGGCGACGACTGGCGTATTAGTCGGGCGCTTTATCGGTCCGGTCCTGGGCAAATGGGCTGAAGTGCTGGGTGGAGTCGTGTTGATTGCCGTCGGCTCTACCATTCTGTTGCAGCATCTCGGCTACACCGCGTAGGGCTTTTGCACATAAAACCGCCATTTTTGTGATCTGGTTCAAATTTATTTGCTGTTAAAACGCTCAGGAGCTATACTTTTTCGGTATATGTTCAACTAAATTTGAATCAGGTGTTCCATGAAACGTATTTTTAAACACGTGTTCCGCGCTTACGTTGAGACGTTCAAACACGTACCGCCGGGTGCCATGTACTAAGCACCCCGCAAGAAACCCTCGATAATCGCGGTCAGGGATCGACCTGTGATTATCACCTTTTCTGCTTTTTCTGCTTTTTCTGCCTTTGCTTCTGCTGATTTAAACCCGCGTTTTTGCACTTCGGGTGCATCCTGTTTGTTGCTACTCCTCTCCTTCTGATTTCCCGTTATGCGTCACTTTGAGCCAGAAAAGACGTTGCTGCAGCGATCTAATCTGCCCGGGAGATTTCCGGATGCCAGATAAAACGGCGGCATACCTTAAACAGGAAACAAGCACTTTTAATGGGTCACGGGATTGCCTGTGCCGAAGCTAAGATTCACGGTTAACTCTGATGATTCTTCCTGAATATTTCAGTAAACCATTCGATAAAGACCCGGACCTTAGGCGGAAGATAGCGTCTGTCAGGGTAGAGTATTGAAACCGGCTTCGTCACAGTCGCATAACCCGATAATACTTCCTTCAGCTGGCCTGTTTCGAGGCAGGGCTTTAATGCTGTATATAATGCGTGAAGCATGCCGAGGCCCGCCACGCCACAGGAAAGAAGGACGTCAGAATTGTTAACTCGTACGCTGCTTCCCGGATGCCGTGAAACAATTTCGCCGTTCATGACAAATTTCCATTCCTGGATGTCCCGACTGTGTTCATTAAAAAAATAAATGGCTTTATGATCTTTAAGGTCATCAGGCGTTAAAGGAGTGCCATATTTATCCAGATAAGAGGGGGCTGCACAGGTGACCATCTGCAGGCTGCCCATTCTGCGCGAAATAAAATTCGAATCAGCAAGCTCACCGAGACGAATAACACAGTCCACACCCTCTGTAATTAAATGGGTCAGGCGATCTGAAGCGGTTAAGACTATTTCAATTTCAGGATATAAAGCCTGAAACTCGCTTAATTGTGGGATCAGGATACTGTGCGCCAGCGCCAGTGGAACATCAATGCGCAGCTGGCCACGAGGTCGCTGATTTGAAGAGTAAGAAGCCATTATATCGCTGGCATCACTCAGCAGCGCTTTAGCCCGCTGATAAATTTCTTCCCCTTCAACGGTCACACTCAGACTGCGCGTGGTGCGGTGCAATAGCTTAACGCCAAGCTTGTCTTCCAGCTGTTGTACGGACTTACTGACCGCAGGGCGATGCAGCTGCAAGGCGTCAGCGGCCCGGGTGAAACTACGGAATTCAACGACGTGAACAAAAATATCCATCAATTCCAGCATGTTCGAGCGCATCATTTAACTCCGCAAAAAATATTCCTGCCGAAATAGTGTATTGCGGATTATATCTCATTCCGATTGTTTCTCCTGCAGTAACACTGAAGTCCTTTTACGTGGCTTTTTACGCCTCCCTGCTTTTTTTATCATCGCCCTATTGGATGCATACACATGGGAAATGACAAAATGAAAGCATGGTTACTGAAAGATTTTGGCCTTGAAAACTTAAAGCTTGAAGAGGTGGAAACGCCTGTACCCGGTCCGGGTGAACTTCTGGTTAAAGTTGGCGCGGTGTCTCTGAACTTCAGGGATAAGGCAATAGTAGAGGGCTTCTATGAGCCTCATCTGGTTCCAAAGCCACTGATTCCTGTCTCTGATGCCTCGGGTACCGTTGTTGCCACGGGGCAGGGTGTGTCCCGTTTTAGCGCGGGTGATCGCGTTAACTCGCATCTCTATTCACGCTGGTTAGAGGGTGAACCTGCAGCCGATGAGCCAGCATGGTGTATTGGAATGCCGTTACCCGGCGGGCTGGCTGAGTACATGATCATTCATGAGGACAGCGCAGTTAAAGCGCCTGACAGCATGACAGATGAAGAAGCCTCTACACTTCCCATCGCTGCGCTTACGGCATGGTACTCGCTAATGGATATCGGCAATCTGCAGCCCGGTCAGACCGTGCTCGTACAGGGAACCGGTGGTGTATCAGTCTTCGCTGCTCAGATAGCGCATGCCTATGGTGCACGTGTCATTGCCACCTCCAGTAACGATGTAAACCTTGAGCGCATTAAATCACTGGGAGCAGATGAAGGGATTAACTATAAAAAATACCCTGACTGGGAAAGAAAAGTGCTTGAAATGACGGATGGTAAAGGCGCTGACGTAACGATAGATGTCGCCGGCGGCAATGGCATCAATCAGTCAATTGCTGCGACAAAAGTTGCCGGTACGATTGCTCAGGTAGGATTTCTGACCGGCCAGACAGCACAGCTTGATTTGATGCCGTTAATTTTCCGTCAGACAAAAATCCGGGGCATTGCGGTTGCACCACGCTCCTCGTTTGATCGGATGAATCCGTTCCTCAATAAACATAACATTAAACCCGTCATTGAACAGGTTTACAGCTTTAATGAGGCGGTTGAAGCCTTCCGGCACCTCTCCCGTGGTGCATTTGGCAAAATCGTCATCAGAATTAGCGACTGATAACGAATTTTTATTCCTCAATTCTGGCAGTTTTTACTGACTGCCAGTTACTTTTTGATCCCATTCTCACCGCCTTAAACCCCTTCTCAAAGCGTACTTATATTCCTTCTGCACACCGTCAAAAGGGCCGCTTTTCGTATCACCACGACCGGCAGCGGTGAGTTACTTTTGCGGGGGGATAAGCCGAAAAGTACGGACAATTTTCGCCCGGCAAAAACGCTCCTGTCTTAAATCGCATCGGCCACAAATTCAATAAATGTCCGTACTTTCGAATTGAGTGCCGAACGCTCGGTGACACAGGCATAGATATTCATCGGCAGGGACTCAATGGTGCTCTCGCCACTGTGACCTGACCAGGCCAAAGGCCTTAGCAGACCGCTGTCTATGAGTGGCTGAGCAACAAAGCTTGCCAGACGGGCAATGCCGCCGCCGTTTACGGCTATTCTGGCGATGATATCAATATCATCGCTGATAAAACCGGGGTTAAGTTTTGCATTAACAGGCTGTCCGTTGACCATAAACGTCCATGGCAGAAACCGTCTGTCGGTGGGATAGCGGAATACCAGGCAGGCGTGCTGGCTAAGTTCTCCAGGCGTCTGAGGCGTACCAGCGCGATCAAGGTAAGCGGGAGCCGCACAGAATATAAAGGGTAACGATGCAATTTTTCTGGCGATTAGTTGATCATTCAGCTGTGCTTCGATGCGGATACTGACATCGACGCCTTCCAGGCGATGATCGACGTTGCGATCGGTACTGATCAGTTCAATATCTATATCGGGGAAAGACGCTTTGAAAGCGGGCATAAGGGGAGCCAGAACGTACCGACCAAACGCGGCTGTCGTAGCGATACAAAGTGGCCCCTGTGGTTTGGTTTCATTCGCAGCAGCCTGAGAGGCGAGTTCGATATCATGTGGGATGTGACGGACTTTCTCGAAATAGCGTTTACCGTTTTCCGTTAAGGTCATGCTGCGTGTGGTGCGCGATAGCAGTCGCACGCCCAGATGCGCTTCAAGACGGGAAAGACTCTGGCTGACTGCTGCCGGACTCATACCTTTAGCGCGTGCCGCCGCTGCAATACTGCCGTTTTCCACCACGCGGATAAAAGTGCTAATCAGCCCTAAAACGTCCATCGCATCCTCAACCGTTTATTCGTCACTTTTACTTAATAATGATTAAAGCATAACCGCTCTACAACCCCCCGCATAAGCTTGTTAAGTTAGCCGCAGTCTTATCTACTTTTGTTAAACAGGATATTCAGATGACTGATGCTGCAACAAAAAAAACCTTACGAACCCGCCTGCCGGTGCGCACGACACCTTACATATTTGCGCTTTATATGGCGATCATCATGGCGTTCCTGATGAGCCTGGTCATCACGTTAGCCGAATTCGGAATGGGGCCTCATTACATGAAAAATGTGATGAATGCTTACCAGGTCGCCATGCCAGCGGCTTTCTTTTGCATACTGGTTGTCCGTCCTGTTGTTATCCGGCTCGTAGGATTGACCGTTCACGGTCACTGAGACTTGCAGCAGGTAAAGCTCACAGATAAAGAGGGCGATGACAGCGCTTCACTGGCCGTGCGGAAATTTTACGCGATGTGATATTACTGGCTCTGTTTATTGTTAAGCATCAACGGTAAATCGGCACCGTCATTATGACGGGATTAGCCTGCTCCTCTTCGCACACAGCGGAGCGTAAGCGCTTACTGAGCAGTCAAAATATAATGGCCATTCAGCCATCTGAGCGTTTAAATGGTTAAAATAAATAAACATATACATTGCTAAATTAATATCGCTATGTCTTAATGCGTCATCGGTTTGGAACACAGACCTTATGAAAGCAGTTTTAGTAAAGTAGTCCTCAGTTCAAGTGTTATCCACAGATATCCTTCTTCGAGAGCCTCCTCCTAAGTGCCCAATAAGTAAATCTCTAACTACAGGCCATCTTCGCCGCTCTTAGTGGCTAATCGATTAAGGAAATATCTATGTCTAACAAAATGACTGGTTTAGTAAAATGGTTTAATTCAGATAAAGGTTTTGGCTTTATCACTCCCGATGATGGCAGCAAAGATGTATTCGTGCATTTCTCTGCTATCCAGGGTGATAACTACAAAACGCTTGATGAAGGTCAGAAAGTCTCCTTCACCATTGAAAATGGCGCCAAAGGCCCTGCAGCTGGCAACGTCACAGCGCAGTAAGCCGCGCTCATTATCAGCGACGCTTACAATAGCGATGAAGACATAAGTCTGAGCAGATAAGCTCTGCTGATAATAAAATAAACCCGCCCGGTGCGGGTTTTTTATTACCTGAAATTCGCATCATCTCTGGTCCGTTGACCTGCTCCGCGTTTATCAGGCTACCCCGATGTTAATCCTCCCTTCATAAGCCCTGCCCGTTATGAAATGTGACGTTAAGCCATCGGGCAAAAGCCATAACGCGCCTTTTGAAATCAGCGATGCTCCCCTGAGGCGTATTACTGATTGCCAGCAAGTCATCCATTTCTTTTGCTAACGCTGGATATCGGGCATTGAATGTAAAGCGATACTCCTCGAGTGTTTCAGGCCACTCTTTGTCATGTTCACTTCGAAGAATATTGGTTGCTCTGATTGCCTTTCGTGCAGCAGCACGCTGTAGCTGCAACTTTTTATTTTCGTCAGCAGATAACTGCATTTGAGTTATTAATTTTTCCAGCACCGGCAGGAAGTCACCATTCACTGCTACCGCGATTTCTTTTGAAGGTTTAAATGCCTGGAATCGTTGACTCAGGTCCTCTCCATAAACGCAGACACAGTGATGTTTGAGCCAGTATCCCCAGCTAAGCAGATTATCCGGATGCACTACCTGTTGTAACAGACCACAATCAAAATCGACTTTACTGACAACAGGATTATTTTTTTCAATTTTACGTTGTATTTCAGTGAGTTGAAATTTAGCCACTTCGCCGGGATCAACGCTAAATATGACTGTTATATCCAGATCGGACTTCCCGATTTTTGCCCGGCCTTCAGCCACACTGCCATACAAATAAAGGCTATGTATAAGCTCAGGAAAACTTTGGATTAGCTTTGCCACGACCTGTGCAACAATATTCCGGAACTCTGGCTGCAATTTATTGGTTTCTGGCAGGGCAATAAAGCCGTTGTGATCGATTGCCACCCTGTCTCCCTTTTAATGGCGTCATTCACCGGGTTAATAAGTCCTGGGAATCTGAGATTCTCATGGCGGATTAATTATATCTCTCATGTCTGCTTCTCGCTCACAGCGTACACACATCATTCACTGCCGTCATTGCCTTCCCGCTTACACCAGACAGATCTCCCGCCAGAGTTCATCACCCGCAATGCCAGCGTCTTCTTAGGCGAAACCCCATACTTTTTCACACCATCGCGCGGATAACCCGCCTGCTGCCTGATCCCGACCTACACTGAATTATTCTCCCCAAACCAGGAGCAGCGGATGATCCAGAAGCATCGACGAAAACAGGCAGCGATTGTGGCAGGTGTTGGATTGGGTGTTGCGGCCACGTTATGGGGCATGAAACGCTGGCGGCAGCTTAAGGAGACGCCGCCGGTGTCGCCGAACAGTCATCACGCCGGTCTGGCCGGTTATTATCAGCAGATTGGTGACTGGCGCATGTTTACCCGCGTTACGCCCAATGAGGCTCAGGGACTGCCGGTCGTGTTAATCCACGGTCTGGTGATGTCGGGCCGGGCGATGGAGCCACTGGCGCTGGCGCTGGGGCGCGACTATCACGTGCTGGTGCCGGATCTGCCCGGTTTTGGCGCCAGCACACTGCCCCCTTCTGCGCCGATCATGTCGGTGGATCAGCTGGCGGATGCGCTGTGGCTGTGGTTACAGCATAACGGTTTCCAGCGCGCTATCTGGGTCGGCAATTCGTTTGGCTGCCAGATTCTGGCCGCGCTGGCGGTGAAACATCCACAGGCTGTGGCGGGACTGGTGCTGCAGGGGCCGACGGTCGATCGTCATGCCCGCAGTCTGCCGCGTCAGCTCTGGCGCGACTGGCGTAATGGCCGGCTGGAATCCCGTCGTCCACCGGGGCCACTGGCCCGAATCGATTACGCCAAAGCGGGCCTGCGGCGCGCCTTCGGTACCCTGCGCGCCATGATGCGCGACCGCATTGAGCATCGCCTTACTTACATTAACGCACCCACGTTGCTGCTGCGGGGCTCGCGCGATCCCGTCTGTCCGGCCCGCTGGCTGGATGAACTCGCCGCCCTGATGCCGCGCAGCGAAAGACTGACATTACGCGACGGGACGCACACTTTGCACTACGTCTACCCGTGGAGTTTCTGTCACGCCATCCGCCCGTTCCTGGCACGTATTCAGCAGGAGGATCAACATGAGTAAACCACCAAGAGGGATTGCCCGCTTTGACTCTGCTGCTGCCATGCTGCTTGCGCTGGCCAATGCGCTGCACGACCGCCCCTTTGCCAGCCCCAGCCAGTCACCGACGCTGGATCGCCTGTTGCCCTCACTGAACCGGCTACCGACCGGGCTGCGTGAGTGGGGCTATGCGCTGGGCGGCATGGCAGAAGGCATCAGCCTGCGCCAGGCGGGTGAACTGGATGTGGAAGGGATCGCCGAATGGATGGTGAGTGAATACCCGCAACAGGATTATCCGGCGGCCTTTATCGGTTCATCGAACGGTGCGCTGGTGCATCTTGCGGCGGCGATGGGTGTGCCCTGGTTGCCCCAGACTTTTCTTTGCCCGGTGCGGGCCGCGAATAACGATCCCGATGATGCACAGACCAGCTTTGAGCAGGGCAAAGAGATTGCTGCCGCGCTGCTGGCTGCCTGGCCACGGCTGGCGGTGCACCATATGCAGGACCCGAATCAGGATCGGTTGATGCTCGATCAGATGCGCTACTTCCGGCTAAAACTGCGCGAACTGCCGCTGGCCTTCAACGAATTCCTGATGGGAAGTCTGCCCGCCGGATCAACGCTGTTTATCAATCATTGTACCCGACAGTGGCCGGTAACCCGCACCAGCGACCGCTCGTTTTTCCAGTTTGGTGCGCTCGGCGGCGCAACCGAAAAAGAGTACTTACAGGGTGGCCCGCGGGTGGCGGAATATCTGGCACGCTATGGCATCGATCGCGAGCGCTGGACGCCGCCGGCCATTACTGACCACGTGCCGGAAGCGGAGTGGGGACTGGATGGTTATCTGATTTCGCCGCTGAAAAAACTGGCGGAAGCTCAGAACTGGAAGCTGATGGAGATTCGTTATGAAGATCCGGAGGCGATGAGCTATGTGGTGGCTGAGATCTACCGCGACTGGTATCTGGCGGCGGGAATTTTACCGACCCGGCTGACGGTGGACAGTTTCCTGCTGATGGACCCGTGGTGCACTCAGCAGCAGCAGGCGATTCCGTTCTGGCTGAGCTTCAGCAACGAATCCTCGGCCGCGGCCCTGCAACGCTTCCTGGAAAAACAGCCGCCGTTCCGCAACATCGACATGATGCTCTTTTCTCACGGCACCGACAGTATCGGTCTGGCGGAGATTGACCGCTGGCGGGCGCTGCTCTCCCATGCACGTGATGAAGGCGTATTCATCGGGGTGGATGAAGAACGTTTCCCGCGTGATTTCGCGACGTTTGCCCGTTTCGACTCGGCGCTGCGTGAACGGGCACCGCTATTGCCACCTCCACCTGCGCTGAGCGCGGAGAAGGTGATGACGGGTATTCAGCGTTATGGTGCGAAATATGGGGTCACCCTGACGGCGCTGACGTAGCAGTCGCGCCGTCAGCCGTGATTATTCGCCGTCGGTGATCGGCTGGCGCACCAGCAGCAGGTAGGCGAGTGCGCCAACCAGCGTCACGCAGGCACAAATCATCAGCGCCATGCTGAACGATTTGGTGGTGTCGAGCACCCAGCCGGTGATGACCGGCGCGAACGAGGCGAAGATAAAGCTGGCGAAGTTCTGGATGCTGCCGACAGACGCTGTCATACGGGCGGTGACGTTGGCGTGGATCAATCCCCAGCACGACGTTCCGGCGAAGTGGATACAGAACAGCGCCATCCCAATCAGCGTTACGGCGCTGGTGGTGTCGGTCGCGCGGGTCACCACGGCGGTAAAGCCGGCGGACAGCAGCATCCCGCTGACGATGCAGACTTTGCGGGTTTTCACCGCGTTAAAGCCGCGACGTACCAGCGAGTCGACCACATAGCCATTCAGCAGCATACCCGCCGCACCGAACAGGAACGGAATCGCTGCCAGCAGGCCGGTACTTTTAAGATCGAGATGATATGTCGACTGCAGGTAGCCCGGCAGCCAGGCGATATAGAGCCAGGCGGTGTAGTTGATGCCGCTGAAGCCAATCATCATCCCCCACATAGTGCGCTGCTTAAACAGGCCGCGCCACTCTTTGAAGCTGATCGGCTCTTTACGCGAGGCGACGCTGCCCGCCTGTAAATAGTGGATCTCTTCAGCGCTCAGGGTGTTGTTGTCGCGGTCGCGGTAGATCATATACCAGCCGATAGCGAGGAACATGCCGAGGATACCGATCGTGACGAACATGCCACGCCAGCCCATCACCAGCATCATCGCCGCCAGAATCGGCGGAGCCACCGACAGTCCAATCATCGAAGCCGCATTGAACATTCCCATCGGCATGCCGCGATCTTTAATGTTGAACCAGTCGTTGATCACTTTCACGCCGCACGGGTTCATCGGCGCTTCGCCAATGCCGAGGCCGATGCGCACCAGGATGAACTGGGTAAAGTTATGCACCAGGCCAGAGGCGGCCTGGAACAGCGACCAGATAAACATGCCAATGCCGAGCATAATGCGCGGCCCTTTACGATCCAGCAGCGCGCCGCATGGCAGTTGCGCCAGGCCATAAGCCAGCGAAAAGGCGGAGAGCAGGAAGCCGATTTCGGTGGCGCTCAGCCCCATCTCCTCGCGGATGGTCATATTCGCGACCGACAGCGAGCTGCGATCCAGATAGTTGATGATGGCAGCGAACAGCAACAGCAGCATCGCCGTGATCTGAATCTTGCGGATACGCGGTGAACGCACCACGTCGCTACGCATCGGCACAAAATCCTGGTCTGGTGGCGTGTCGCCAGCTGCGCTGTCGCGGCCGGTTACTGAAGTCTTTTCCATTGCACTCTCCCGAAACTGGGTACTTATCGTTATGGTGAGAAGGGGTCTGCGCGCAGCGGCAAAAGGCCGCCATGACGTTGCAGTCGAGACTAAGAGCAAAGGGTTAAGGATGTTGCAAAGATGTTTCTGAATCGTGCGGGAGCTAATGCTTTGTGGTTTTTAATCGGTTTTTAATTGTACTGACCGATTGAGCGCACCATCGAGGTTTTAGCGGTCGCCAGATGGTTATGTAATGCACAGAGGGCGTCGACATCCTGACGGCCAATCAGCGCGGTCAGAATCGCCATATGCTCCTCCAGCGCCACAATATTTCGCTGCTTGAGGTCGCTCTCGTCCCACTGATAATGCGAGTGAAAGATCACCGAGATAATCTCCAGCGACTGATTGAAAAATGGGTTGTTGGCGGCGGATAAAATCAGCGAATGCATCTGACGATCCAGCGCGGCAAAGTGGCGATAGTTGCTGGCGATGGTGTCGCGCATCGATCGGTGACGATCCAGCAGATCCCGCGCCTGAACCCAGCGCTCGTCGCCTGCGGGCAGATTCAGGAAGCGGCTCAGGGCGTGGGTTTCCAGCATCTCGCGCAGTTCAAACAGCTTCTCGGCGTAATCCTGGGTGAATTTTTTCATCCGCCACTGGCCACGTCTGACCGGCTCCAGCAGGTCATAGCGCATAAAGCGCAGCAGGAATTCGCGCACCACCACCGGACTGACTTTCACCTGCTGCGCCAGTTGCAGCTCGCTGAAGGTATCGCCGGGCACCAGCTGCCGCTGATTAATCATATTAAAAAACATCTGCTCAAAGTGGCTGGCCTGCTGCTCAATCGGCGGCGTTAACGCGCTAAAACCGTCATCTTCGCGCGGATCGCGCACGATAACCCAGGTTTGATCCACCTTATCCAGCACGCCGCACTGATGCAGATAGTGCAGGGTGTGGCGCACCGTAGTCCGGCTGATATTGAACATTTCCGCCAGTGCCGCCTGGGGCGGCAGCGGTGAACGAATGTGGTGCTGAGCGATGCTTTCAAGCATCTGGTTGATGACGTTCTGGCGCAAATTCTGGCTGCGGCTCATCTCACTCTCCGGTTTTTTATGCATTAAAAACCATTCAAAGCCCAAAAAAATCGCGGTGCTTCACACTTCCCGCAAACGAACACCGCAGCGCGTGCAGGATTCGCCATAACTGCCTGCAGGACAACCGGAGAATCACCATGACAACAATGAAAGCACTGGTCATCGCTGAACCACGTAAGATGGTATGGACCACCCGCGATATCCCCACGCCCGCCGCTGGCGAGGTAGTGATTAAAATCCTCACCGCGGGAATCTGCGGCACCGACATCCACGCCTGGTCCGGTAATCAGCCATTCTTCAGCTATCCACGGGTGCTGGGCCATGAAATCTGTGCCGAAGTCGTGGCGCCGGGAAGTGGTGCGGAGAGCTTTCAGCCGGGCCAGCGGGTGGCGTTAATGCCCTACATCTCCTGCCTGCGCTGTGACGCCTGCCAGAGCGGCAAGACCAACTGCTGTGAGCAGATTTCAGTGATTGGTGTGCATCAGGATGGCGGGTTCTGCGACTACTTAAGCGTGCCAGTCAGCACGCTGCTGGCGGTGGATGATGTCGCGCCGGAAGCGGCTGCGCTGATTGAACCGTTTGCCATCAGCGCCCATGCAGTGCGTCGTGCCGCAATTGTGGCGGATGAGCAGGTGCTGGTGGTGGGTGCCGGACCGATTGGGCTGGGTGTTGCCGCTATCGCCGCCGCCAGCGGCGCGCAGGTGGTGGTGGCGGATACCAGCGAATTTCGTCGCCAGCATGTTGCTGACCAGCTCGGCCTGGCGGCACTGAATCCAGCTGATGAAGCGTTTTACAGTGCGCTGCGCGAGCAGTTTGGTGGCCGTCTGGCGCTGAAGGTGATCGACGCCACCGGCAGCCCGGCGGCGATGAACAATGCGGTCAACCTGATGCGACACGGCGGCACTATCGTTTATGTCGGCCTGCACAAAGGCGATCTGGTGATCCCGGACAGTGAATTCCATAAAAAAGAGACCACCCTGATGGGCAGCCGCAACGCCACCCGTGAAGATTTCGATCGGGTGCGTGCGCTGATGGCCAGCGGCCAGCTGCGCGCCGAAATGATGCTGAATCACCATCTGGCCTTCTCCACGCTGGATGAAACCTTCGAGGCGCAAATCATCAACAACCGCGAGCTGATCAAAGGCGTGATTCATTTCGACCGGTAACGCGGCCAGTCTGTTCGCGTGGTTCAGGGCGCGGTGAGGGTCTGAAAGAAGTGCGCCCGCACCGCATCAGCATCCACGCCAAGTGCGATACGCTGGGCGGGCAGGCCGTTAAAGGGATCCTGGCGGGATGCCAGCGCGCTCAGCTTACGCACCGTCTGACCGCAGGCGATGCCCTCCGTGATCACCCGCAGCGGGCTTTCGGTCAGGGTAAATGCCTGTGGCAGAGTGAGCCACGCCACCGCCAGGGTGTCATGCAGCGCCATACCCTCGAATCCCTCTTTCTCCAGACTGTAAGCCAGGTAAGGGCGACAGATCGCACTCAGCACCGGCTGATTCAGACGCTGAACCTCATCGCCGCTGATCAGCACCTTGTGCGTGACATCCAGCGGGATCACCACCACATTCAGCGCCGAGGCGAGCACCTGATCGGCAGCATGCGGATCTTTCCAGATATTAAATTCGCTGAAGGGCGTCACGTTGCCACTGTGCCCGTCGGTGCCAAATGCGCCACCCATGATCACCAGCTCTTTCACCAGCGGAATAATATCCGGCGCCTGATTAATGGCCGTGGCGATATTGGTCAGCGGACCAATCGCCACCAGGGTGATCTGATGCGGCTGCGCCCGCACGCTGTCGATAATAAACTGCACCGCGCCCGGCGCCTGTTCGCTGCAGGCATTATCAAACGCATCGCCCAGCCCATCTTCACCGTGCAGTCTGGCAGGCGCAGAGGGTGGCAGCGCCAGCGGTCGTGAACAGCCGCGATAGACCTCCGCGTTAATCGCCATTTTCCCGCAAAACAGTCGGGCGTTTTTCACCGCCTGACCCACTGCCACGTTGCCGAAGACCGTGGTAATCCCCAGCAGATGCTGCGTCCGCGCCGCATAAGCCAGCGCAAAGGCGTCATCCACGCCGATATCGGTATCAAAAATCAGGGTACGCATAGGGTCTCCGCAACAGGCTGTAAACCATCAGCATTACCCTGTCTGTGGCGTGCGCGTCAAGGTTTTCAGCCGCCATGACCTCACTGTTGCCAGCCTGAAACGGGCGTCGTATTATCACCGACTCAAGGTGATGGCGTGCCACCTTTCCCAACCGCCGGTGGGCTTTACACCGGCTGATGACGCCTGACACTCAATCCTTTCGCGGGAGCTGAGGTGTCAGGCGCAGTTTATCTCTGCCTTTCCCCCTCAGCCCGGCGTCAATCTGCAATCAGGAGCAAGACATGTTGAAACCGTTATTGGCTGTGATGATCGGCGGCTCTGCCGGCTGTGTACTGCGCTGGCTCTTTGCGATGCGCTTTAATGCGCTCTTTCCCAATCTGCCGCCGGGCACGCTGCTGGTGAATCTGATCGGCGGTCTGGTGATCGGCGGCGCGATGGCCTGGTTTGTTCGCCATCCCGACATCGACCCGATCTGGAAACTGCTGATCGTCACCGGACTGTGCGGCGGGCTGACCACCTTCTCCTCTTTTACGGCGGAATTAATGGGGTTGCTACAATCAGGGAACTATCTCTGGGCGATGACCAGCGCACTGGTGCATGTGATCGGTTCGCTGCTGATGGCGTTTGCCGGTTTCGCACTGGTCACGATGCTGGGCTGATCCGGCTAAGCGGCGCTTGTCATACTCCTTAAGAGGTAGATACTGTTTCAGGTTTTACGCCCGACCATCCCGCATGAACGGGCGCAGAAGCTGAACGTCACCGATTATTCCGGACGATTAAGGAGCCGAGCAATGCGAACTAACCCCACATTCCTTAACCTGGTGCTGTTAAACGGTGAACCCGGCCAGAAGCTCCAGGCGGCGCATGACGCCGGTTTCGATCAGGTGGAGATCTGGCGCGAGGATGTCGAGGCGTGCGAGGGCGGCGCGGCGGCACTGGCTGAGATCGCTGCCCGGCAGGGACCTGGCTTTACCAATCTCCAGGTGCTGCGCGATTTCACCGGGGCACCCAGCGCGTTGCGCGGACAGAAGCGCGAAGAGCTGCGCCAGTTTATTCAGATTGCCCAGGCGCTGGGCTGCGACACCATTCAGGCGCCGGCCAGCACCCGTGAGGATTGCTGCGCCGACCAGATTGATGATGACCTGCGCTGGATGGCCTCTGAAGCTGCGCGCTACAACATGCGCATTATGTATGAGCCGATGGCCTGGTGCAGCGTGGATAACACCCTGCCGCTGGCGTGGCAGCGATTGCAGCGGCTCGATCAGCCCAATATCGGGCTGGTGGTCGATCTGTTTCATATCTGCGCACTGGGTGGCGACGCCTCACAGCTGGACGGCATTCCGGCCGATCGCATCTATGAAGTGCAGCTGTGTGATATGGCCGCCATGCCTGCGCAGGATAAGCAGAGCCTGATGGCGATGGCAAAGCATCAGCGTCTGCTGCCCGGCGATGGCATTATCGACATTGAACGCTTTGTCGATAAGCTCAAAAGCGCGGGCTATCAGGGCCCGGTGGGCATTGAAGTCTTTAATGATGCGCTGAAACGCCTGCCGCCTGAGGTCGCTGCCCGTCATGCCTGGCAGGCATTAAAGCGCTGCTGGGGTTAATCCTGTAAGCACTGCCCGATAAACGCGGCGGCGTGCATGGCACCCTGAGCGGAGATGGTGTGGCCGGTGGCGGGTTCAAATCGCGCTTCTACCGGCACCAGTGCGGCTCTGAGTCGTGCTGCGGCAGATTCGCTCTCCTGCCACGGGATCACCTCATCGGCCTGGCCGTGGATCAGCAGCGCGGGCAGATGAGGCTGTGGCGTCAGTTCACCGTCAACCGCCAGACGACCAGAAAAGGCGACCACGCCCGCCAGCGGATAACGGCCAGATGCCAGCGCATCCAGCGCCATGATCGACCCCTGTGAAAAGCCGACCAGCACCACATCCTGCAAGCGGTCGGCGAAGCCGTGCTGTGCGATAACGTCGCTGAGGGTCGCGTCAAACGCCGCCCGCGCGGCCCGTACCCGACCTGGCCGGTTCTCTGGCGTCACCTCCTCCAGGCTGAACCACTGCCAGCCAAAACCGGCGGCAAAACGTTCGGGCGCATTGGGTGAGGCAAAAATCACATCCGGCAACAGCGTCGCCCAGTGACGGCCAATCGGTGCCAGATCGTCGCCGTTACTGCCTACGCCATGCAGAAAAATTACCAGTGCTTTTGCCATTATTGCTCCTTTAAAGACCGTACTCACTCAGATCCGGGCCTGCCGGAACGATCCCGTTCGGGTTCAGTGCCTTGATCGAGTAGTAGCCCTGTTTGATATGATCGATGCTGACCGTCTCACGCACGCCGGAGACTGACAGCATGCTCTTAAGATAGCGATTCAGCAGCGTATAGTCGCGTATCCGGCGCAGGTTGCATTTGAACAGGCCATGATAGGCGACGTCAAAGCGAATCAGGGTGACGAACAGGCGAATATCGGTTTCAGTCAGCCGTTCACCCAGCAGGAAGGTGCGACCATCGCTGAGCAGGGCTTCCAGTTCGTCAAGCTGGCTGAAGACGTCATTAAATGCCTGCTGGTAGCTGAGCGATGTGGTGGCGAACCCGGCGCGGTAAACGCCATTATTCAGACGCGAATAGAGACTCTCATTCAGCGCATCAATCTCAGGGCGCAGGGCGGCGGGATAGAGGTCGATGCGGTTATCGGCCAGATCGCCAAAGCCGCTGTTGAACATACGCACAATGTCAGCGGACTCGTTGCTGACAATGGTGCCGGTTTTCTTGTCCCACAAGACCGGCACGGTGGCCCGGCCCGTGTAATCGGGCGCGACGCGGGTATAGATTTCATGCAGGTACTGCGCGTGATTCAGTGAGTCATGCTGTGCGCCGGGAAAATTGCCAAAGCGCCAGCCCTGGGCACCGAGCTGCGGTTCAACCACCGTCACGCTAATCAGCGACTCCAGCCCTTTGAGCTTGCGGGCAATTAACGCGCGCGACGCCCATGGACAGATCAGCGCCACATAAAGATGGTAGCGATCCGCTTCTGCCGCAAATTCAGTGGAGCCATCGCTGCTGATAAAATGCCGGAAACCGGACGTCTGACGGACAAATCCGCCCTGTTTATCGGTCGACTGCACCGGGTGCCAGTCACTACTCCATTTGCCTTCAACTAACATCGCGCGACTCCTCTGTAATGTGAGAAGCAGCTTAACTGATGACTAAACGGCTGATAATCCGGTCATAAAGACAATCATTTCTTCCATTCTGGAAGAAATTACGCGGGCGGAAAACGGGTAAAGTGACTCACCAGGAAGTCGATAAGCAGGCGCGCCCGGTGTGCCAGATGACGGGCGGGAGGATAAACCGCAAACAGGCCAAGTGGTGGTGTGTCAAAATTCTCCAGCAGCCGGACAATCTCACCGCGTTGCAGCGCGGGAGCCGCGATAAAACCGGGCAGCCGCGCAATGCCCAGTCCGGCCATCGCCGCCTGCAGGCAGGCTTCGGTGTTGGCGAAGCGCAGACGCCCGCGGACCGGTACGGTGACAATCTCGCCGCCGCCGCCGCCGCCGCCGCCGCCGCCGCCGCCGGCAAACGGCCAGTGCCAGGGATCGCGAAAATTGGTGTCGATGATGCACTGATGCTGGGGCATCTCGCGCCAGTGCTGCGGCGTGCCAAACTGCTCAAGATAGACCGGCGAGGCGGCGATGCGCACATGCACCTCACCCAGCTTGCGCGCGACCAGGCTGCTGTCGCTGAGGGTGCCGATACGGATCGCCATATCAAAACCTTCATCGACGATGTTGACGGACCGGTCTGAAAAGCTGACATCCAGTTCAATCAGCGGATAGCGTCGGGCAAACGCCACCAGCACCTCAGATAACACCACAGTACCAAAGGAGCCGGGGGCGCTGATTTTCAGCCTGCCGGTAGGCGTGGTGGCGCTTTCACGCACGCTGGCATCCAGCGTCTCAAACGCATCGAGCAGGTTTTTGACCCGCTCATAATAGCTGCGCCCGACATCGGTGGGCGACAGGGCGCGCGTGCTGCGCTTAAACAGCTGGATGCCGAGCCGCTGCTCCAGCTTTGAAACCAGCTTGGAAGCCTGACTGCTGCTGGTGCCGAGACGTAACGCCGCCGCAGAAAAGCTGCCGGTTTCCAGCACCGTGACAAACATCCGGTCACAATCGAGTCGATCCATGGCGGTGTCCTGTGGAGATAAAGTCGCAGTATAGAAGCTGTGCTCCGCTGATGCAGCCTTCACTTTGCGTGCCTTAACCCTTTCGCTGACGCGGAAAACCTGCTTGACTGACTCTCTGCCCGACGTTCTCTGGAGTAATTCATGTCGCTGATTCACCTGACGTCACTGGCGGAGATCCCGGTCATGGCGTTGAAAATCATCTTCAGGCCAAACTCATTATTCAGTGAGATCAGGCTTTTCGACGCTTTTATTTTCAGCAAGGATTATCCGGGCCGTAGCTCGCGCTCTGCCGGCATCACTGCTAAAAGCCGTTTTAAAATCAACTTTTGATAAGCCTTTTCCTGCGAGTGTTGCCTGATCAATCCCTTTTTCAGTTAGCGGCGAATCACTCCACCCCTGAACCTGACCTGTAACATTGAAAAAGGTTTGACCATGGCGCACTAAATAAATATAAACATCACTGGCAATGACCTGGGGAGAAAATAAAATAGCTGCATAGATTAATAAGTAACTCATCTTTATCATTAGTTTTTCCAGGAAGGTTTAGCCAGGTTGATGATGCATTAGTAGAGAGTAACACCTGGTTAATTGCCTATGATTGCAAAAAAATAGCACGCAGAGAGTGGCGCGTGCTCCGTAATTTTTATGGTCTGATTGCTAATATTCTGTATCAACTCTTACTGTGTAACAGCTGATACAATAATAGAAACTCTTCACTCAGGATTTTAAAATTTTCCGCACTCATCATCTGATCTTCAGCATGTACCAGGATCAAAGATAAATGATTGACCTCATCTTCCATCTCTTTTTGAACGAGTCTGGCATGAACAGCGTGTCCGAGGTTATAATTTAATTCGCCGTTTGCGATTAGCTCGCGAGCCTGTGAAAAATTTTTCTGTCTGGCCTGCTGAATGGCTTCAACGAAAGATGAGCGTGCATCACCCACGTGACATATCATTTCAAAGCAAAGTTGTTCAATGTCCATCAATTTTCTCCGAGAATATCCAGTGCCTGGCGTAATATCTTTTCACCATCCATCATGCCGTAATCCATAGTATCTATTACTCTGACTGGAATGTCTTTTGCAACTGCTTTTACTTTATCTTGTAAAAAACGAACTTGCGGACCCAGTAATATAATATCGGTATCTACAAGATGATCGTTTAGTGCCTGCTCCGGAATCGCTTTAATAGATACATCAGCATTAATATTTTTCGCAGCTTCTGTCATTTTCTTGACCATGATACTGGTAGACATGCCTGCGGAACACATCAGTAAAATATTTTTCATTTTTGATTTCCTTGTAGTGAATTAAGCTCACTGCCGTTGCTGTAAATGACATGTTGATACCAATAGAAGCTATCTTTCTTATAACGATCTAATGTTTTTAAATTATTATCGTCACGGTCAACAAAGATGAATCCATAACGTTTTTTATAGCCGTTGCTGGTGCTCATCAGGTCGATAAAAGACCAGGGATAATATCCCAGAATGGGTACGCCATCGGTGATGGCTAGCTGCATTTGTTGAATATGTTTTTGAAGATAGTCGATACGATAGATGTCATTGACCTGGCCATTAATCAAAGTATCGCACGCGCCAAGGCCGTTTTCAGTGATCATGAGTGGAAGCTGGTAGCGGTCAAACAACTTACGACATGCGATTCTCAACCCAACCGGATCAATCTCCCAGTCCCAATCATTACGCTCCAGATAAGGGTTACTATCACCTGCGTAAAGTCCTGGAAATCGAGGATAGGTAAAACCCCCTTTTTTTCCATCTGGGTTAAAGCCTGGCTGAATTCCGTCGTCGTTCACCGGGCAAGCTTTGGCAACGTCGCTCTGATAATAATTAAAGGCAATGAAATCAGGCTGCACTGACGCGAGTTCGTCCAGTTCTGATTGTGGCAAACGAATATCTAAACCGCGTTGCGCGAAAAAACTGATTACAGCCGGATTTTGTCGGCCCAGACAAAGTAAATCAAGAGGGTAAAACGTGCGGAATTCATCTTCATTCAGCGCTGCCATAATGTCCATTGGCGAGCAGGTAGCCGGATAGGCAACAGCATAACCAATGCAGGGACCGATTTTCGCATTCGATAATATTTCACGACCTGACCGGATAACCCTGGCATTTGCCAGCGCCATAACCCGGCTGACCTGAAAACGCCATGCTTCAACTTCGATACCTTCTGGTACCCCGCCAATTAAATCGGGATAGAGTACGACATTGTTAGACTCACACAGGGTCATGAACCATTTTACCCGATCACCAAACTCCCTGAAGCAGGTTACTGCAAAACGTAAAAAGTGTTCAATCATCTGATCGCCATACCAGCCACCAAAAGATTCCTGCAGAGCCTGGGGGTGATCAAAATGATAGAGCGTTATCAGAGGCTCAATATCATTTTTAACCAGTTCGTCGATGAGCTGACTATAAAAAACAATACCTTGTGGGTTAAGACTATAACCATCCGGATAAAGACGCGTCCATGACACAGAAAAGCGATAGGACTTCAGTCCCAGTTCCTTCATTAAACCAACATCCTCACGGAAGCGATGAAAATGGTCTGATGTAACGGTGGTATCATGGAACGCATTGGAATAGTTTTTGTTGTCCTGTACTGAGATCCCTTTACCCTCCTCATGAATAGCACCTTCAACCTGATACGCAGCAGTGGCCGCTCCCCATAAAAAATTATCAGGAAAATTCTTTAATTTTATATGTTCCATTACTTGCTTTCCTCATCCTGTGACAGGGCATCCTGCTGTTCCTTTAAATAGAGTTGATTATCCGCCATGCGGAAGAATGGAAAATAGATCAACATGGAGATGATAATTATCAGGAACGACCAGAGCGTTGTACTCATACTGCCTCCGGTCATCAAGAAACCGACAACAAAGGTAGGCGTTGTCCAGGGCAGATTGGCTACATGAGGCATGTCTATAATTCCATGCTGCATTAATAGATAAGTACTACCAGCAATGAGTCCGGGCGTCAGGATAAAAGGAAGCATAAACAGTGGGTTAAAACATAAAGGTGTGCCAAAAATGATGGGCTCATTAATATTAAATATTCCAGGCCCCAACGACATTCTGCCAAGTTTCTTAAAATATTGGCTCTTAGCCATTAACGACATTAGCACCACCAGGCCCAGAGTCGCTCCCGTACCTCCTGCCCAAACCATCGCATCCGTCGCATTAGTCGCAGCAAAAATCAGTTCCTCACCGGCCTGAAAAGCCTTCTCATTTAACGCACCGTTCTGCATCAGAAAAGGCATGGTGATGCCAATAACGACCTGAGAGTTGATACCACAAAAAAAGACCAGCGCACATAACATGTGATAGAGAGCATAGCCTGGTGCGGAGTTGAGCACATAGGTAACAGGCGTCAGCAAATACGCTATGGCTACATTGATATTGAAGTGAAAGAGAACAACCAGCAGGCTAAAAATAATCAGTAAAAATAGTGCGGGTAGTAATGAGGTGAACGACTCGCTTACCGCGTCGGGAACACCTTTTGGCATGCGTATAGTGATATTTTTCTGTTTAAATAGCGCTAGCGTTTTTAATGTGACAAAAGCGATCAGAATCGCGCTAATCAGGCCTGAAGTTCCCAGACCATCAATATTCAGCTGATACTCGTTGTCGTTCACTAACTGATATTGGCTGAGAATAAACAGACTGACGGACGTCGCGATAGTGACAAAAACATCCTGTTTATACTCCAGGGCACCATAGTATGCCACGCTGGCAGCTGTCAGTAATCCCATGATGCCCGTAGTTGAGTTAAATATGGTGTTAAAAATGGGTGCTGCTGGTGCCATAAAGTTCGCCAGCGGAGCCCATGGGATGTTAGATAATAAAATAGAAGTGCTGCCGATAATAAGTAATGCCATACAGGCGCACATAGCGTTACGAATGACGGTCAGCGCCCGATTACTCCCAACCCTTGTCACGATCGGCATCAGGTTGTTTTCCAGAAAAGTCGTAGGACTGCGCATATTACTCTCCAGTTTTCAGCATATTTAGATATGCTGCAAAAGCCGTTGTCTTTTAATTTAATGTGAAAAAATAATCCTATTGGTAAGAGATTGTAGTCGGAGAGGTTGCGCGCAGGCTTACACACTTTTGCCACATTAGTGGCGGCATTTTTAAAAGGGATCACTCCGCAGACGGTAACGTATCGCGAGTAAGCAGTTTTATTAGCGTGCTATAGGTAGGGTTCTTATCAAGTGCGGCTAGTTTTTTGCTGTTATCCATGAGTGAAATGAGACTCTCATGCAGGCACTTTAATGGCTCTTTTTCACCTTTCCGTATATTTAGCATAAAAATATAGCGCACTTCATATTTGTCCCAGCTAACAGGCTTGTTGAGTAGCGCAACAGCGACAAATGTTGTGTTTCCACTGGGCTGTAAAGGGTGTGGAAAAGCAATAGCATTACCAAATGCTGTGGCAGACAATTTTTCGCGTTCAATGACATTTTGAAGAAAATCTGAGCCGACTGCGACACGTTCAGTCACTCGCTGACAAAGTTCCTCAAGCAGTTGATAGCGTTCGGTGCTTTTCAGATCGGTAAAAAAAAGTTTCGGCCTGAAAAATCGACTTATTGACGGGTGGGGGGGCTCTTGTTTGTTCATCCACTGAGCTAACAGGTTTAAATCTCCCTCCCTAAGGAAATAGTTGACGCGTATCAAAGGCAGTCCGATCTTAAACGGTATATCTATAGTTGAAATGGCAATGTCATAATCTTTTAAATCTGTATTTATTAATTCATAAAGTTGTACGACTTTTGTTTCGCCAATAGAGTGTATAAATCGCTGTCTGATTTTATTAAGCAGCAGCTGTGAACTTCCCATTCCGCTGGCACAGACAAGAATTATATTGTAACGGTGCGGGTGAAGGCCTTTTCGCTCATAAGCTAAATTTAAGTGGATGGCAAGATAGCCTATTTCTGCTTCATTTAATTGCAATGCTGTTTCCTGCTGAATAATACTTCCTGCCAAAACTGCCATTTCAAAAGCCTTGACATTTTCCTGTTTTATTTCCTCCAGTAATGGGTTGTTGACTTTCAATCCCCAATTCAGGCGATCTATCATCGGTATAATATGTAACGACAGCAATTGAAAAAGTTCAAAATCGTCAGAAAAATCAATTAAAAACTCTATTTTTATTTTTTGACAGATTTTTATAAATAAACATTTGATGTTAGGGTGTAATGTAAGTGATTGATTGTAAAGTGTTCTTTTTCCCGCCAAATGAATGGCAATGAAGTAGCATTCGCTTTCAGGAAAGTTAATCGCAAAAGCCAGTTCCAGTGCCATGACAAGTCGCTCAGCGACACGGTATTCATCCCGTTTTCTAAGTGCAATGTAATCCGCAGATGGCTCTTCATAATTATCATCATGCCCAATACGCAGCATTGCTATTTCAATGTGTATAACGAGATTGTGGAATCCGGTTTCAGTAAGTTCAAGCTTACTTGAGTTCAGTGTTTCAGTTAGAATAGAAGAGATTTTTTTCCTGGATATTTTACTATCCTCACTGGAAGTGACAGGATTATTTTCATATACAAAATACCGGGCTATAGCATGGCGAATATTAAGCTCACTTCCTGATAGTTTTATCCCGTGCGCTGTTTTTATATGCAAGCTGAGATTTGTATTTTTTAAGTCTCTACGGACCTTTTTCATGCAATTGCTTAAAGTAGAACGGCTTATATACATCTCTTCTGCCAGTTCATTTAATTTGATGTAATCTTTTTTCGAAAGCAACTGACGAATAATGTAATCTACTCGCCGTTGAAAAAAAACGGGTGAGGTAAATTGATGGTGATGTTCATTTTGTTTTATTTTATTAATCAGGGTGTTGTATTTTTCTTTATCAAGTATGACTAACAGGTACCCTTTTCCTGGATAAGATTCTATCGCTACCCCATTATCATGTAACTCAGGTTTGTAGGCTGATAAGTCGTTACGTAATGTACGGGGTTTTATCCGCAATTTCTCACAAATCTTTTGGCTTGACAGAGGGGTTTTGGCTTCAGATAGCAGTTTAAGCAAGTAGCCTATGCGGTCGTGATAATAATGAGTCATTCCTGGGTCTTCTCAAAAATCATTTTATTGGGCGGTGAAGATAGGAGCCACCTGGTATTGTCTTTGCTTTACAGGAAATCGCTAAGCTACGATATTCTGTATTAACAGCAGCAAATTAATAATACCACGATGGATTTTATTTATAATTTGCAGTGAATGTTCGTGATTTCTTCATTAACATTGAAAATTTAATGAAAAGAATAATAAACAGTATTAATACCTACTACTATTAGTTGGTGATTAATGATATTTTCTGACTTTACCACATTAAACAGGTTTACGGCGATAGAGTATGACCTGCTGAAATGACAAGTTGTGAGACTCTGCTCAATACAGAAATTTTCTTATGGCTTACTTCTGTCACATTGATAGTAATCAAAAAATATTACATTAATTGGGCAGTATGATTCGGACCATGGATATTACAGGTCTGCTTAATTAGATGTATACAGTCATCAGTAACAGAGGCTTTTTTGCAGCAAAAATGTTTAATTTTGGGTGTAAGCCTGTGAATTTAACGAAGCATTTGCCTGATGTGTTAATACGTTTTGTAGCCGGCCATATACAGAATTGATATAAAAACCTGCAGTTGATGATCACTCTTTCTGGAAGAGGTCATCTGCCAGAGCATTGATATTTAGAGTGAGTCAGCCATGCGCTACACCATTAATGCCCGAGTGATTTATGACGCAGCAGACAACACGCTCACGCTTCCGGAATGTAATGAGCCGGATAGCCAACTCTCAATCACGGCTGGTGCCCTGCTTTATTATTTTCTGCGCCATACTGAAGTTGTAAGCCGTGATGAAGTACTAAAGAAAGTCTGGGATGACAATGGATTAACCTCATCAAATGGGAATCTCAATCAGTATCTGAGTATGCTGCGCAAAACCCTGCGCCTTCGCGCTCAGACGCGTGAAGGTGCAGAGACAGAGTTTCTGATGCAGAAAAAACCACGTTATGTGCTTCACTTTGCGTGCCTTAACCCTTTCGCTGGCGCGGAAAACCTGCTTGACTGAACCTCTGCCCGACGTTCTCTGGAGTAATTCATGTCGCTGATTCACCTGACGTCACTGGCGGAGATCCCGGCCGCCGAGTGGGATGCGCTGTTGCCTGATGACCAGCCCTTTTTGCGTCACGCCTTTCTGCTCACGTTAGAACAGAGCGGCAGCGTGCGGTTAGAGGCGGGCTGGCAGCCCGATCATCTGCTGTGGCGGGAGGAGGGGGTGACCCGCGCCGCGCTGCCAGGCTACCGCAAACGCCATTCACAGGGCGAGTACGTCTTTGATCACGCCTGGGCGGATGCCAGCCAGCGCGCCGGGATCCGCTACTACCCGAAATGGCTGGGCGCGATCCCCTTCAGCCCGGTCAGCGGTGCGCGCCTGCTGGGCGAAACCGCTGCCGCGGCGCAACTGCTGTCGGCCCTGCCTGAGAGCCTGTTACAGCAGGGCTTAAGCGGGGCACATATCAACTTTACCGATGCGCAGGCTAACCAGTTGCTGGCCGATCAGCCCGACTGGCTCTCCCGGCTCGGCTGTCAGTATCACTGGCATAACCGTGGCTACCGCGATTTTCAGGATTTCCTGGATTCGCTGATGTCGCGCAAGCGCAAACAGCTGCGTAAAGAGCGTGAGCAGGTGATGCAGAGCGGCTTTGAGTTTGACCGCTACCTGGGCTATCAGCTGCGCGAAGATCAGTGGGATTTTGTCTACACCTGTTACGCCAACACCTATGCGGTGCGCGGGCAGCGTCCCTATCTGACGCGTGACTTTTTCAGCCTGCTGGCGGAACGCATGCCGCAGAATATTGTGGTGGTGATCGCCCGTTTACAGCAGCAACCGGCCGCGATGGCGTTTTATCTGCGGGACAGCCACTCGCTCTATGGCCGCTACTGGGGCTGTCTGGCGGAGTTTGACCGGCTGCACTTCGAAACCTGTTTCTATCAGGGAATGGATTTAGCTCTTGATGAGGGGCTGACGCGGTTTGATGCCGGCGCGCAGGGCGAGCATAAGCTGGTGCGCGGCTTCGAGCCGCAGATTACCCACTCCTGGCACTATCTGCTGCATCCCGGCCTGCGCGATGCCGTGGCAGATTTTCTGGTGCAGGAGCGGGAAGGCGTGCGCGGCTGGGCGGAAGAAGCCCGCGACGCCTTACCCTATCGACGCGGCGATTAATCGATGCCGACAAAACCGCCGGTCTGATGCTGCCACAAGCGGGCATAGAGGCCGTTTTGCGCCAGCAGCTCGTGATGGCTGCCCATCTCGGCAATGCCGCCTTTATCCAGCACCACCAGCCGATCCATCTTCGCGATGGTCGACAGGCGGTGCGCGATGGCGATAACGGTTTTACCCTGCATCAGTGACTCCAGGCTCTCCTGAATCGCCGCTTCTACTTCGGAGTCGAGCGCCGAGGTGGCCTCATCCATGATCAGAACCGGCGCATCCTTCAGCAGCACGCGGGCTATCGCCACACGCTGACGCTGACCGCCCGACAGTTTCACGCCGCGCTCGCCCACATGCGCGTCCAGCCCGGTGCGGCCCAGCGAGTCGGAGAGCAGCGGGATAAACTCATCGGCGCGGGCGCGGTGAATCGCAAGCTGCAGCTCCTCTTCGCTGGCATCGGGACGACCATAAAGCAGGTTTTCACGGATTGAGCGGTGCAGCAGCGAGGTGTCCTGCGTAATCATACCAATCTGGCTGCGCAGGCTCTCCTGCGTCACGGCGGCGATATCCTGATCGTCGATCACAATCCGCCCCGCGTTCAGGTCATAGAGGCGCAGCAGCAGGTTCACCAGCGTCGATTTACCGGCACCCGAGGGACCAATCAGCCCAATCTTCTCACCAGGTTTGATGTCGAGGTTAAAACCGTTAATCACCTGACGGCCACCGCCATAATCGAAGCGCACATCCTCAAAACGGATGTTGCCGCGCGTCACCTTAAGCTGCTTCGCCTGCGGCGCATCCTGCACGCTCAGCGGCTGCGCGATGGTTTTCAGGCCATCCTGTACCGTACCAATATTTTCGAAAATGCCATTGACCACCCACATGATCCAGCCGGACATATTCACCAGGCGGATGACCAGACCGGTCGCCAGCGCAATCGCCCCGACGCTAATCAGCGACTGGCTCCATAACCATAGCGCCAGCCCGGAGGTCGAGACAATCAGCAGGCCGTTCAGCGCTGACAGCGTCAGATCCATGCTGGTGACCATGCGGCCAGCGTTCTGGGTTTTTTCGGTCTGCTCCTGAATCGCCTCACGCGCATACTGCCGTTCCAGATCGCTGTGGGCGAACAGCTTGATGGTGGCGATGTTGGTATAACCATCAACAATGGTGCCCATCAGCTTAGATCGTGACTCTGAGGAGACCACCGAACGTGCTTTAACGCGCGGCACAAAGAAACGCAGCGAGGCGCTGTAGGCCACCATCCACAGAATCAGCGGGATCATCAGCCGCCAGTCGGCACCGGCAAACAGCACCAGCGAGGTTACCGCGTAGATCAGCACGTGCCAGATGGCATCCACCAGCTGCACCGCAGAATCGCGCAGTGAACTGCCGGTCAGCATAATGCGCTGGGCGATGCGACCCGCGAAATCGTTCTGGAAGAAATTGAGGCTCTGGCGCAGCACGTAGTTGTGATTCTGCCAGCGGATCATGCTGGTCATGCTCGGACTGATGCTCTGATGCACCAGCATGTCGTGCAGGGCGATAAAAATCGGCCGCAGAATCAGCGCCACCGCCCCCATCCACAGCAGTATCGGCCAGTTATCCCGAAACAGGGTGGCGGGCGTGGAGTGATTGACCATATCGATAATGCGGCTCAGATAGCTGAACAGCGACACTTCAATCAGGGCTGACGCCAGTCCCACTACCAGCAGTGCCGCGAAACTCGGCCAGACCTGCCGCAGATAGTAGAGGTAAAACGACCAGACCGTTGAGGGGGGCGAGTCGGTGGGCGCGTCATGAAAAATATTGATAAAACGCTCAAAACGGCGATACAACATAGCGATACTCTTTCCGTCCGGTAAAGAGCTACAGCTTAGTGCATGAACCCCGTTCGGCTAAAAGGAGAAAATATGGAAATCATTATTCGGGCACGGGAACCGCAGGATGCCGCCGCCTATCAGCGACTCTACAGTCATCCCGATGTTTATCCATGGACGCTGCAGCTGCCGTTTCCCAGCGTTGCCACCTGGGAGAAAAAAATCGCCAGAATGGATGCCGAAGGGTTTATCGCCTTTGTCGCGGAGATCGAGGGCGTGCTGGCTGGTGAGCTGACGCTGTTTGTAGATAACAAGCCGCGCACCCGCCACTGCATCAGCTTTGGGCTGGGTGTGCATCCCGATTACGCCGGTCGCGGCGTCGGTGAGCGCCTGATCCGCACCGCGCTCGACTATTCCCGTAACTGGCTGGGGATTACGCGTATGGAGCTGGAGGTGTTTCACGACAACGAACGGGCGCTGCGGCTCTATGAGCGGCTGGGCTTTGAGCGTGAAGGGGTGATGCGCCAGGCCGCCCTGCGCGACGGTCAGCTGCGCGATGTGGTGATGATGGCGAAACTGCTGCACGAGAAGTGATAACCGGAGCGGCAGCGCTGCCGCTCCGCTTTTCATTACGGATTTTTATTGCTGTATTGCTGCATGTTCTGCTGCGTTACCAGTTCAAACGGGATCCACTGGTGGGAATCGACTTTTTCCCCTTTGATCATCTGCTGCGCCACCTCGACCGATTTTTTGCCCTGACCCACGGCATCCTGGAACACGGTGACGGCCAGTTTGCCGCTTGCCAGGGCTTTCAGGCCATCCGGCGTGGCATCAATGCCGCCCACCAGAATGGTTTTCTTCGGTTTCGCCTGGGCAATCGCCATGGTTGCGCCAATCGCCATTTCGTCGTTGTTGGCGGCGACAATATCGATCTCTTCCCCGTTCGACAGCCAGTTGAGCATTAAATCCATGCCCTCATTACGCGAATAGTTGGCGGTCTGCTTCAGCACCACTTTCATGTCGGGATACTTTGCCACCACCTGCTCCACATCTTTGGTGCGCTGCAGCGCACCCGCATCGCTGAGGTTACCGATGATAATGGCGACCTTGCCACGATAACCCGCCTGCTTCGCCAGCGCTTCCATCTGCAACGTGCCCGATTCGCGTTCGTCAGAGCCGACAAACACCACGCCCGGCGGCAGGGTTTTATCGCCCGGTGTGCGGTTAACGTAGACCAGCGGAATGTGAGCCTGCTGCGCCAGTCTGGTCAGGGCAGGGGTGCTGGCGGAGTCGACCGGATCGACGATAATCGCGTCTACCCCGGAACTGATAAAGCTCTGCACCTGATCGGTCTGACGGCCCACGTCGCCGCGTGCATCTTCGAACTGCGCATCCAGCTGACGCGCTTTGGCCTCTTTCTCGATCGACTGGCGGATAATGGTCAGAAAGTTCTGGTCGAAATAGGCCATTGAGACGCCAATTTTCTCTGCCAGCGCCGACGTGGAAAGAGAGAGCAGACAGAGTATTGCCCATGCACGTTTTTTCATTGCAACCTCCCGAGGTTAACTTAGTGAAATGGATTTTTCATTTATTATAAAAATGGACAAAGATTATCATTTGCAGCTTATGAACAGTCGCCGGGTTTGACAACCGGCCCTTTTCACTCTTGCTAGCGCCGCCACACTTTGCCGTAAAATCGCCGCGTCATAGCTGCCAGCGCCGATGAAATCCTCGACGTGGCGCACACTCTGCGGCAGGCAGCCGCGGCTTTTTGCGCTTTTGTGCAGCATCGCACTGGCCTTTGTGGTGGTTGTCAGAAAACCGTTGAATCGGGCCTGACGATCTCAACATCCGCACAATGATCCATCGTTAGCCTCCTATCTATATTTCCTTAAGCGGGAAATCTCAGCGTTATTCCTGAAAAAAACCTCGTGGCGCAACCTGCCGCTTTTTAAGGAATTCAGCTCATGCTTAAAGACCAAACGACTCACCGGACGTCTCATGTACGCATCTGGATCCTCTGCCTGATCCTCTTTCTGTCGGTCGTGGCTTATGCCGACCGTTCGATCCTCTCGATCTCCGGATCGGCAATCAAAGAGGAGTTCGGCCTGTCAGCGATCCAGCTGGGCTTGATCCTCTCTGCCTTCAGCTGGGCCTACGTTATCGGTCAGATCCCCGGCGGGCTGTTTCTTGACCGCTTCGGGGCTAAAAAGGTGTATGGCGTCACGCTGGCGCTCTGGTCAGTCTCGACGCTGGCGATGGGATTCGTTGGCGAGTTCTCCAGCGGCATGACCGGCGCGCTGATGCTGATGTTTGGTCTGCGCTTTATGCTGGGATTGATCGAGGCACCCAGTTTTCCCGCCAATGCGCGCGTGGTGATTATGTGGTTCCCTGGCGCAGAGCGGGGACGGGCTTCATCGCTGTTCAGCTCGGCGCAATATTTTGCCGTCGCCATCTTCTCGCCGCTGTCAGGCTGGCTGGTGTCGCGCTTTGGCTGGGAGTGGCCGTTCTTTGTGCTGGGCGGCATCGGCCTGCTGGCGGTGTTTGTCTGGGCTGCCTGGATGCGGGAGCCGCGCAATCACCCTGGCGTGTCAGAGAGTGAACTGCGCCACATCGTTGACGGTGGTGCGCTGGTGGATATCGACTCGGCGCAGACGCTGAAAGCGCGGCCACCGGTCAGTAAAGCGATGTTCAGGAAGCTGCTCACTAATCGCATGCTCTGGTGCGCCTATCTCGGTCAGTACTGCATCATCGCGCTCAGCTACTTCTTTATTACCTGGTTTCCGATCTATCTGGTGCAGGCGCGCGGCATGAACATCATGGAGGCGGGCTTCGCCACCGTTGCTCCGGCGCTGTTTGGTTTTCTGGGCGGGATCAGCGGCGGCTACCTGTCAGACAAGTTAATCGCCCGGGGCTGGAGCGTCTCCTGGGCGCGTAAAACGCCCTATATCGTCGGCATGCTGATGGCGTCCAGCCTGGTGCTGGCGGCGATTATTCCCGGTAACGGCGGCATTATCGCCATTATGTCCTTCGCCTTTTTCGGTAAAGGCATCGCGGCCGGTGCAGGCACCTGGACGGTGATCAGCGACACCGCACCCAAAGAGGCGGTGGGCCTGGCCGGCTCCATTTTTAACGGCATCGGCAATATTGCCGGTTTCACCACGCCGCTGCTGTTCGGCATCATCGTCGGTCTGACCGGCAGCTACAGCATCGGGCTGGCGTTTGTGGCGGCACACTGCGTGGTAGCGGCGCTGCTGTTCCTGCTGGTGATGGGACCGATTGAACGCGTCGGTGAAGAGAGCGATCGCCCGGCATCCTATAACAATCAGGAGAAAGAAGATGGCATTAAAGCAATGTAAGGTGCTGATCAGAGGGAAATTCCTGCCGCCGCAGCTGATAGAGAACATTGAAAAGACGTTCACCGCGTTCCGGCTGTGGGAGGCGGAAGATGAGGCAGCCTTTCTGGCTGAGCAGGGCGCAGATATCGACATGCTGGTCACCAGCGGCAACGCGATGATGGGCGCACCGGCCGCGCTGATCGCCGCGCTGCCAAACCTGAAAGCGATCTGCAGTAACGGCGTCGGTTATGACAGCATTGATACGGAAGCCGCCCGATCGCGCGGCATTGTGGTGACCAACACGCCGGAGGTGCTCAATGATTGCGTCGCCGATCTGGGGATGGCGCTGCTGCTGGATGTGGCGCGCCGCATCAGCGAGGCCGACCGCTTCACACGCGCCGGTCACTGGACGCAGGGCCGCTTTCCGCTGAGCAGCAAAATCGGTGGCAAGGTGTGCGGAATCGTCGGGCTGGGCAATATCGGTCAGGCGGTGGCAAGGCGCGCGCAGGCGTTTGATATGGCGATTCACTATTACAATCCGCGTTCACGCCCCGATGTGCCCTACACCCGTCATGAGAGCCTGGTGGCGCTGGCGCAGCAGGCCGATTTCCTGGTGCTGACCCTGCCGGGCGGTGCCGCGACGCGCCACATTATCAATGCGGAAGTGCTGCAGGCGCTGGGACCACAGGGCTATCTGATTAACATTGCGCGCGGCAGCGTGGTGGATCAGCAGGCGCTGGTGGATGCGCTGGAAACCGGGCAGATCGCCGGTGCCGGGCTGGATGTGTTTGAACAGGAGCCGCAGGTGCCTGACGCACTGCGCCAGCGCGACAATGTGGTGATCACGCCGCATATCGCCAGCAGCACCCGCGAAACCATGGCGGCGATGGCTGACCTGGTCTTTGAGAACATGCTGGCGTTTGCCCGTGGCGAGCCGGTGCGGACCCGGGTAGTGTAACCACCGCGGCGTCTTAACTCCCTGCTGAAACGGGGGCGAGGCAGGATGCCTCTCCTCTGACCACTCACCAGACCCTCACCTTCGCACAAAACAGCCTGAAGAAAATTTGTCCGGCTGCCGATATCACCTTACCACCCGCTGATATTAAAGAGTGATAGCGTGATAAAGCTGATTACCATTGATGAATTGCGCCCAGGGATGTTTATCCACAAGCTGGAGGTCTGGTGGATAAAAGACCAGCGCATTCATAATGAGATGCTGATCACCGATCCCCGACAAATCGCCATGCTTCGCACTGAAGGGATCCGCCAGCTCTGGATCGACCTCGATCGATCGGTGCAGGCGCCGATCGCCTCCACGGTCGCGAAGAGAACCATTGGCCGCACCCCATTTTTCCAGGAACTGGATCAGGCACAGCAGATCTTTTTGCAGGGCAAACCGAAAGTGCTGGCGATGTTCAACGAAGCGCGGTTGGGTAACGGCCTGAAGCTCGATTATATGATGGATCTGGTGGATGAAATCGCCGGATCCATCACGCGTGAACCCTCCGCCATGCTAAGCGTGGCGCGACTGAAAAATCATGATGACTACACCTACCTGCACTCTATGGCGGTCTGCGGGCTGATGATTGCGCTGGGTAAAAAACTTGGACTGGATGAGCAGGAGCTGCGTCGGGTGGGCATGGGCGGTTTACTGCATGATGTCGGCAAAGCAGCTGTACCGCTGGCGATCCTGAACAAAGCGGGCAAGTTGACTGAAGAGGAGTTCAGGGTGATGCGTGAGCATCCGGTGGTCGGTGCGCAGATGCTGATAGAAGCCGACGCCGATGACGATCTGCTCGATATCACCCTGCATCATCATGAGAAATATGATGGCAGCGGCTATCCGCACCGCCTGAAAGGCGAGGCGATTTCGCTCTACGCCCGCATGGCGGCGGTGTGCGATGTCTATGATGCCGTGACCTCGACCCGCTCCTATCGCAACGGCTGGACACCCGCCGAGGCGATGCACCAGATGCTGAGCTGGCGCGGACATTTCGACCCTGGCTTGCTGCACTCCTTCGTGCGGACCATCGGCATCTATCCGGTGGGATCGCTGGTGCGTCTGGCCTCCGGCCGGGTGGCGCTGGTGGTGAAAGCGGGCGAAAAATCGCTGATGCGTCCCTGCGTGCATGTCTTCTGGTCACTGCACGCCCAGCGTGAAGTGAAACCGGAAGAGCTCGACCTTGGCGACAGCTTCTGCACCGACAGCATTGTGGGTGCAGAGGACAGCACGCTGTGGGGTAACGTCGATCTCAATCGTATCTGGGCGCTGGAAGTCGCCTGATTTTTCGCCATTTTTACACTATTTTTACGCCCGCCCGCTGCATTTTAACCCCTTCTTTATACGCCTCCGCGCAAGCTAAGCCATAAATCCAATCCTCTGGAGGTTCCTGTGAGCGTGGGCGTAATAACCGGCATTGTGCTGGTGGTGTTGTTACTGGGCTATCTGATCTATGCCCTGTTAAATGCGGAGGCCTTCTGATGGCGGCCAATGCTTTTTTACTCATCGCATTCTATCTGCTGCTGCTGATGGTGCTGGCGCAGCCGCTCGGACGGGGTCTGGCGTCGTTAGTGGCTGACAAGCCGGTGTTTGCCCGGCTGGAAGCGCCGCTGTGGCGACTGCTGGGCGCGCAACAATCGGACATGCGCTGGCCGCACTACCTGCTGGCGATTCTGCTGTTCAATGCGCTGGGTTTCGTGGTGCTGCTGGCAATACTGCTGATGCAGGGCGTGCTGCCGCTGAATCCGCAGCAGCTGCCTGGCCTGAGCTGGCATCTGGCGCTGAACACCGCCGTAAGCTTCGTCACCAACACCAACTGGCAATCCTACAGCGGCGAAAGCACCCTGAGCTATTTCAGTCAGATGGTGGGCCTGACGGTGCAGAATTTCCTCTCAGCCGCGACCGGTATCGCCGTGGCATTTGCGCTGATCCGTGGCTTCGCTAATCGCAGCTCTGCGACCCTGGGTAACGCCTGGCGCGACCTGACGCGCATCACGCTCTACGTCTTACTGCCCATCAGCCTGCTGATGGCGCTGTTCTTTGTCAGCCAGGGCAGCATTCAGAACTTCGCGCCTTATCACAGTTTCTCCACGCTGGAAGGCGTGCAGCAGACGCTGTCGATGGGACCGGTGGCCTCGCAGGAAGCGATCAAAATGCTGGGCACCAACGGTGGCGGCTTCTTTAACGCCAACTCTTCCCATCCATTTGAAAACCCGACGGTGCTGACTAACCTGGTGCAGATGCTGAGCATCTTCCTGATCCCGGCGGCGCTCTGCTTCGCGTTTGGCGAAAGCGTGCGTGATCGTCGTCAGGGCCACATGCTGCTGTGGGCGATGACGCTGATGTTTGTGGCGGCGGTATCGGTCGTCATGTGGGCCGAACTGCAGGGCAACCCGCACTTCCTCCAGCTGGGTGCTGACAGCGCCATCAACATGGAAGGTAAAGAGACGCGCTTTGGCATTCTTAACAGCAGCCTGTTCGCGGTTATCACTACCGCCGCCTCATGCGGTGCGGTGAATGCCATGCACGACTCCTTTACCGCGCTGGGTGGTATGGTGCCGATGTGGCTGATGCAGCTGGGCGAAGTGGTGTTTGGCGGCGTCGGTGCCGGTCTCTACGGCATGCTGCTGTTTGTGCTGCTGGCGGTGTTTATCGCCGGGCTGATGATCGGTCGTACTCCGGAATTCCTGGGCAAAAAAATCGACGTCTGGGAGATGAAAATGACCGCGCTGGCGATTCTGGTCACACCGGCGCTGGTGCTGATCGGTACCGCACTGGCGATGATGACCGACGCCGGACGCAGTGCCATGGCCAATCCCGGCATTCACGGCTTCAGCGAAGTGCTCTACGCGGTCTCCTCGGCGGCCAACAACAACGGCAGCGCCTTTGCCGGCCTGAGTGCTAACACGCCGTTCTGGAACCTGTTACTGGCTGCCTGCATGCTGCTGGGCCGCTTCGGCATCATCATTCCGGTGATGGCGATTGCCGGTGCGATGGCGGTGAAAAAAGTGCAGCCGGTGGGTAACGGCACGCTGCCAACCCACGGTCCGCTGTTTATCGGACTGCTGATCGGTACGGTGCTGCTGGTGGGTGCACTGACCTTTATTCCTGCTCTGGCGCTGGGCCCGGTGGCTGAGCATCTGCAACTTGTTCAGGGACAATCCTCATGAGTCGTCAACAACAGGCGTTATTTGACGCAGCATTGCTGCGTACCTCGGCCTGGGATGCAGTGAAAAAGCTCGATCCCCGGGTGCAGTTCCGTAACCCGGTGATGTTTGTCGTCTGGCTCGGCAGCATTCTGACCTCGCTGCTGGCGCTGGCGATGCTGACCGGCCGGATCAGCGGCAGCGCCAGCTTTACCGGGGCGATTGCGGTCTGGCTCTGGTTCACCGTGCTGTTCGCCAACCTGGCGGAGGCGCTGGCAGAAGGGCGCAGTAAGGCTCAGGCCAGCAGCCTGAAAGGGGTGAAAAAGACCAGCTTTGCCAAAAAACTCTCAGCGGCGCGCTATGGCGCCGAGTGGCAGCAGGTCAGTGCCGATGAGCTGCGTAAAGGCGATGCCGTGCTGGTGGAAGCGGGCGACATCATCCCCTGCGACGGTGAAGTGATGGAGGGCGGTGCCTCGGTGGATGAAAGCGCCATTACCGGTGAGTCCGCTCCGGTGATCCGCGAGTCGGGCGGTGACTTCGCCTCCGTTACCGGCGGGACCCGCATTCTCTCTGACTGGCTGGTGATCACCTGTAGCGCCAACCCGGGCGAAACCTTCCTTGACCGGATGATCGCCATGGTGGAAGGCGCGAAACGCCGTAAAACCCCGAATGAGATCGCCCTGACCATCCTGCTGGTGTCACTGACCATCGTGTTCCTGCTGGCGACCGTGACACTCTGGCCGTTCTCGGCATGGGGCGGAACGCCGGTCAGCATCACGGTGCTGGTGGCGCTGCTGGTCTGTCTGATCCCGACCACCATCGGCGGCTTATTGTCGGCGATTGGCGTGGCGGGGATGAGCCGGATGCTGGGTGCTAACGTCATTGCGACCAGCGGGCGTGCGGTGGAAGCTGCGGGCGATGTGGATGTGCTGATGCTGGACAAAACCGGCACCATCACGCTGGGTAACCGTCAGGCGACCCAGTTCCTGCCCGCGCCGGGCGTCAGCGAAGAGCAACTGGCCGATGCCGCGCAGCTCGCCTCGCTGGCCGATGAGACGCCGGAAGGGCGCAGCATCGTGGTGCTGGCAAAACAGCGATTTAATCTGCGTGAGCGCGATCTCAGCAGCATGGGTGCCAGCTTTATCCCGTTCTCTGCGCAGACCCGCATGAGCGGCGTGAACGTGCAGGATCGACTGATCCGCAAAGGCGCGGTCGATGCGGTACGTCGCCACATCGAAGCGAACCATGGCCGTTTCCCGGCCGAGGTCAATGCGCAGGTGGAAGAGGTGGCACGCAGTGGCGGCACGCCGCTGGTGGTGTCAGAGGGCGCGAACGTGCTGGGCGTGGTGGCGCTGAAAGATATCGTCAAAGGTGGCATCAAAGAGCGCTTTGCCGAACTGCGCAAAATGGGTATCAAAACGGTGATGATCACCGGTGATAACCCGCTGACGGCCGCGGCAATTGCCGCGGAGGCGGGCGTGGATGACTTCCTGTCAGAGGCCACGCCGGAAGCCAAGCTGGCGCTGATCCGCCAGTATCAGGCGGAAGGGCGTTTAGTGGCGATGACCGGCGACGGCACCAACGATGCGCCTGCACTGGCGCAGGCGGATGTGGCGGTGGCGATGAACTCCGGTACCCAGGCGGCGAAAGAGGCGGGCAACATGGTCGATCTCGACTCGAACCCGACCAAGCTGCTGGAAGTGGTGCACATTGGTAAACAGATGCTGATGACGCGCGGTTCGCTGACCACCTTCAGTATCGCCAACGACGTGGCGAAATATTTCGCCATCATTCCGGCGGCGTTTGCGGCGACCTATCCGCAGCTCAACATGCTTAACGTGATGCACCTGCACTCGCCAGCCAGTGCGATTCTGTCGGCGGTGATCTTTAACGCCCTGGTGATTGTCTTCCTGATCCCGCTGGCCCTGAAAGGCGTCAGCTACCGCCCACTGAGCGCCGCTGCGCTGCTGCGCCGCAACCTGCTGATTTACGGTCTGGGTGGCCTGCTGGTGCCGTTTGTCGGCATCAAAGCGATCGATCTGCTGTTAGTGTTTTCAGGCATGGCCTGAGGAGAGAAAAATGAGTCAGTTACGTCCGGCAATTTTACTGTTGTTGCTGCTTACGCTTGTTACCGGCGTGGTTTATCCTTTGCTCACCACCGGTCTGGCGCAGTGGCTGTTTCCGTCCCAGTCCAGCGGCTCGCTGCTGGAGGAGGATGGCGTGGCGCGCGGGTCGGCGCTGATTGGCCAGAACTTTACCCAGCCCAACTATTTCTGGGGCCGCCCTTCAGCCAGTGGGGATAAACCTTATAATCCGCTGGCCTCAGGGGGCAGCAATCTGGCCGCCAGCAACCCGGCGCTGGACAAAGCGATAGCCGATCGCGTCGCTGCGCTGCGGGCCGCGAATCCGCAGGCACCTGCCGCCGTCCCGGTTGAACTGGTCACCGCGTCAGCCAGCGGGCTGGACCCGGATATTTCGCCACAGGCCGCCCTTTGGCAGGCACCGCGTATCGCCGCCAGCCGCCAGTTGCCGTTGCCGCAGGTCGAGGCGCTGATTGATAAGATGACGCATCGTCCGCTGCTGCCATTCCTCGGCACACCGACCCTCAACGTGTTGCAGCTGAATATGGCGCTCAACGAACTGTAATGGTGTTAAGAGCCTATCCCATTAGGCTATTTTATTTGTCAGTCTGAACCTGGGCAGTGCTCACACAGGCTGCTTTAGCAACCTGAACGCCCGTCAGGGCGGCCCTGAAGGGGCGAGCGCAGCGAGTCATCCTCACGTACTACGTGTACGCTCCGGTTGTTCCGCGCTGTCCGTGTCCAGACTGTCTGCAACAATTACGCCTACTGGCATAGGCTCTAAGGAAGCGATGAACCACGAACCCCAGCGTCCCGATCCCGACGCGCTGCTGCAGGCTAACCGCGAAAGTCATCGCGGGCAGCTGAAAATTTACTTTGGTGCCTGTGCGGGCGTGGGTAAAACCTATGCCATGCTGCAGGAGGCACAACGGCTGCGTGCGCAGGGTCTGGATGTCTTAATCGGCGTGGTAGAGACCCATGACCGGCCGGAAACCGCGCAGCTGCTGACAGGGTTAACTCTGCTGCCGCGTCGCGCAACCGGCCGCTCGCGTCATGCAGAGTTTGATCTTGATGCCGCGCTGGCTCGCCATCCGGCGGTGATCCTGATGGATGAGCTGGCGCACACCAACGTGCAGGGCTCGCGCCATCCCAAGCGCTGGCAGGATATTGAGGAGCTGCTGGAAGCGGGCATCGATGTACTGACCACCGTCAACGTACAGCATCTTGAGAGCCTCAACGATGTGGTGGGCGGCGTCACCGGCATTCAGGTGCGCGAAACCGTGCCCGATCCCTTTTTCGACAGCGCCGACGAAGTGGTGCTGGTCGATCTGCCGCCCGACGATCTGCGGCAGCGGCTGAAAGAGGGCAAAGTCTACATTGGCGACCGCGCGGAACGCGCCATCGAAAACTTTTTCCGCAAAGGTAACCTGTTCGCCCTGCGTGAGCTGGCCCTGCGTCGCACCGCCGATCGGGTGGATGATCAGATGCGCGCCTGGCGCGATCAGCAGGGACGGGAGCGCGTCTGGCACACCCGCGACGCCATTCTGCTCTGCATTGGCGACGACAGCGGCAGTGAAAAGCTGGTGCGCACCGCCGCCCGACTGGCGGCACGGCTTGGGAGTGAATGGCATGCGGTCTATGTCGAAACGCCCCGGCTGCACCGGCTGCCGGAAGCGCGGCGACGGGCGATTCTGCGCACGTTACAGCTGGCGCAGGAGCTGGGCGCGGAAACCGCGACTCTCTCTGAGCCGGATGAAGCCGAAGCGGTACTGGGTTACGCCCGCGCACACAATCTGGGCAAGATTGTCACCGGTCGTCGCCCGCTGCGGCGCTGGCGGCGTGACAGCTTTGCCGAACGGCTCGGTCAGCTGGGGCCGGATCTCGACCTGCTGGTGGTGGCGCTGGATGAGCCGCTGAAGGATGCGCCGCATCCGCTGCCGGATGGCCGCGTCACCAGCGAAAAATGGCGCATTCAGCTGCGCGGCGTAATGATGGCGCTGGTGCTCTGTATCCTTGTGACCGCCGCCGGACAGTCGGTACTGATCGGTTTCGATCCCGCCAACTGCGTGATGATCTATCTGCTGGCGGTGGTGATCGTGGCGCTGCGCTATGGCCGCTGGCCGTCGGTGATCGCCACGGTAATGAACATCGTCGCCTTTGACCTCTTCTTTGTTGCCCCCACCGGCACGGTGGCGGTCTCCGACCTGCAATATCTGGTGACCTTTGGCGTGATGCTGGCGGTGGGGGTGATCGTCGGCAACCTCACGGCAGGCGTGCGTTATCAGGCGCGGGTGGCGCGCTACCGCGAGCAGCGGGCGCGCCAGCTCTATGAGATGGCGAAATCGCTGGGCAGTGCGTTAACGCCGCAGGATATCGCCGCCACCAGCCAGCGGGTGCTGGATGCCACGTTACAGGCGCGCTGCCTGCTGCTGCTGCCGGATGAGCAGGACGAACTGCAACCGGTGGGCGATGCGTTACCAGCCAGCGAGCCGGATCGCGCGATTGCTAAATGGAGTTACAGCAAAGGCCAGCCTGCGGGTGCGGGCACTGATACCTTACCGGCGGTGCCTTATCAGATCCTGCCGCTGAAAAGTGGCGCGCACTGCCGGGGTTTGCTGGTGGTGGAGCCGCAGAACCTGCGTCAGCTGATGATCCCCGAGCAGCAGCGGCTGGTGGAAACCTTTACGGTGCTGATTGCTAACGCACTGGAACGGATGGCGCTGTCGCATAGCGAGGCGGCGTCCCGGCTCTCGGCGGAGCGTGAACAGCTGCGCAATGCGCTGCTTTCAGCGCTGTCCCACGACCTGCGCACCCCACTGACCGTGCTGTTTGGTCAGGCGGAAATGCTGATGCTCGACCTGGCCAGCGACAACTCAAAATATGTGCCGCAGGCCAGTCAGATCCGCGAGCAGACGCTGAGCACCATCCGGCTGGTGAGCAACATGCTGGATATGGCGCGCATTCAGTCGGGCGGCCTCAACCTGCGTGAGGAGTGGCTGGCGCTGGAAGAGGTGGTCGGCGGGGCGCTGAGCAGCATGGCACCGTCGCTGAAAGGGCATGAGGTCCGGCTCGATCTGCCGGACGACATCGTGCTGATCAAAGGCGACAGCACGCTGCTGGAGCGGGTCTTCACCAACCTGATTGAGAACAGCCTGAAGTATGCCGGTAACAGCGCACCACGCGGCATTCGCGCCTGGCGTGCGGCATCACGGCTGGAGATCTCGGTCTGGGATAGCGGACCGGGCATTGCCGAAGACGACTTAAGCCGGATATTCGATAAATTCTGGCGGGGCGACAAAGAGTCGGCGGTGCCGGGCGTCGGGCTGGGTCTGGCAATCTGTAAAACCATTATCGAGAGCCACGGCGGTCAGATCTGGGCAGAGAACAGGGCCGAAGGCGGCGCGGCATTTCGTCTCTCGCTGCCGCTGCCGCCGGTCCCTGAAATTTCTGACGAAGGGCTGAAATAACTTCACAGTTGATCGGTTATACTCCCGGACCTGTTTGATTATTCGTGGGATTGTATGGAACGTTTTACCGAAAACCTGATGTATGCATCGCGCTGGTTGCTGGCCCCGGTTTACATTGGACTTTCGCTGGGATTACTGGCGCTGACCATTAAATTTTTCCAGGAAATTTTCCACCTGCTGCCCAACATTTTCAGCATTGCGGAAAACGATCTGATCCTGCTGTTGCTGTCGCTGGTGGATATGACGCTGGTTGGCGGCCTGCTGGTGATGGTGATGCTGTCGGGTTATGAGAACTTCATCTCTAAGCTCGATATCGACGAAGATAAAGAGAAGCTGAGCTGGCTGGGCAAGATGGACTCCGGCTCGCTGAAAAACAAAGTCGCCGCCTCCATTGTCGCCATCTCCTCGATCCACCTGCTGCGGGTGTTTATGGAAGCGCGCAACGTCGAAAACGACAAGCTGATGTGGTACGTGATTATCCACCTGACCTTTGTGCTCTCCGCCTTTGTGATGGGCTGGCTGGATCAGATGTCGCGCAGCGATAAAAAACCGAAGTAACTTCTCTGGCGGCTCGCTGAGGCGGGCGCCTGCTTTACCCTTTCCGCTCTGTTCCCCCTGAACGACCCGCTGGCTGTGAGGCCGGACGCGTGCCCGCCAGCTGCGGCATCACCTCTTTGATCATGGCAAAAAAGTGTTGCAGCCTGGCCGGGTAGTAACTCGCCCAGGGATAGGTCAGCCACACCGGCAGCGGCGGTGCCTGCCATGCGGGCATCAGCTGAACCAGACCGCCATCCGCCAGATCTTCCTGCACCGCCCATGAGGAGACAATCGCGGCTCCCATCCCCGCCAGTGCCGCTTTACGCACCGCATATAAACTGTCGCTGCTCAGCCGGGGCGTAATCGCCAGGTTCACCGGCTGGCCGTCGTCAATCTTCTGCAACGCCACTTCGTTACGGTAAAAACTGGTCAGTGCCAGCCACGGCAGATCGCGCAGCTGTTCAACCCGCTCTATCGGCGGCTGCTGCGCCAGCAGGTGCGGGGCGGCCACCACAATACGTGGCACTTCTGCCAGCAGTATCGCCACCACCGAAGGATCGGTTGGCGCGCCGACCTGAATGGCGCAGTCCACATTCTCTGCCATAAAGTCGGGCGTGCGGTCATTCAGCATCCACTCAATATTGAGCCGGGGGTAACGGTGCAGGTAGTCCACCAGTGGGGCGATCAGCTGATCCTGGCCAAAGGCGTGCGGGGCGCGAACCCGCAGCGTACCGACCGGGTCATCGCTGGCCCCGGTCAGCTCATCTTCCAGCGCATGCCAGGTCGCCAGCAGCTGCCGCGCCTGGGCGTAGCAGCGCTCGCCATCATCGGTAAGCTTCAGTGCATGGGTGGTGCGCAGGATAAGCTTGAGGCCCAGCCGCTGCTCCAGGCTCTGCAATCGGCGGCTGACGGTGGGTTGTGTCGTGCCGAGCTGCGCGGCGGCGGCGGATAAGCTGCCGCTCTCGACAATACGGATAAAAGTCTGCATCAGATCGATGCGATCGCTGCTGTTAGGATTGTTCATACGCACCACGCATAACGGTTTTGCCTGATGTCAGTCTACCGCGTATAACCGCAATGCGCTTTAATGGCAGGACGAAATGATGAGGATTACAGCATGTCAGCCATACAGACCCAGACCCAAAATGAACCGCTCTCTGCGCCGCTGGTGTTTACCCTGGCCGCCGGTGCCGGACTCAGCGTCGCGTCGATCTACTACAGCCAGCCGATGCTGGATATCATCAGCAAGCAGTTTAACGCCGGCATCGGCGCGGTCGGCATGGTGCCGATGCTGACCCAGGCGGGCTATGCGCTGGGCATCCTGCTGCTGGCTCCGCTGGGCGATCGCCATGACCGGCGCACCATTATCTTTATCAAAGGCTTAATGCTGGTGGCGGCGCTGCTGCTGTGTGGTTTTTCCGGTGGACTCAGCGCGCTGCTGATTGCCAGTTTTATCACCGGCCTGACCGCCACGGTGGCGCAGGATATTGTGCCCGCTTCCGCGGCGCTGGCGCCGGAACGCAGCCGGGGTAAAACGGTCGGCACGGTGATGACCGGGCTGCTGGTGGGCATCCTGCTGTCACGGGTGGTCAGCGGGGTGGTGGCTGAGTATTTCGGCTGGCGCACCATGTATATGATCGCCGCGCTGGCGGTGCTGCTGATTACGCTGACGCTGTGGCGCGTACTGCCGCGTTTCGCGCCAGGCACCTCGGTGAGCTATCCGCGCCTGTTGCTGTCGCTGGTGCACCTGTGGCGTCACCATCAGACGCTGCGCCGGGCTGCGCTGGCTCAGGGGCTGCTGTCAGTGGGCTTTAGCGCCTTCTGGTCGACGCTGGCGTTAATGCTCAGCGACCGCTTTCATCTGGACAGTGCCGTGGCCGGGGCGTTTGGTTTAGCCGGTGCGGCGGGTGCCATGGCGGCACCGCTGGCGGGCAGTTTTGCTGACCGCATCGGTCCGGCAAGAGTTACGCAGGCTGGTGCCGCACTGGTAACCATCTCCTTTGCGCTGATGTTTCTGCTGCCGCTGCTGCCGATGCCGGTCCAGCTGGCGCTGATTGTCCTCTGTACCATCGGCTTCGATTTAGGGGTGCAGGCCACGCTGGTGGCGCATCAGACGCTGGTCTATGGCCTGGCGCCTGAAGCGCGCAGTCGCCTGAATGCGCTGCTGTTTACCGTGGTGTTTATCGGTATGGCCACCGGTGCGGCGCTGGGAAGTCTGGCGCTGGCACACTGGGGCTGGAATGGCGTGGTTGCGCTCTCGACCTTAGCCGGCGCAGCCGCGCTGGCGGTCCGCTTCGCCAGCCGTCACCTGAAAAACTGACACCTCGCCCGTCAAAAAATGTGCCAGGCTTATTCATAAACCCGAAATAATCTGGAGTGTTATGAACTTTTTAGCCTGGACAGCAGCGACGGGCGGCCTCTTGCTGCTGATGTCGCTGGCTTCCGGTTGGATTCACCGGGGGCCAGTCACCTCATTTGGTCTGTTCCTTATCGCAGGCATGCTGTGCGGCCCGTGGGGATTTGATGTTATCCACATCGATATTGTTACCCATTCCGAAGCCGTGGCGCACATCACTGAAATCACCATGGCTGCCTCGCTGTTCATCACCGGCCTCAAGCTGCGTCAGCCGCTGCAAAACAACTGCTGGCACACCGGGCTGAAACTGGCTTTTCCCGCCATGCTGCTGACCGTGGCCGCGATGACCCTGCTGTCGCACTTCCTGGTGGGATTAGACTGGCCGATTGCACTGGCGTTTGGTGCCATTGTCGCGCCGACCGATCCGGTGCTGGCGAGCTTAATCTCGGTCAACGATGCGCAGGATGATGATTCGCTGCGCGTGGCAATCTCCAGCGAAGCGGGCATGAATGATGGCTCCGCGCTACCGCTGCTGATGCTGGCGCTGCTGTTGTTTAATGGCGAAAGCCTGAACGTGGCGATGCTGGCGCACTGGGGTGCGGTAGAGGTGCTCTGGGCAATTGGCGGCGGTCTGATCATCGGTTTCGTGCTGGGGCAGTTGATTGGCCTGCTGGCGACCCGACTACGCAATGCCAATGGCGATGTGGCGCCCAATGATTTCCTGGCGCTGGCGCTGATTGCGCTGAGTTATTCACTGGTGGAGTGGCTGGGTGCCTCCGGCTTCCTGGCTGCCTTCGCCGCCGGGCTGGGATTACGCCGTGCTGAGATGGGCGTATTCCGTCGCCATCAGCCGGACGATCTCTCTGACGACGAGCGCGTGCTGCCCTCTGAAGCACTGGTGAACCCTAACAAACGCCTGGCGCATCAGGGCGACAACAATATGGTGAAGTCGATAGGGTTTGTGGTAGGCGACGCCCTCTCTTTTGGCGATACTATTGAACGTTTACTGGCGGCTGGCATGATGGTGGTGCTGGGCGTCACACTGGCGCAGCACTGGAACATCTACGGCGTGCTGATCGGCCTGGTGCTGTTTGTGGTGGTGCGGCCACTGGCCGTCTGGCTGGTGACGCTGCGCGCCGGACTGCCGCTGGGGCAGCGTCTGCTGATTGGCTGGCTGGGCATCCGCGGGATTGGCAGCCTGAACTACATCGCCTATGCCTGGACGCACGGTATGGAAGGCCCGCAGATGGAAATTATGACTAATATGGCGTTAACGCTGGTGGTCTGCAGCGTGGTGGTCCACGGCACCACCGTGTCGCCGCTGCTGAACTGGCGTCAGAAACGCCTTGAAGCCCTTCAGCGTAAGGTTTAACCCGAACTAACAGGAGTTAAGAATGAAAGTCACTCAGATAGTGCTGCTGAGCATCCTCGCCACCGGCAGCGCGCTGGCGGCGGACGAGGCTGACACTGAGCAGAATGTTTATGCCAGTCAGCTGTGCCACATTGTCAGCGGCGAGAAAAAGGTCGCCAGTGCGGATCAATATGTCGACCAGATGAAATCGACCGTGGCGCGCAGTCAGTCGTCATCGGCGATGAATCAGCCCGAGTTCGATGAAGAGTCCGCGCGTGAAGTGGCCAGTGCCTGGCTGCAGCTGGGTGATGATGAGCGTGCCAAACTGCGCGTTAACGAACAGCAGTGTGAGCAGGCCGTGATGGCGCAGTTCCAGCAGGAAGATTAACCGCATCGGATTAAATAAAAACGCGCCTGCCGGGCTAATACTGATCAGTTAAGATTAAATTTGTAAAGGCTGTCACGGTCAAACGTGGCAGCTTTTTTTCCGGGCGAGCGAGCCGCAGTGCGGGCCAGCGCACCTCTGCTGCTGCCGGGCCGTCCTCGCGCCGCTCACGCGGTACCTTCGGCTTTGACGGCGTGCCGACGAACCGTTCGGGGATCGGCCCTCCCTGGCCGGCCCCGAACTGTCCACGCTTCCCGGCGTGGACTTCTGGCCCACCGTCACGCCTCAGCGCTGCGGATAGCCCTTTCAGCAGCAGAGGCGCTCAGGCCTCCACTCTCGTGCCCTTTTTAAAAATACACACTGAAGTTTCAGAGCAGGCCCGGCACGAGACTGCGTTATCACCTGTCACTTAACTGATCAGCATTACGCCTGCCGGGCGCGTTTTTTTATGGCTTTTCAGGGGCCATTGCGTACATAATCGCCAGCCATGGCACCCGACTTGCATCTGTTGATTCTACTGCAGCCTGCCGCAACGGTTTGCTCACTCTTCTGGTATCACATAACAGGCATTATGATTACGCGTCGACGCTTTATTCTCGGCACGGGAGCGCTCGGGCTCTCCATGACCACCGGCAAAATATTTGCCCGCGATGACATTATTCCCCTCTGGCCGGACGATCCGCCCGGCGGCGGCGGCCCATCGGGCCAGTTGCATATTAACAGCACCGGTTCCTGGTCAAATATCGTCAGCCCGGCGATTCAGCGCTTTAAACCGGAAAATCCCAATGGCGAAGCGGTATTAATTGCAGCGGGTGGCGGTTATCGCTGGATCGGCATGGGACGCGAAGCCTGGCCGGTCGCGCGCTGGCTCAATGCCAATGGCTATACCGCCTATGTGCTCAGCTACCGGCTGCCGCATGAGAAGTGGCAGGCGGGGCGGCTGGCACCGCTGCAGGATGCGCAACGCGCCATCCGGCTGGTGCGATCCTTTGAGCGCAAGGTGCATGTGCTGGGCTTCTCGGCAGGTGGGCATCTGCTGGGGCTGGCGGCGGCGCGTCCGGACTTTGAATCCTATCCGGCCATCGATCCGCTGGATGAAGTGGTGCCCAAAGTCGACAGCGTCGGTCTGATCTATCCGGTTATCACCCTGGAAGCGCCTTATCAGCACACTAATACCCATCTGATGATGGTCGGCAAAAATGCCACGCCGCAGGATGAGGCGAACTGGTCAGTGCAGAACTACGTAACCCGGCAATATCCGCCGACGTTTCTGGCGCAGGCCGAGGACGATCACACCTCAAATCCGTTTAACACCGAGCTGATGCGCGACACCTGTCGCCGTAATCGTGTGCCGGTTGAGCTGATTCAGATCAGCAAAGGCGGGCATGGCTTTGGCCTTGGTAAGGCGGGCACGCCAGCGGCGTTATGGGATCAGGCTTATGTTCGCTGGCTGGATCGCGTGAGCTGAGTTGCACTGGCGCGGTGCACGACTGCACCGGGGGATCCGTTCTCCCCTGCCTGGCGCAAGGTCACCAGATCGAAGGTGGCCCCTTGACCCGGTCCCGGTTAACGCTGCGCCCTCTGTCATACTAAATTTTCCAAATTCAGACCCAGCGCCCTGATTTTGATATCAGCGGACTATAATGACAGATCAGGGCGCATTAATAACTCATTCTTATTTATCACGTTAACGAGGGTATACGGAGCTAAGGGGCACTCACGCTTATTTCTGACTCTGTATACAATAAGATGACAATTCCCTACCGTTAGTACGATACGAAATAGCTAAATAAGGACTCTTTAATAATTATCTTAATAAACAAACGGATCTGATTGATTCCCGGGTAAAGAACATTCCGATCTCATATCTTTTGCTTCTGTTTTTCCGCCATTATTTCGCTTTTTCTACCGATATATTGCCAGTTGATACAGATCAAAAATTGGCCAGAAATATCAGATCTTATGGATTATAAAAAAACTAATGAAAGCGTTGAAGCGGACGTTTTCGGATGACGCAATCGTCTTTCAATCCAAAGTGATTCTTCTTTTAAGCTTTGTTTTGGCCGATTCTGCTACAGATGGTCGTGATAAAAACCGTAAGTTTTGAACTAAAATAAAAATCCCACTTTATTGTCTTCGTTAACGTTAGATGATTTCATAACGGCCACGCATAAGAGGAGGCAAATCAGACAGCAATCCATCCTGGTCAGTTCATCGGTGGTTTCTGATTTATCTAAGAAATGTTTGAGATTTTCATTCCGGTGATGATAAGCAACAACAACCTATTGCATTCTGTCAGATGCGCTTTAAGGTCAGCCTGCTTCTCCGTCAAAATATGCTTATTTTATTATTATTTTTCTTAACGATGTGGCGAGGTGGATAGTCTGGATTTTAACACACAGCAAAGGGTTATATGCATGACCATCATTCAGGCATCGTTATAAAAGACAAGGAACAATAGAAAGGAGCGGCCAGTGCTTATTAAAAGTGATGTAAAAATAATGAAGTGATTTTTTAAATTCCGGGATAAAAGTTATTATCTTGTTTTTCATCATTGTTCTGGAGAACAACATGCTAACGGGTAATGAAGTAAATTTTATTGGCTATCTTATTGAAGGGAATGTGGTTTATTTACACAAGACAAAGCGGCTGATTTGTTTGAATGGACATGGTGAAGATATCATCCTGAGAAAAACCATGTCGCACGTATTAGAGTATCTTTTTGAAAATGCCACCATCGATGTTGTCACGGATTATGAACTTATGGAGAACGTCTGGGATAAACATGGACTGAGCTCTTCTACGCAGCGGGTCTGGCAGGTTATGTCTAATTTAAAGTCGAAGCTCTTTTTTCTGGGTTTAAGTGATGATGTGATCCTGAGAGTTTCGAAGAAAGGCTACCTCCTCAAAAACGACAGTGTGGAGAGGCTATTTAGCAGTCGTGTCACTTCAGGCATTCATTAAATACAGAGAAAAATTCACTAACGATAATCCTGTGGAAATGGACGCCGGGGGGTGAATAAAATCGGTAGTCATTAAATAATTTCATATATAAATGGATTTAATTACTGTCGGTTCGGTTTTTCCGCTGTTAATCAGCCTGGCTCTTGCTGGATGTTAGAAATATGAAGAGAAAACGCAGGTTTTACTCACGTCAGTGGGCGCATTGATTTTTCCGTTGAGCGCAGTTGCAAAAAAACTGGCCCTGATGACCAGTTTTTCGCAATAGTATTCTGTTCGGGGAATTAACGCATCGTCACAAACTCTTCCGCTGCGGTCGGGTGGATCGCCACGGTGTTATCGAAGTCCTTTTTAGTGGCACCCATTTTCAGCGCCACGGCGAAGCCCTGCAGCATCTCATCCATGCCGAATCCGATACCGTGAATGCCGACAATCTTCTCATCTGCACCCACACAGACCAGTTTCATGCGACACGGCTGACGATGCTGGGTTACCGCAGTGTACATGGCGGTAAATGACGATTTATAAACCTTCACCTGGTCGTCGCCATACTGTTCCCGTGCCTGCGGCTCGGTCAGTCCCACGGTACCAATCGGCGGATGACTGAACACCACCGTCGGAATATTGCTGTAATCCAGGTGCTCGTCCGGTTTGTTGTTAAACAGACGCTCAGAGAGACGACGGCCCGCCGCGACCGCAACCGGCGTCAGCTCAACCGCACCGGTGTTGTCGCCCACGGCGTAGATGCCTGACACATTGGTGTTCTGGAATTTATCGACTTTGATGTAGCCTTTGTCGTCCAGCGCGACGCCAGCGGCGTCAATATTCAGGGTATCGTTGGCGGGCTCACGGCCAATCGCCCAGACCAGGCAATCCACGGTATATTCGCTGCCGTTTTCCAGCTGCAGCGTCAGACTGCCATCGCCGTTTTTAATCACAGCTTTTGGAATAGATTCGGTGTGCAGCGCCGGGCCTTCGCTGTTCATCACTTCGACCAGCGTTTCGGTGAGCAGCGGATCGAAGCTGCGCAGCGGCGCGTGTTTACGGACGAACAGATGCGTTTCCGATCCCAGTGCGTTAACTACGCCAGCCAGCTCAACCGCGATGTAGCCTGCGCCGATGACCGCCGTGCGTTTTGGCAGCGCATCCAGCTCAAAGAAACCATCGGAATCAATGCCGTACTCCGCACCCGGAATAGAAGGGTGGACCGGACGACCGCCGGTGGCGATCAGAATATGGTTAGCGGTGATAATCTCGCCGTTGACTTCAACGCTGTGCGCATCGACAAAGCGGGCAAAGCCTTTGATCACTTCAACTTTGTTTTTACCCAGCACGTTGTCATAGGAATTGTGGATGCGATCGATGTAGGCGCTGCGGTTTTTCACCAGTGTGGCCCAGTCGAAGCGATTCACGGTGGTGTCGAAGCCATAATCCGGTCCGTAGAGATGGATCGCTTCGGCGATTTGCGCGGCATGCCACATGATTTTCTTCGGCACGCAGCCCACGTTCACGCAGGTGCCGCCCAGCTCTTTCGCTTCAATCAGGGCACATTTCTGGCCATACATAGCCGCACGGTTAATTGAGGCGATGCCACCACTGCCGCCGCCAATGGCGAGATAGTCGAAATGTCGGGTCATTGAAGTATCCATCCGGTTGCATAAAAAATTGGGGTTGAGTGTAACGCTGCGGGTCGAAATGACGCAAAGTTTGCGCCTATGATTGTAATAGGGTTCTGTTTTTTCACTCGCTTACAGGGAAGCATACCATGCACCTTACTTTTCTCGGCACCGGCGGCGGTGCTCCCAGCCTGCAACGTAACGTCACATCTATTGCTTTTACCCGCGCGCTGAGTGGTGAAACCTGGCTGTTCGACTGCGGGGAAGGCACACAATTACAGTTTATGCGCTCCAGCCTCAAACCGGGCAAGCTGGATAAGATTTTTATCACCCATCTGCATGGCGATCATATTTTCGGGCTGCCGGGATTACTCACCAGCCGGTCAATGGCCGGGCTGACCACACCGATGACGGTCTATGGCCCCAGGGGATTAAAAACCTTTGTTGAGACGGCGCTGTCGATCAGCGGTTCCTACACCGACTACCCGCTGACCATCGTTGAGATTGAAGCGGGCTGGACGCTGGATGACGGTGAGTTTCGTATCAGCGCCTGGCCACTGAGCCACCCGGTGGAGTGTTTTGGCTATCGCATTGAACAGCATGATAAACCCGGCCTGCTGGATGCCGCGCGGCTGAAAGCGGAAGGGGTGCCACGCGGCCCGTGGTTTCAGCAGCTGAAGCAGGGTGAATGCGTGACGCTGGAAGATGGGCGGGTAATCAACGGTGCTGACTATCTTGGCCCCGCGACACCCGGCAAAACGCTGGCTATCTTTGGCGATACGGCACCTACTGAGGTCGCGCTGCAACTGGCGGCCAATGTTGACCTGATGGTGCATGAAACCACGCTGGAGGCCGCGATGGTAGAAAAAGCCAACGGGCGCGGGCACTCCACCACACTGCAGGCCGCCGAAGTGGCAAAACGCGCCGGGGCAAAACGGCTGATCGCCACCCATTTCAGTTCACGCTATCTGGCAAAAGACATGAACCGCCTGCTGGCGGAGTGCCAGACGATTTTTCCCTGCACCGAGCTGGCCTGGGATCTGGCGGTTTTTAACCTCTAATGATGCAGTGCGGGATAAGTGAAAAACAGCAGATGGGTCAGGTTAAGGCCAAAATGCAGGGCGGTCGCCAGCCATAAGCGGCCGCTCCAGTGCCACGCCAGCCCATATAACAGCCCGGCCAGGGTGGCGAAGATCACCAGCAACAGGCCGCCGCTCAGATGCACCAGACCAAACAGCAGCGCGCTCAGTAACAGCGCCGGGATGCCGCCCACTACCTGCTTTAATCGCTGCTGCAGATAGCCACGAAACAGGGCCTCTTCCGCCAGCGAAACAAAAAACAGGTTGGCGAGCATAAATGGCCCCAGCCAGTCCGGTGTATGTCGCTCAAACGCTAATCCGCTCAATAATACCGCGCAGTACAGCAGCAGCGGAATGGCGGCGATCAGCGCCAGTGCGGCGGGTAGTCGATAGCGTGGTGGCGTGGCAGGCGCGCGAAACAGCGTCGGCAGGCAGGCCAGTAGTACAAAAGGAATAAGCGCTTTATCGAAGTTAAACCCGAAGCTGAAAGGCACGCTGCGCGGTCCGGCCCGCACATCCTCTGCCTGAAGGGGGTTATTAAAGCCTGGAAAAAGATGGAGGAGCAACCCGATGGCGATCAGCACCAGCAGCGCTTCGGTCACTATTTGTCGTCGATGATGGTCACGGTCATAAATACGGAGTGCCACCACAGCGGCTGTGCCGGTAAACAGCAGCAGCGCCGGCCACGCTAACACGTCCTGATAAAAACCCAGCAGTGTGGCGAGCGCCAGTAATAATAATGCCAGCCGTCGGGCCGGTTGCAGCGCGGCTAGCGCGCCAGCCAGTATGATCCACATGGTAAAGACCTGGTACAACGCCGCCGCACCGATAGTGAGCGGCGTAGAAGACAAAGAGAGTTATTCGGGTACGATCTGGTTAACCGCGTAGTGGCCGGTACCCGCCGGAACCAGTTTCTGGTGCAGCCACGGCAGCAGGGTATTCATCTGCTGGGCCAGCTTCCACGGCGGGTTAATCACGATCATGCCGGAGGCGGTCATGCCGCGCTGATCGCTGTCGGGACGGGCCGCCAGTTCGATCTGCAGAATATTGCGAATGCCGGTCGCTTCCAGGTCGCGCAGCATATGTTTGATCTGCTGACGTAAAACCACCGGATACCACAACGCAAAGACGCCGGTGCCAAAACGTTTATGGCCTTCCTGAATCCCTTTCACCACTGCCTGGTAGTCGCTTTTCATCTCATACGGCGGATCGATCAGAACCAGACCGCGACGCGACGGCGGTGGCAGTTTCGATTTTAACTGCTGATAACCGTCGGCACGATCGACGCGGGCGCGGTCATCTTTGCTGAATTCGTTACGCAGCAGCGGATAGTCGCTGGAGTGCAGCTCAGTGAGTTGCAGTTTGTCATCTTCACGCAGCAGATGGCGGGCAATCAGTGGCGAACCCGGATAGTAGCGCAGCGTGCCGCTACGGTTCAGCGCACGAATCGCATCAAAATAGGGTTGCAGCAATTCCGGCGCATCGGGCTGCTGCCAGATACGTGAGATGCCTTCCAGATATTCACCGGTACGCTCGGCGTGCTCGCCGCTCAACTGGTAGCGACCTGCGCCCGCATGGGTATCCAGGTAGAAAAACGGTTTCTCTTTCTCTTTCAGCGCCGTGATGATCAGGCTCAGAACGGTGTGCTTCAGCACGTCGGCGTGATTGCCAGCATGGAAGCTATGGCGATAACTCAGCATTGTTTATCCTGTTGAATGTATAAGGTTTTAATTGATGGAAAATCAATTTATACCAATTATTACCTCACGTATTACCCACAGAACGACGCACAGCAACCGACGCAGGAAAAGCATGAGAATCCGCGATTATATCAGGGATGTCCTGTTGATGTGCCAGAAGCGTGATAACAAATCGGGATTACCGCGAGCCGCTCAGGGCGGGGCGTCCGGTTGCTGGCACGCAGTCACGGAAAGGGACCGCAAATCTTCCCCGACGCGCCAGCCAGCATCACGTGCATGAGATAAAAGCGTGCATCTTCCGTGCTGCTATTCGCGCGTTTCTTCCCCACCTCATCCTGGCTGCCATTGATTTTCGCTACACTAAGCCGCATGTTACTTAGATTGCGTTGCGCGACCCGCTGCGCCCCATACATCTATAAAGGACTGCGCTATGACCAATCCGCTACTGACATCTTTTACGCTCCCTCCTTTTTCTGCCATCAAACCTGAACATGTGGTGCCTGCCGTGACGGAAGTGCTGAGCCACTGTCGCGCAGAAGTCGAAAAAGTCGTGGCGCAGGGTGCCCCGTATACCTGGGATAATCTGGTTCAGCCGCTGGCGGAAACCGACGATCGCCTGAGCCGTATCTTCTCACCGGTCAGCCACCTCAATGCGGTGAAAAACAGCCCGGAGCTGCGTGAAGCCTATGAGCAGACGCTGCCGCTGCTCTCTGAATACAGTACCTGGGTTGGTCAGCACGAAGGTCTCTATCAGGCGTATCGCAACCTGAAAGAGGGCGAGCAATACGCTGCTCTGGATCTGGCGCAGAAGAAAGCGGTGGATAATGCCCTGCGTGATTTCGAACTCTCCGGTATTGGCCTGCCAAAAGATAAACAGCAGCGCTACGGTGAAATCGCCGCGCGCCTCTCTGAGCTGGGTTCGGCTTACAGCAACAACGTGCTCGATGCCACCATGGGCTGGAGTAAGCTGATTACCGATGAAAGCGAGCTGGCCGGTATGCCGGAGAGCGCGATGGCGGCGGCTAAAGCACAGGCTGAAGCCAAAGAGCAGGAAGGCTGGCTGCTGACGCTGGATATCCCAAGCTATCTGCCGGTCATGACCTACTGCGACAACGCTGCGCTGCGTGAAGAGATGTATCGCGCCTATGCGACGCGCGCCTCCGATCAGGGTCCGAACGCCGGTAAGTGGGATAACGGCCCCATCATGGCGGAAGAGCTGGCGCTGCGTCACGAGCTGGCACAGCTGCTGGGCTTCGACTCCTACGCTGATAAATCGCTGGCGACCAAAATGGCGCAAAGCCCGGCTCAGGTAATCGACTTCCTTAATGACCTGGCGGAACGCGCCCGTCCGCAGGGTGAAAAAGAGCTGGAGCAACTGCGCGCCTTTGCCCGGAAAGAGCACGGCGTGACCGAGCTTAATCCGTGGGATCTCACCTATTACGGTGAAAAGCAGAAGCAGCATCTCTACACCATCAGCGATGAGCAACTGCGCCCTTACTTCCCGGAAGAGCGTGCGGTCGCCGGTCTGTTTGAAGTGGTGAAACGCATTTACGGCATTACGGCAAAGCAGCGTAACGACGTTGAGGTTTACCATCCTGACGTGAAGTTCTTCGATCTGTTCGATGAAACCGGCGAACTGCGCGGCAGCTTCTATCTCGATCTCTACGCCCGCGAACATAAACGTGGCGGTGCCTGGATGGATGACTGCGTCGGTCAGATGCGTAAAGCCGATGGCAGCCTGCAGAAGCCGGTTGCCTACCTGACCTGTAACTTTAACCGTCCGGTGAAAGGCAAACCTGCGCTGTTCACCCATGACGAAGTGATCACCCTGTTCCATGAGTTTGGTCACGGCCTGCACCACATGCTGACCCGCATTGAAGCGCCTGGCGTCTCCGGTATCAGCGGTGTGCCATGGGATGCAGTGGAACTGCCAAGCCAGTTCATGGAGAACTGGTGCTGGGAACCGGATGCGCTGGCCTTTATCTCGGGCCACTTTGAAACCGGCGAACCGCTGCCGAAAGAGCTGCTGGATAAAATGCTGGCGGCGAAGAACTATCAGGCTGCGCTGTTTATCCTGCGTCAGCTGGAGTTCGGCCTGTTCGATTTCCGCCTGCACACCGAGTTTAATCCGGAGAAAGGTGCACAGATTCTGGAAACCCTGCGCGAAGTGAAAAGCCGCGTGGCCGTGGTTCCGGGTCCGGAATGGGGCCGTTTTCCGCACGCTTTCAGCCACATCTTTGCGGGTGGCTATGCGGCGGGTTACTACAGCTATCTGTGGGCAGACGTGCTGGCGGCGGATGCTTACTCCCGCTTCGAGGAAGAGGGCATCTTCAACCGTGAAACCGGCCAGTCATTCCTGGATAACATCCTGACGCGTGGCGGTTCTGAAGAGCCGATGGAGCTGTTCAAACGCTTCCGTGGCCGTGAACCGAAGCTCGATGCGATGCTGGAACATTACGGCATTCAGGGATAAGTCGGTTCGTGAAAATCTGTTTGATCGATGAATCAGGCGCCGGAGACGGCGCCTTATCACGTTTAGCGCAGCGCTGGCAGCTGGAGCATGATGAAGACGCACTGCTGGCGCTGGTGCAGACTCCGACGCACCTTGAACTGCGCAAGCGTGATGAGCCAAAGCTGGGCGGTATTTTTGTTGATTTCGTCAGCGGCGCAATGGCACATCGCCGTCGCTTCGGCGGTGGACGCGGCGAAGCCGTCGCCAAAGCGGTCGGCATCAAAGGGGGTTATCTGCCGGATGTGGTCGATGCCACCGCCGGGCTGGGACGTGATGCGTTTGTGCTGGCGGCGCTGGGCTGCCGGGTGCGAATGCTGGAGCGTCATCCTGTTGTCGCTGCGCTGCTGGAAGATGGATTGCAGCGCGGGTATCAGGATGCGGAAATTGGCCCCTGGCTGCGCGATCGCCTGACGCTGATTCACGCGGCCAGCGCACAGGCGCTGGGGGATATCACGCCGCCGCCGGATGTGGTCTATCTCGATCCGATGTATCCCCATCGACAGAAAAGTGCGCTGGTGAAAAAGGAGATGCGGGTGTTTCAGTCGCTGGTGGGGCCGGATGAAGATGCTGACGCATTACTGGAACCCGCCCGCCGCCTGGCGAAGAAACGCATCGTGGTAAAGCGGCCAGACTATGCACCGCCGCTGGCGGGTGTGGTAACGCAGGCTGCCGTAGTAACCAAAAGTCATCGCTTTGATATTTACCCACCGCTGGTCGGGGCTATATAGCTAGTAACGGTGCGATGCGGTTGCTTCAGGTCATAATAACCGGCTTGCCAGTTATCTGGCATCATTCAGCACGTTGTGTAAAAATCGTCTGAAAGTGAATGGTTGATGATATTGCGCTAAATAAAAAAGCATGCCTGAAATATTTCAGGCATGCTTCAGAAAGCCGCATTCACTTTATAGCGTCAATACGGTGATTCGGATTCTGAATCAGGCAGATAATTTAGTCAGAAAGCCTGAAAAGGCGCTCAAAAAGTTTTTGGCAAAGTTCAGACCAATCGCTTTGTAGGTAAGGCCCAGGGTTTCGCCCAAATCACTGCTTTCCTTAATTGATGCGACGGTGGTGTCGAATAAGCCCGAAACTTCAGTCAGTGCGTTATTGACGTCACCCAGGAATTCAGTCAGGCCCGCGCCGCTAACTGCAGCAATCTCTGTCTGGTTAATTTCTCTCATTTTTTAATATCCTTATTGGTTTCTTAAAATCATATGGAGCGTGATTTATTCTGCTTTATCTGTTGCGAACTCAGCAGATAAGCAAGCGAAAGATAACGGATGAATTAAACTTTTCCTATAGTAAAAATTTGATAAGTTGCGTTTTGCTATCAGTGATTTTTCGCAATAACATCATGAGATGAGTCAGTAATGTAGCGATGATTTTGATTTTATGTAGGGGGCTTGAGATTATATTTGTATAAGCGGTGTTTTATCTGATATCCAAAATCAGAGAGCAGTCGTTTATCTGGATGGCATTACTCTGGCGAATATCCGGGTAATAATCTTTTAATAAAGATGCATTCGGTCGACGTCAGTGGCGAATTATAAGGGTAGATATTGACGCTGAGCCTCCCCTGAATCGACGCCGCAGATAAGAAAGCCGGCTTACGCCGGCTTTCAGCAATATGGTTACTCGTCGTCCTCATCGCGCAGCGGCACAATCAGCATGTCGATATGCACGGTGTTGATCAGCTGACGGGCTGAGGACATCAGCTTGCTCCAGAAATCCTGATGATGACCACATACCACCAGGTCAACGTCATATTTTCTGATCGCGTCAACCAGTACCTGGCCGAGGTCGCCACTGCCGCTCAGCGTCTCACTGATCGGGTAGCCCGCCGCATCTGACAACCCTTTCAGCGCCGCATGCGTCTCTTCAGAGATACGCTTCTGCATATCCCCTAAGTTGACATCAATCAGGCCAGTGTAGAGGTCGGAGTAATTGACATCAACGTGAATCAGGGAAATTCTGGCATCGTACGGACGAGCCAGCGAGACGGCCTTATCCACCAGTAACTGGCTTTCGGGAGAAAGGTCTACTGCAATCAGGATATGTTTATAAGCCATGATAAAACTCCTTTCACGAGGTTAAGGATGGCATCCGGTGTTCCTGCCGCGTCACAGCTTAGCGAAATCCCTTGCGCGAGCGGGCGATGAGCGCCACCAAATTGTCTACCTGCATTGCAGGTGATGATGTTGTTATGTCCTCAGTATAGCCTTCTCCCACTGTAAATGCTGCCGTTGCCGCCTGGCTTATGAATAAGATCAAGGCTATGCCAGATTTACTCGCGCTGAACGAAAATCATCGTTGGAAAAAATGTAAAGATTTCTCCTACACTGAAAAAAGGCGGTCCGATTCGCAGCCGCTCAGGGGGTCGAAAAACTTTCGCAGTCCGGTGATTCAGTGGCTGGTTATTTCTGCAGGTGGACTCAGTGTCTGACGCTGGGACTGTTGCTGCGATTCCAGCCGGGAGGGGGAGAATATGATCAGCACTATTGCGCTTTTTTGGGCGCTTTGCGTGGTGTGTATCGTGAATATGGCGCGCTATTTTTCATCTCTGCGCGCTCTGCTGGCGGTCTTACGCGGTTGTGATCCGCTGCTGTATCAGTATGTCGATGGGGCGGGTTTTTTCACCTCTCATGGTCAGCCGAGCAAGCAGGTGCGGCTGGTCACTTATATCTGGGCAAAACGCTATCTTGATCATCACGACGATGAGTTTATCCGGCGCTGCGAGCGGGTGCGGGGGCAGTTTATGCTGACCAGTGCGCTGTGCGGACTGGTGGTCATTAGTCTGGTGGCGCTGGCGATCTGGCATTAAAAAAGGGCGACTTGCGTCGTAATGCCAGTCAGTTAAGCGACAGGTGATAACGCAGTCTGGTGCCGGGCAGGGGCTGGCGGTCCTCGCGCCGCTGCGCGGTTCCTTCACTTCATTCCTCTGCCTGACGGACCGCCGGGGATGGCACATCCTGTGCCGCCCCGCCTTTCGCCCGCGTCCTGCGGGCTCTCCTGGCAGACTCATTCTGTTCAGCGCTGCGGATTGCCTGCCCCAGCCCGGCCCCTGCCTGCTCTGAAACTTCAGTGTGTATTGTTAAAAAGGGCACGAGAGTGGAGGCCTGAGCGCCTCTGCTGCTGAAAGGGCTATCCGCAGCGCTGAGGCGTGACGGTGGGCCAGAAGTCCACGCCGGGAAGCGTGGACAGTTCGGGGACGGCCCGGCAGCAGCAGAGGTGCTCAGGCCCGCACTGCGGCTCGCTCGCCCACAAAAAAAGCTGCCACGTTTGACCGTGACAGCCTTTACAAATCTAATCTTAACTGATCAGCATTACGACTTGCGTCGCCCTTTTTTAGCTGGTATCACACCAGTTTTAAGGCAATCCAGTAGAGCGAACCTGACAGCAGAATACAGACTGGCAGGGTGAAGATCCACGCCATGGCGATGTTCTTGATGGTCCGGCTCTGCAGCCCGCCACCGTCGACCAGCATGGTACCGGCAACCGATGAAGAGAGGATATGCGTGGTGGAGACGGGCATGCCGGTATAGCTGGCGACACCAATCGACAGCGCTGCTGTCACCTGTGCTGACATTCCCTGCGCATAGGTCATGCCTTTTTTACCAATCTTCTCACCAATGGTGGTAGCAACACGACGCCAGCCAATCATGGTGCCGATGCCCAGCGCCAGCGCGACGGCCACAATAATCCAGATAGGCGCATACTCGATGGTGCCAAGCAGGTCGCTTTTCAGCTTATTGAGGAAGCGTTTGTCATCTGGCGAGGTTTCCTGCAGACGGGCCGCTTTATCGGCGGTATCGGAGATACACAGCAGCAGACGACGCATCTGACCGCGCTGATCAACCGTCAGCTGATCGTAGCTCTGCAGGTTATTCAGCAACACCTGCGCACCCTGTACCGCCTGTAATGCGCGCGCGCTGTCACAGTGGAACTCCTGCGGGCTGCTTGCTGGCACTTCTTCCGGCGTTGGCAGCTTAGGCGGTGCCATCTGGATGATGTGGGTCAGCGAAGCGTTATGCTGCTGATAATACTGCTCCAGGTGATTGACCGCATCGCGGGTTCGCGTGATGTCGTAACCGGAGGCATTCATATTCACCACGAAACCAGCAGGTGCCACGCCAATCAGAACCAGCATGATCAGGCCGATCCCTTTCTGACCGTCATTCGCACCGTGGGAGTAACTCACGCCAATTGCCGAAACAATCAGGGCGATACGGGTCCAGAACGGCGGCTTTTTCTTGCCGTCGATCTTCTCACGGTCAGCAGGCGTCATATGAATACGCGCACGCTTTTTGGTATTGCTCCAGTAGCGACGCAGTATAAAGATTAAGCCGCCCGCCATCACCAGACCGACAATCGGCGACAGGATCAGAGAAAGGAAGATGTTCAGCACTTTCGGGATGTTGAGCGCATCCACCACCGAGGTTCCGCTCATCAGGGCGTTGGTCAGACCGATACCGATAATGGCGCCGATCAGCGTATGGGAGCTGGAGGCCGGCAGACCGAGATACCAGGTGCCGAGGTTCCAGATAATCGCCGCCAGCAGCATAGAAAACACCATGGCGAGACCGTGAGCCGATCCAACGTTCAACAACAGATCGGTGGGAAGCATATGAACAATAGCGTAAGCGACACTCAATCCACCGAGCAGCACGCCAAGGAAGTTAAATACACCCGCCATGACCACAGCAAGCTGGGCACGCATGGCACGCGTATAGATGACCGTCGCAACTGCGTTGGCCGTGTCGTGGAAACCGTTGATCGCTTCGTAAAACAATACAAACAACAGGGCAAGAACCAATAACAGGCTAGTACTGAGGTCTAGACCAGCAAACAGATGTAGCATAAACGTTACGCCATTTTTGGAGGACATGAACGCGGCGCATTATCCGCGACAACGTGCTGTATGGGAAAGGAAAATATAGCGCTAATTTAACCTTTCGATGTAAAGCGTAAGGGTAACTCAGAGAAAAAGGGTTAGATATTAGTCAGTTACAATATGACACATTTGCGGCATTTTTTTGACGCTGGCGTCTCAGTGAGCAGATCACTACAATCTGCGCCTTTCCAGTTAAGTGAGCGAGTCGTAGTGGAACAGTTTGACGTTATCATCATTGGTGCCGGTGCCGCAGGGCTGTTCTGCGCCGCCCAGGCCGGGCAGCGGGGACGCCGCGTGTTACTGCTGGATAACGGCAAAAAGCCGGGACGTAAAATTCTGATGTCTGGCGGTGGCCGCTGCAACTTCACCAATCTCTACACCGAACCGGCGGCGTATCTGTCGCACAATCCCCATTTCTGTAAATCGGCGCTGGCGCGTTATACCCAGTGGGATTTTATCGATCTGGTTAACCGCCACGGTATCGCCTGGCACGAGAAAACCCTGGGCCAGCTCTTCTGCGACGACTCCGCCCAGCAGATTGTCGATCTGCTGCTGGCCGAATGTGACAAAGGCAATGTCACCCTGCGGCTGCGCAGTGAAGTGCTCAGCGTGGCGCGCGATGAAAGCGGCTATACCCTGCAACTTAACGGCAGCACGGTTCAGGCGGAGAAGCTGGTCATCGCCAGCGGCGGTCTGTCGATGCCTGGCCTGGGCGCCACGCCGTTTGGCTATAAAATAGCGGAGCAGTTCGGGCTGAGCGTCTTTCCGACGCGGGCGGCGCTGGTGCCCTTTACCCTGCACAAGCCGCTGCTGGAGCAGTTGCAGACGCTGTCAGGCGTCGCGCTGGAGACCACGATTGATGCGCAGGATGGCACCCGCTTCAAAGAGGCAATGCTGTTTACTCACCGCGGCCTCTCCGGCCCGGCGGTGTTACAAATCTCCAGCTACTGGCTACCCGGAGAATTCGTCACCATCGATCTGTCACCTGCCACGCCGCTTGAGGCGTTTCTGACGGCGCAGCGTGAAGCACATCCGAATCTCAGCCTGAAGAACAGCCTGGCGAAAATCCTGCCGAAGCGCCTGGTGGAAGTATTGCAGGCGCTGAAGGTGGTGCCGGATATCACTCTGAAGCAGCTCAACAGCAAACAGCAAACCGAGCTGGCGCAGACGCTGCACGCCTGGCGCATTCAGCCAAACGGCACCGAGGGATATCGTACTGCTGAAGTGACGCTGGGCGGCGTGGATACCACACAGCTCTCCTCGAAAACGATGGAGGCGCGTGCGGTGCCGGGACTTTACTTTATTGGTGAAGTGGCTGATGTCACCGGCTGGCTGGGCGGCTATAACTTCCAGTGGGCGTGGAGTTCCGCCTGGGCCTGCGCCCAGGCGTTGTAAGGCGTTTACCAGCGCTGATGCACGTGAGGCGCGATCTTCTCCTGATAGATCTGCTTCAGTGCCGCCATGGTATCTGCAGAGAGCGCATCGACATCGCTGGCGCGGGCATTGGCTTCAGCCTGTTCGCGGTTTTTCGCGCCAGGGATCACCACGCTGACATCTTCGTTCATCAGGATCCAGCGCAGGGCAAACATTGCCATGGTGGTGTCGCCAGTGACAAAGCGGCGAATCTCGTCAACCGCCTCCAGCGCCACCTCATAAGGCACGCCGGAAAAGGTCTCGCCTTTATCGAACGCTTCGCCATTACGGTTAAAGGTGCGGTGGTCGTCAGCAGCAAATACGCTGTCGGCACGCATTTTGCCGGTCAGCAGGCCCGACGCCAGCGGCACACGGGCGATGATCGCCACATCACGGCGTTTCGCTTCACGCAGCAGCAGTTCAGCCGGGCGCTGGCGGAAAATGTTGTAGATCAGCTGAATTGACGAGACGTTTGGAAACTCCAGCGCCTTTAGACCTTCTTCAACTTTCTCAACGGAGACACCGTAGTGACGGATTTTTCCGGCAGCGACCATCTCATCCATCACCGCAAAGACGTCCGGGTTGTAGTAGACCTCGGTCGGCGGGCAATGCAGCTGCACTAAATCCAGCGTGTCGGTTTGCAGGTTCTCGCGTGAACGGTCAATAAAGGCGTTGAGGTTTTCAGCATTGTAACCTTCAGCCACATGTGGCGAGAGGCGACGCCCCAGCTTGGTGGCGACAAACGGACGTTCACCGCCGCGCTGATTCAGCACCTCTGCGATGATTTTTTCGGAACGGCCATCGCCATAGACATCGGCTGTATCAATAAAGGTGATGCCCGCATCCAGCGCAGCATTCAGCGCAGCTTTGGCATCCTCCATGCTCACTTCCCCCCAGGTTCCGCCAATGGCCCATGCGCCAAAGCCAATTTCGGAGACGCGCTGACCGGTACGGCCCAGTGTTCGTAGTTTCATGCAAACATTCCTCAATGCGTTTCAGACAGGGTGACAGAAAGCGGCTAACCAATGAGCTTAGCGCTTCCTGGCCGAGAGGCGACCAGACGTTGTCGCAGACCTGCACGGTAAAAATGCGATGCTGCTACGCCATACTGCTGGTTATGTTGAAGATTTCAGCGGAAAACGGCATGGGAAAGGTGGCTACCGCTTCGCTAATTAATTGATTTTAAGAAATTTCACCCGAAATTAAACGGGCGAGAGTGTGGATTCGGTCACATACTTCAATTTTAAGGCCAACAAGTGGATCGCTATGTTTAAATTTGTTAAGTCGGTCTTTGCCAGTCCCGATAAGTTTCTGCAGATCATGACCCGTCAGGATATCAACGACTCAATCGCTGAAGGTGAGCGCATCATTATTGATGAAAACGGCAATATCTCGGTCAACACGCTGAGCGAGGAAGTCCATGAAGATTTTGCCCGCCACGTGAATACGTTAAAGGGAGTATGAGGTGGGTACCGCAATATTTATGGTGTTGATGGTCAGTGGGTACTGGTATACCAGCCGTGATTTGAACAGCCGCTTTAAAATCCGTCGTTCCTCGGGCTGGGATGTCTATTTCCTGGTCGCGCTTTACGGCTGTATTTTCGTCCTGCAGGGTGTGTTTGCGACCGGTATCATCTGGCTGGTGCTGCTCTGTATCTCCGGCATCGCCAACGCCGTCCAGATGATCCCCGGCGTCCACCTGAAGTGGCAGGTGGAGTTTATGAACTGGAGTTTCCTGGGCATCCAGGCTCCGGTGGTGATCATGCTCACCTTTGCCATTCTTCTCTGCCTTTACCGCTCAAACTGGGCAGGCAGCGCACGACTGAACGTCTCCGGTCGTAAAGACCTCTATCAGCAGCTTTCACGCTCTAATGGCGTGGAGCAACTGTTATTTCAGTGCATGGAAGAGGGCGAACTGGCGTGGATTACAATGAAGTCGCGCCGCATTTACATCGGCATGATCCATGCTTCGACTTTTGAATATGAGAGCACCAAAAATATCGTGCTGATCCCGATGCTGAGCGGATATCGCGACAGCAAGACGCTGAAGCTGGCGGTGGAACATAACTACAGCAAGTGGTACGCCGAGCACGACATCACGCTCGACTCAAAACCCAAAGATGCGATGTCGTTCCGTAAAGTGATCATGGTTGACCAGATTGAGAGTCTGTCGCTGTTCGACCCGGCCAGTGCGGCTGCGCTTTCGATGGGACATCCGCAGGAAGTGGAGAAGAGCCAGGGTAATGACGATGCGGACAGCCCGGACGATGAAAGCCGGGATACCGCGGGTTAATTGAGCCCAATCTGTTTCCCTTAATGACAGCGCTTCATCAGGGGAAACAGTTTCCACCTCACACCATATTTTCCGCCGTAAACAGCCGAAAGGCCACTTTCCCCGCCTGATAGACATCTGGTTGATAGCCGGTTTCGAGATGACTCAGCATCAGATCAATCGCTAAACGGGCATGCTGCTGAGCATGCTGATCCAGGGTAAAGGCCACTTCATCGTTCAGCAGTAGCTGGCGGGTGACATCATAAAGCTCATGCGTGATGTAGGTGCATTTACCCAGCAGCTGGTGGGTGCGCAGGGTGTCGCTGACATCACTATTCCCCATGCCGGTGTTATAGACCCCTGCAATTGCCTGCGACGGACGCAGATGGCGAGCCAGCTCACTGCGGATGGTTTCCCGCTGATCCTGACCCGACAGCACTTCCCGCAGATGACGCTGCGGCGCGCGCTGCTCCATGGCCTCACGAAATCCCGCGATGCGCTGACGATGGGCGCGGTAATCAAAACGGCCACTGACCATCAGAATGTCGCCGGGCTGATTCACTGTCTTACTCATCAGCAGTCCGGCTGTGCGTCCCGCCTGATACTGGTCGATACCAACATGACACAAGCGGTCGGCATCGGGCAGATCGGTGACGATGGTGATCACCGGCACATTGCGGCTGCGGCACAGCGCCAGTGCCCGATAGATGGGCGGCGAGTCATGCGCAAAAACAATGATGCCGTCGCGGGTGCTGCTGCGGGCGATAATGCTTTGCGCCAGCTGCTCAGGCTGCGCTTCGGCCACCAGGGTTTTGTGCAGTTTCAGGCGGCGATAGCCAAGCTGACTGGCGACCTCGCTGAAATGGGTGGTGAGCTGCTGAAAAAAGGATGAGCCGTTATTGCTGAGGAACACCTCAATCTGCCACGGATGCTGGTACTCCTCTGGCAGCAGACGCTTCAGCCCCACTTCGCGTGCGGCTTTCAGGACTTTACGGCTGGTCTCCAGGGAGACGCCGCCGCGCTCATTCAGCACCCGATCGACCGTCGCAATCCCGACACCTGCCATTTTTGCCACCACCTCTAAGGTGAGCTTTTTCATTCAGACTCCATGCGAAAATGGCAAATTGACTGCTGCCTGTCAGACTGTTTATCTCTTCTAACCGGTTAAAAGTAAAAGATAAAGCGATTTAATGATGGAAAGCCATCAACAGCGCTACGCCGTGGGGTTTTACCTGCAGTGCGGTCGTCTGGCTAAAAAGCACAACTGGCCGCTGCCTGGGCAGATTTACCGTTAAGCTTGTGACGAGACAATCAACGAGGAATGAATATGGCTCAGCAAAAAGAGGTTCTGATTATTGGTGCTTCACGCGGTATCGGTCTCGCGGTGGCGCAGGCCTTTGCCGATGAGGGCTGGCAGGTCACGGCCACGCATCGCAGTGGCATCCCGGAGCAGGGTAACCGGCCAGACATTCACTGGCATTCGCTGGATATGACCCACTCATCAGCGGTTCAACAGTTTGCCAGCCAGCTCAGTGGCAAGTCGTTCGATGCGATTCTGATTAACGCCGGGATTTCCGGGCCTGCGCACCAGAAGGTGTCGCAGAGTGACGATCAGGCGCTGGCGCAGCTGTTCCTGACCAATGCGATCGCCCCGGTTCGCAGCGCAGAGATCCTGTTGCCGTTGCTGAAACAGGAAGGCGTGCTGGCGCTGACCTCATCTCAGCTCGGCAGCCTGAATGAAAATCCGGAGGCGCAGATGCCGATTTACTCGGCCAGCAAAGCCGCACTGAATATGCTGAGCCGCACGCTGACTCCGGCAGTGGAAGCGCAGAGCGGGACGCTGCTGACGCTGCATCCCGGCTGGGTGAAAACGGATATGGGCGGCGAGAGTGCGCCCCTGACGGCAGAAGAGAGTGCCGCCGGTATCGTCCAGCAGCTGACCCAGTGGCGCGGTCGTGGTGGTCATCACTATGTCGATTACGCCGGCCAGCAACTGCAGTGGTAGGCTGAAGCGGGGCGGTTACGCCCCGATGTCACGCAGCGCTTTACCCTTCATCAGATTGCGTTCAATGTGCTCCAGCGTCACATGTTTGGTCTCCGGTACCAGCATCAGCGTCAGCACGATAAACACCAGGTTGAGCGCGCCATAGAACCAGAAGGTGTTGGCATTACCCAGTTGATCCAGCATGGTCAGGAAGGTGGCGCCAACAATCATATTGCCGACCCAGTTAGTGGTGGTGGAGGCGGTAATGCCGAAATCACGCCCTTTCAGCGGCTGAATCTCTGAACAGAGCAGCCAGATCACCGGTCCGGCCGCCATCGCAAAGCCGACGATAAACATCAGCAGCATCGCGACAGCAAAGTATTTGCGGAAATCTGTTTCAACGCCGATGTGCAATAGCGTTCCCAGCACGCCCATGCCAACCGCCATCACCAGAAAACTGGTGGTGAGCATCGGCTTGCGACCCCAGCGATCGACAAAGAAGATCGCAATCAGCGTAGCCAGCATATTAACCAGCCCGACAATCACCGTGCCCCACATCTGCTCACTGGTGCTGGAGAAGCCGGCGATGTTGAAGATTTTAGGCGCGTAATACATCACCACATTCATGCCGGTAAACTGCTGCATAACCTGTAGCAGCATACCCAGCCACACCGCGCGGCGGAAATTGCCATTAGAACGAAACAGCGACCAGCCGCGCTGCTTCACCTGCAGGCTTTCCCGGATCTCTTCCAGTTCCTCCCGGGCCTGTTCGCTGCTGTTACGCAGCCGATCCAGCACCCGCTGCGCCTCGTTAAAGCGTCCGTGCGCTGCCAGCCAGCGCGGACTGTTGGGCAGAAACAGCACGCCGATAAACAGGATCACCGCCGGAATGGCGATCACGCCGAGCATCCCGCGCCAGTTACCGCTGTAGCTGAACGCGGTGTCGGAGAGATAGGCCACGACAATGCCGGTGGTCAGCATCAACTGGTACATCGAAATCATTGAGCCACGAATACGTTCAGGCGCAATCTCCGCCAGATAGAGTGGCGCGGTGTAAGAGGCGATTCCCACCGCCAGACCCAGCATCACGCGGGCACAGACCAGCGACTCCACATCCGGTGAGAAGGCTGACCACAGCGAGCCAATGACAAACAGCGTCGCCCCCGCCAGCATACTTTTCTTGCGTCCCAGCTTTGATGACATCCAGCCCGCCGCCAGTGCGCCCAGCGCCGCGCCAAACATCATCGAACTCACTACCCACTCCTGCTGATGGTTAGTGATTTGCAAATCCTTCGCCAGAAACGGCAAGGCACCTGCAATGACGCCGATATCCAGACCAAACAGCAGGCCGGACAGCGCAGCCATAAAACAGACGAACCAGGTAAAGCGGTTCTGTTGATTTCCCGATTTTTTTGCCGCGACCATGCGAGTCTCCTTGCGGGGGTTCTGTGTCAATATTGTTAATGTTATGTAAACATAGTCGATGCCAGTGTGGGGGCGATCACACTTCCGGCTATCACCGGTGCCACACAGCATTGCTGCGATAAGAAAGCATCAGAGATCAGCGGGTTGGTTCAGGAGAGGGAAACCGCGGCCGGGGCACGATTACGCAAAACAGGGTGCGTCAGGTCAGGTTTTGCAACTGCCCGCCTGCGGCATTACACTGCCGCTTTACTGCTATTGATTGAAGGTGCTTATGTCTGAACCTTTCCAGCGTCAGCCGCTGCCTCTGCCGGGCGGTCATAAAAAAGTCCTGCTGCACTCCTGTTGCGCACCCTGCTCGGGTGAGGTGATGGAAGCGATGCTGGCATCCGGCATTGAATACACGATCTATTTCTACAACCCGAATATTCATCCGCTCAAAGAGTATGAGTTGCGTAAAGAGGAGAATATTCGCTTTGCTGAAAAATTTGGTGTGCCGTTTATTGATGCGGACTATGACCGGGATAACTGGTTTGAGCGGGCGCGCGGCCTGGAGTGGTCACCGGAACGGGGTGAACGCTGCACCATGTGCTTTGATATGCGCTTTGAACGTACGGCACTCTATGCCCATGAGAACGGCTTTCCGGTGATGACCAGTTGCCTGGGTATTTCGCGCTGGAAAGATATGAAGCAGATTAACAGCTGCGGAGTCCGCGCAGCGGCGGCGTATCCGGATCTGATGTACTGGGATTTTAACTGGCGTAAAGGCGGTGGATCGTCGCGCATGATTGAAATCAGCAAGCGCGAGAGTTTCTATCAGCAGGAATATTGTGGCTGTGTCTATTCACTGCGCGACACCAATCGTCATCGCGTCACCCAGGGACGTGAGCGTATTCAGATTGGTGTGCAATATTATCAGCCGGATGAATCCTGATTAACCTATTTCGCGGAAAGCGTCTGATGGCGCATATCCGCGCGCTGAGCGCGTAACAGGCCGGACTGTTACGCCACAGCTCTGCTTTATGCTTTCCGCCCGAACGTAACTGCACAGCGCACAGGGATCATCAACGTCGGCCAGCTGCTGCTTTGCCTCGTCCTTCATCAGACGTTTACGGCAGACGCTCGGCGTGCAACCCATAATCTGCTTAAAAGATCGGGTAAAGGATTGCTGGCTTTCAAAATGGTATTTCAGCGCCAGGCTGATAATAGGCGTGCGGCTGTTTTTTAAATCATGAACACTGGCGTTAAGCTTTTTTTTACGAATATATCGCGCCAGGGTTTCATTATGATAACGGGCAAAAAGTTTCTGTAAATACCACTTAGAGTAACCCGCTTTTTCTGCAATATCATCAACGCTTAAACGCTGATCCAGATTATTATTAATCCACTCAGTGATAGAGACGATCACGCTTTCGTTATATTTTTCTTCGTTCATAGAACCCCCTGTTTGATTTAAGAAGATTCTAAAATATTTATCTTAATGTGCTTATTCTTTGCGTAAAGATTTTTAAGGATTTTAATCGTTATCTCTGAAGATATTCATTTGAGAGGTTGTTATTAATAAAAAAGATGAATTGTGATTAATCTGTTGGTAATTGTAGGTGAATGAATAAGTGATTCCGCGGGACGTTAATCTAAACGAGCCGTGAGTCCGCAGCCAGACTCACGGTTTACCTTGCCGGAATCTCTGTAATCACGGCTATAGCACGGCACATCAATAGATTTTTGGCTGCGACATGCCAGGCTTACGGCTAACCTTTAACCTGGAGAACCCCCCGGATGAGCCCGACATACGCGCTGAAAAAACCGCTTGCCGCCTTGCTCACCTCGCTGGCGTTATTTGCTCATGCACCGGCCAGTGCCGCTGGTGTGTATGGCGAACAGCTGGAAGGATTTCAATACCCCTATCCGCTGCAGCATTTTGATTTTAAATCCCAGCAGCAGCCGCTGAGTATGGGCTATATGGATGTGAAACCGGCGCAACGGGCCAACGGCGAAACCGTGGTGCTGATGCACGGTAAAAACTTCTGTGGCGCGACCTGGGAAGAGACCATTCGGGCACTCAGTCAGCAGGGATATCGCGTTATCGCGCCCGACCAGATTGGCTTCTGCAGCTCGACCAAACCAGCCAGTTACCAGTACAGTTTTCAGCAGCTGGCAGATAACACCCATCAGCTGCTCACCCGGCTGGGTGTGAAGAAGGCGGTGATTATGGGTCACTCCACTGGCGGGATGCTGGCAACACGTTATGCGCTGATGTACCCGGAACAGACGCAGAAGCTGGTGCTGGTTAACCCGATCGGGCTGGAGGACTGGAAAGCCAAAGGCGCACCATGGCGATCCGTGGATCAGTGGTATCAGCGCGAACTCAAACTCAGCGCAGAGGGCATTAAGAAGTATGAGCAGCAGACCTACTATGTCGGTCGCTGGAAACCCGAATATGACAAGTGGGTTGATATGCTGGCCGGACTCAACAGCGGGCAGGGCCACCAGAAGGTGGCGTGGAACTCCGCCTTAATCTACGACATGATCTTCACTCAGCCCGTATTTTATGAATTCGGCGATCTGAAAGTGCCCACCACGCTGATGATCGGCACCTCAGACACGACTGCCATCGGCAGTGATATCGCCCCGGCAGAGGTGAAAGCCCGGCTGGGTGATTACGCGGTACTGGGGAAAGAGGTCGCAAAACGCATTCCGGGGGCGCGCTTAATCGAATTCCCCGGTATGGGACACGCGCCGCAAATGGAAGAACCGGCAAAATTTAACCAGACGCTGCTCGACGATCTGGCGCGTCCCTGAACCGTCAGGCGCTGCGGCGCCTGACCTTAGATCGCCACGCGTTTCTGCTTTTTACGGAGGTACATCTGCTCATCGCTGTCGTGCAGCAACTGCTCCAGCGATTGCGGATGCGCCGCGTCAAACTCCACGACGCCGGACGAGAATTGCAGGCGGTAACGGCGGTTCAGACTGAATGATTGCTGTTGCAGATAACGGTCAAACTGCAGGAGCAGCGCTTCGCTCTGCTGCTGCTGCAGACCATTAAACAGCACCACAAACTCATCGCCGCCCAGACGGGCAAACAGATCCGAATGCTTAAACACCACTTTCATCGCATCGGCAAAGTCCATCAGCGCCCGGTCGCCTTCGCGGTGGCCCAGCGTGTCATTAATCTGCTTAAATTTGTCGAGATCGAGAAAGGTCAGGCAGGCGGGCCGGTTTTTCAGCCGGCACTCGTTCAGCACCATCTGTCCCAGCGTCATAAAGCCGCGACGATTGGTGATCTGCGTCAGTTCATCACAGGTGGCAGTCTGAAAGGCGACCAGTTCCGCTTCGGCCATGGCGGCCAGGTCGCGCATCGTGGCCTGATCCTCTTCATTAAACTGACGCGGTTCACGACCAATGATACAGAGGGTACCCATTTTAGCGCCGCCCGGTGCCCGCAGCGGACAGCCGGCATAAAAGCGGATGTGCGGTTCACCGGTAACCAGCGGATTATCATAAAAACGTTCATCTTCTGCGGCATCTTCAACGATCATGATCTCATCCTGCAGGATGGCATGGCCGCAAAACGAGATGTCGCGGGGCGATCCTGCGGGTTCATAGCCCTGAGCGGATTTAAACCACTGATGATCAGCTTCCAGCAGGCTGACTAACGCGATAGGAACGTCATACAGGCGGCGCGCCAGACGGGTTAAACGATCAAAACGTTCTTCCGCTGGTGTGTTCATTATGTTCAGCGCACGCAACTGCGATAAACGTTGTGCCTCGTCGGCAGCGATTTCAGGTGCTTTCATCACAGAGCCCTTTATTTTTTTAGCTGGAGCCAGGTTCTGGTGTTTGCCTTACGGCGAAGAAGAAGAGCGTGACATAGCCATCACGCTCTTTATAAGGAGGGGATCAGAGCACTTTTTGTTCGGCGAGATCAAGGGCGAAATAGCTGAAAATCAGGTCTGCACCGGCGCGTTTAATCGCACCCAGGCTTTCCAGCACCACATTGCGTTCATCAATGGCACCGGCCTGAGCGGCAAACTTGATCATCGCGTATTCACCACTCACCTGATAAGCCGCCAGCGGCAATTCGGTACGTTCACGGATATCGCGCAGGATATCCAGATAAGCACCTGCCGGTTTCACCATCAGTGAATCCGCGCCCTGCGCCGCGTCGAGCAGCGATTCACGGATCGCTTCACGGCGGTTCATCGGGTTCATCTGGTAGGTTTTACGGTCGCCTTTCAGCGCCGTTCCGGCCGCTTCACGGAACGGGCCGTAAAACGAGGAGGCGAATTTGGTGGAGTAGGACATGATGGCGGTCTGAGTGAAGCCCGCCGCGTCCAGTGCCCGGCGAATCGCCTCAACCTGACCATCCATCGCCGCTGACGGGGCGATGAAATCCGCACCGGCTGCTGCGGCAACGACGGCCTGCTTACCCAGGTTTTCCAGGGTTGCATCGTTATCGACACCGTGATCACACAACACGCCACAGTGGCCGTGGCTGGTGTATTCACAGAAGCAGGTGTCAGACATCACGATCATTTCTGGCACGGTATCTTTGCAGATGCGGGACATACGTGCCACCAGACCGTTCTCGTTCCAGGCATCGCTGCCGGTGGCATCGGTGTGGTGCGAAATACCGAAGGTCATCACCGAGCGGATACCCGCTTTGGCGATGCGCTCAATTTCATAGGCGAGGCGTTTTTCCGGAATACGCATCACGCCAGGCATCGCCTGAATCGCTTTGTAATCGTCGACTTCTTCTTCAACAAAGATGGGCAGAGCCAGATCGTTCAGGCTCAGTGAGGACTCCTGGAACATTTCACGCATTGAGGCGCTGGCGCGCAATCTTCTTGGGCGCTGGATAAGGGAATAATCAGACATTTTCATTCTTACGCAGGTGAAAAAAGTGACAACAGTTTACTCCCTTTGCCCGCGAGGGATGAAGGTTTGTGTGCGGTAAGAGAGGGGGGAAAGAACTCTCCCGCCGGGCGGCGGGAGAGCAGAACGATTACTCGTTGATATCCGGATGCTGCTGTACCAGGTTTTTACGTTTCGCTTCCAGGCGGGAGATCTCTTCGTCGATATCTTCGATTTTGTGCTCGATGTTATCGTGATGTTCCTGCAGGATTTCGCGCGCTTCTTCCATATCAGAAGCCGCCGGTGTCGCGCCTTTCAGGGGCTTATTGGCAGTTTCTTTCATGTACAGACCGGTAATCAGACCAATCACTGCCACCACCATCAGATAGTAGGCTGGCATGTAGAGGTTATTGGTCGTTTCTACCAGCCAGGCAGCCAGCGTTGGCGTCAGACCGGCAACCAGTACCGAGATGTTAAACGCACTCGCCAGCGCACTGTAGCGGATGTGCGTTGGGAACATCGCAGGCAGTGAAGAGGCCATTACGCCAGTAAAGGCGTTGAGGATCACCGCCAGCAGCAGCAGACCACCAAAAATCAGTCCGAGTACGCCACTGTTGATCATCATAAAGGCGGGAATCGCGAAGATCATCAGGGCGATACTGCCGATGATGACAAACGGACGACGACCGAAACGGTCACTCATCATGCCGATCATTGGCTGGACAAACAGCATACCGATCATGATGGCGATGATAATCATCACACCGTGGTCTTCGCTGTAGTGCAGGTTATGTGACAGGTAGCTCGGCATGTACGTCAGCAACATGTAGTAGGTGACGTTAGTGGCGATAACCAGGCCGACACAGGAGAGCAGGCTGCGCCAGTGTTTGGTCGCAATCTCTTTAAACGATACCTGTGGACCATCCTGCAGGCCTTCGCGGTCGCCCTGTTCCAGTTTGTCCACGTGCTGCTGGAATGCCGGGGTCTCTTCCAGCGCATGACGCAGGTAAAGACCGATAATTCCCAGCGGCAGCGCGACGAAGAACGGCAGACGCCAGCCCCACTCAAGGAAACTCTCTTCTCCGATAATGGAGGAAATCAGCACCACCAGGCCCGCACCGAGCACGAAGCCCGCAATCGAACCAAAGTCGAGCCAGCTTCCCATAAAGCCACGTTTACGGTCAGGCGAATATTCGGCCACAAAGATTGAGGCACCGGTATATTCACCGCCCACCGAGAAGCCCTGAGCCATCTTCGCTAACAGCAGCAGAACAGGTGCCCAGATGCCGATGGAGGCGTAGGAGGGTATCAGGCCGATACAGAAGGTACTGACCGACATGATGATGATGGTGATGGAGAGGATTTTCTGACGACCATATTTGTCGCCCAGCATACCGAAGAACAGTCCACCCAGCGGGCGAATCAGGAAAGGAACAGAGAAAGTGGCGAGCGCCGCAATCATCTGAACGCCCGGTGAAACGTCCGGGAAAAAGACCTTACCCAGCGCATAGGCCACAAAGCCATAAACACCGAAGTCGAACCACTCCATCGCGTTGCCCAGAGAGGCCGCGGTGATGGCTTTACGTAAACGGGTATCATCGATGATAGTCACATCATCGATCCCAATTGGTTTTACACGCTTCCTACGCAATTTCATAGAATTACCCTGTATTGGAACACGAAAGTCCTCAACGGCGCGAGCCGGGTGTGAGTCGTTCAGACCGCTGCGTTGAGAAATTTAAGCATAGCCGTAAATAAGCGCTCTTTATGCGCCGGCAGACACAATAATTACTGTTGTGATTATTGCGAACAGCGACAGAGTATACCGTTTTTGTGTGATATCTGTCATGTTTGGGCTACATCCGGCCTGTTTTTACAACAAATAGAGCTGTTTGCAACCGCAAAAAAATTATCACTGAGCGTGACGACCGCCGTTTTTTTCAGCAAAACAGGGTCAAAGAGGAGGAGGTTACGGGCCATGCTGGCACCGGAAGCGGCTATCCGCTTTGCATCACAGGGCGGAGAGCAGAAAGATGAGTGAATGTGGCTCGACTGGCGGTTCAGCTGCCATCTGCTCTGGTTCAGACGTCGGGTTCCTGCCGGGTCTGAAGAGCCAGCTCCCGTTCAATCGGCTGTTCGCCCCGATCGGTCAGCCAGGCAACCAGCGCCGTGTTGTCCATCGGGCGGGCATAATAATAGCCCTGGATAAAGACCACGCCGCGCCGCTGCAGATAGCTGAACTGTAACGCGGTCTCAACGCCTTCTCCCAGCACTTCCAGCTCAAGCTCATGGCTGAGCTGGATAATCGCGTCCAGCACCGGCGTTCTTCCCTCCAGGGATTCAATCGCGTTGATAAAGCCGCGATCGATTTTCAGATAATCTATCGTGAAGGTCTGTAAATAGCTCAGCGAACAGTGACCGGTCCCAAAATCATCAATCGCGACCTTCATTCCGCAACCACGTAACTGCTCCAGCTTGCGTGCCACCTCAGCGCCATCTTTGATCAGGCTGCGTTCGGTCAGCTCCAGGGTAATCAGGAACTGCTTATCTTTGATCCGTTCGGCAAACTGCAGCATATCGTCGACAAAGTCAGGATGCTGCAGATGATCCGCCGCCACGTTAATGGCCAGGTGGAAATGGGGCTCAACCTGCCACGCCTGCACATCCTCTGCAATTAAATCGAGCAGATGGCGGGTCAGCGGCACAATCATGCCTTCCGCTTCTGCTGCGCCGATAAAAATATCTGGCCGCACGCCTTTACCGTCGGGCGTTGTCCAGCGCAGCAGGGCTTCAGCACCGCTGCAGCGTTGCAGCCGGTTGTCGTAGACCGGCTGATAGTGCGCCCTGAACTGGCCGCTGGTGATGGCCCGGCGAATCTCATCGCGCCATGAAATACGCCGTTTCAGCCAGTTCGCCATCAGCATCATCAGCAGAATAGAGAAGATAGCGGCCATCGGCATGATGATAAACATCACCTGACGCCAGGCCGAGATCAGTTCAGAGGGTGAGGCAATGAGGGTGACAGAGAGCGGATAGCGATGGGAGATAGCCTGATAAATCATGGGTTCAAACCAGCTGGACGCGGCGATGTGCGGATCGCCAAACGAGATCGGCGCGCCGCCGCTGAACGTCATGCTGAAATGATAGAGATGGCTGCTGCTGATCGCGCGCATAAAATCGATCAGATACTGGCCATCAATCACTGCCCAGAATCCCTCGCCATCGGGCAGATCGCGCATAAAAATCACGGCCGGACGATTCGGTACGCCCGATGTCCCGGCAATGGACAGACTCCACCAGGCTTTTCCGGTAACCGGCGCGTCACGCATGATCATCTCTTTCAGCAGGCCTGGGCGTGAACCATACACCGACGAGCAGGCGATGTGATCCTGCTCCATTTTACCGATCGCGCGAAAATAGGGGTTTAGCGAGCCAATGCGCTGCAACTGGTTTTCAATCTGGCTGCAGGGCTGATGATGAAACTGGCGCAGTACGGTAATCATATCCCAGGCGCTGTCGCTCATTCTTTCAGCCTGAGATAACAGGGTGTTCGCCGCGGTGACCTGCTGCTGATGCACGGTGTGGCGCGCATCCAGGGCGGTGAAAAAAATGCCAATAATCAGAGGCAGCACGCCGGAAATAATAATCACCAGCCTGGCGTAGTCGCGTTTTCGTTTCAGTAGCGGCACCGCTGAATCCTCTGAGTATTATTGGTGTTAAAAGGAGGTGCTGATCAGTGGCGCAGCATAGCATTTCTCCGGGCGGTGCAGATTAGCGTTTTTGCGATCAGGAGAACTGACTAAGGTCAATTACCGACCAGACATTGCATTTTTTGACAGGTTGTTTGGTTTTCATTGCTATGCAGCAAAACAATCAGGTGAAAACGGGTGGCAGGCAGGGCAAAAGGCCGATCCGCCGCAGCGGCCAGGAGAGACCCTGGCCCGTCACAGGGCGGGCGCAGGGCAGGACATTTTACTTAATCGGCAAAATAGATCTGTTTCAGCGCGACTTCAACGCCGCGCAGTTCGGCAAGGCCTTTCAGGCGGCCAATGGCGGAATAACCGGGATTGGTGCGCTTATGCAGGTCGTCCAGCATCTGATGGCCGTGATCGGGACGCATGGGAATCGCCCGCAGGTTGCCCGCCCGACGGCGGCGCTGCTCTTCCGCCAGAATAACCTTGATCACGCCGACCATATCGACGTCGCCCGCCAGATGCGCCGCTTCATGGAAGCTGGCCGGGTTTGCCTCGCGTTTCGTGGCGCGCAGATGGATAAAATTAATGCGGTCGGCATAGGTTTCCGCCATCTCAACCAGCGCATTGTCGGCACGCACGCCATAGGAGCCGGTACAGAAACAGAAACCGTTGTGCAGACTGTCCACGGTTTCTTTCAGCCACTGCATATCTTCCTGGGTAGAGATAATGCGCGGCAGACCCAGAATAGGACGTGGTGGGTCATCCGGATGCACCGCCAGTTTAACGCCTGTTTCCTCCGCAACCGGCACGATGGCGCGCAGGAAGGTCGCCATATGCTCGCGCAGTTTCGCTTTATCTATGCCGTCATACTGGGTCAGCTGCGCCTGAAACTGTTCCAGGGTGTAACCCTCTTCGGCGCCAGGCAGACCGGCGATAATATTGCGCACCAGGGTGCTTTTCTCTTCTGCGCTCATGGCGGCAAAGCGCTGAGCGGCGGCCTGCTGCTCGGCAGCGCTATAATCCTGCTCCGCTCCCGGACGCTGCAACAGATAAAGCTCGAAGGCCGCAAAAGCGTCGGCATCGAAGCGCAGCGCTTTTGCGCCATCCGGCAGCGTCCAGGCGAGGTCGGTTCGCGTCCAGTCCAGCACCGGCATGAAGTTGTAGCAGACGGTATCAATGCCGCAGGCGGCCAGATTGCGTATCGACTGCTGATAATTGGCGATATAGCGAAGGTAGTCACCACGCTGGGTTTTAATCGCCTCATGGACCGGAATGCTCTCTACCACCGACCAGACCAGACCTTTTTCTGCCAGCAGTGCCTGACGCGCTTTAATCTCCTCAACCGGCCACACCTCGCCGTTAGGGATATGGTGCAGCGCCGTCACAATGCCGGTTGCGCCCGCCTGACGGGCATCATCCAGTGAGACCGGGTCGTTGGGGCCGTACCATCGCCATGTATGTTCCATTTTTACTCCTCAACTGTGATGTGGCCCAGTGGTCAGGCCGCTGGGCCAAGAGTATGATAGTGGACAAAACAGGGCCGTGATCCGGATCGCAGCATGACAAACTGCATCGGTGAAGAGATCGCTTTTAAGTGCAATCAGAGGAGAGGGTGATGACGCTGCCAGTAATAAAAACCGAGCGCCTGTACCGACAGATCGCCAACGTCATCATGGCCGGTATTACGCGCGGTGACTTTGTGGCAGGTGGGTTGCTGCCACCGGAGCGTGAGCTGGCAAAACAGCTGGGGGTCAGTCGTTCATCGGTGCGTGAAGCATTGATTGCGCTGGAGATGACTGGCTGGGTCGATATCCGCACTGGCAACGGTGTTTACGTTGCCCAGCCGCTGCCGCAGGCTGCGGTTCCGCAGGAGAGCGAAACCTGCAGTCTGCAGGATCTGTTGCAGGCGCGTGAAGCCTTTGAGGGGATGCTGGCAGGATTTGCCGCACGTAACGGCACCACCGTTCAGCGGTCAGCGCTGCTGGCGCTGACCGCTGAACTGCAGCAGTACAATGAAAACGACGCGGCCTTTCTGGAGCAGGACAAGCGCTTCCATCTGCTGATCAGTGAGATGAGCGGCAATGATGTGTTACGCGATCTGCTGGAGCAGTTATGGAACCGGCGCCACAGCCCGCATGTGCAGCGACTGGAGCGCCATTATGCCGATAACAGCTTCGCGCAGGAGATGAACGCTGATCATCAGCAGATCGCCAATGCGATTGTGGCGGGCGATGAAGTGGCTGCACGTCAGGCGATGGAGAGCCATCTGCAGCATGTGCAGCAGCGGCTACTTGGTTAATGCCCGCGCCCGCTTAGGTCGTCCGGTGCCCAGCATAATCGCCAGACGGCTGCCGCCTGGCGTGGTCTCCATCAGAATTTTAGTAATGCTGGTGAGCGGCACCGAGAGCAGCATGCCGACCGGACCGAGCAGCCAGCCCCAGAACACCAGCGACAGGAACACCACCAGCGTCGATAAGCCAAGACCGCGCCCCATCAGGCGCGGCTCCAGCATATTGCCAAACACCATATGAATCGCGGTAAACAGCGCCGCCACCATCGCGGCATCAAACAGGCTGTTCAGTAACAACGCCTGCAGGAAGGGCGGGATACCGGCGATAATCGGGCCGATATTGGGAATAAAGTTGAGGATAAACGCTACGACACCCCATAACAGCGCAAACTTCACATCCAGCAGATAGAGACTCAGCCAGACCGCGATGCCGGTTATCAGACTCACCAGGGTTTTCAGCGCCAGATAGTGCGTGACGCCTTTCAGCGCTTTATGCAATCCGGCGATGCGAATTTTCGGATTCACCAGCGCGTTGCGCATTTTATAGGGCAGGTGATGGACCTCAAACAGCATAAACACCACGGTCAGCACCAGCAGCACGGTATTGGTCATCGCGCCGGAAAAGCCGCTCAGCGCCACGGTAGCCAGGTTCATCATGGTATTAGGATCGAAACGCTGTACCAGCGCATCGGTTGAAATATTAAGATGAAAGCCCGCCGCCAGATGTTGCAGCACCGTCATTTTCTGCTCCATGGTGGCGCGCAGTTGCGGATAGAGATCGGAAAACTCGCTCATTGAGCTGGCAATAATGGCACCCAGCAGCACGAGAGCGCAGAAAATCACCGTGATCACCAGCCCAATCGCCAGTCCACGGCGGAAGCCACGCCGCATCAGCATCGTCACCAGCGGATTCAGCACAATGGCAAAGAACGCCGCCAGCAGCAGCGGAACCAGAATATCGGACGCTGCCCGAACCCCGGCGAGGATAATGACCAGCATCGCCAGTTTTATCAGAATATTTTGCCCGATCTTTTCCCGTTGCAGCTCGCTCATTCTCTCTCTCGTAACGTAAATTGGCTGTTGAAAGTGTAGCTGAAACAAAATTAACAATCTGATTTATCAGAGAAACGGTAAAGCGCGGTGGCAGGTGGGTGATGTAATCAGCGCCACAGCACTCAGCTATCGCGGCAGAGCAGCAACTCCCCATTGTGCCGGTTTTAACCCGCCTTTCTGCTGCACGTCCAGGCAGGGGCAGCCGCCCGATAGCCGTGTCATTAAGAGGCACCAGTGGCGAAAGCGGGTATAGTTAAAGGATAAACCTTATCATTCAGCCAAATACGAGCGCGAGGACTCATGCCTGAACAGCCTGCAGCGGAACCGAGCACCCCATCCGGAAACCTGAACATCTCTCTGCTGATCCTCTCTATCGTGGCCTACAACTTTGCCAGCTATCTCACTATCGGTCTGCCGCTGGCGGTATTGCCAGGATGGGTGCATGACCAGCTGGGCTTCAGCGCATTCTGGGCGGGCCTGGTGATCAGCCTGCAATATGTGGCGACGCTGCTGAGCCGCCCACACGCCGGACGCTATGCCGATCTCTGGGGGCCAAAGAAAGTGGTGGTGACCGGCCTGGTGGGCTGTCTGATCAGCGGGTTGTGTATTTTGCTGGCGGCGCTCATCGAATCACCGCTGTTAAGCCTGACGCTGCTCTGCGTGGGCCGCTTGATTCTGGGCGTGGGCCAGAGTTTTACCGGCACCGGCACCTCGTTGTGGGGTGTGGCGCGGGTGGGTTCGCTGCACATTGGCCGGGTTATCTCATGGAACGGCATTGTCACTTATGGCGCGATGGCGATTGGTGCGCCGCTCGGCGTGGTGATATTCCGGGCGGGTGGCCTGCTGTGGCTGTCGCTGGTCATTGTTGCTATCTGCGTGGTGGGCATCGTCTGCGCGGTGCCGCGTCCGGCCGTAAAAGCCAGCCGGGCCAGACCCCTGCCGTTTCGTGCGGTGCTGGGGAAAATCGCCGGTTTTGGTGCGATTCTAGCGATGGGTTCGGCGGGTTTCGGTGTCATTGCCACCTTTATTACCCTGTTCTATCAGGATAAAGGCTGGGAAGGGGCCGCCTTTGCGCTCTCTCTGTTCAGCGGCGCTTTCGTCGGCGCGCGCCTGCTGTTCCCGAATGCGATTAACCGCCACGGCGGTCTGCGGGTCGCCAGCATCTGTCTGGCGGTTGAAGCCGCCGGGCTGTTTCTGGTCGCCGCAGCGGGTGATCCCTGGATGGCAAAAGCGGGCGCATTTCTGACCGGTGCCGGGTTCTCGCTGGTATTCCCGGCGCTGGGCGTGGTGGCGGTAAAAGTGGTGCCGCAGCAGAATCAGGGCAGCGCGCTGGCGACCTACACCGCCTTTATGGATCTGTCGCTGGGGATAACCGGGCCACTTGCCGGATTCATCATGACTTATGCGGGTGTCTCACGCGTCTACCTGCTCACGGCGCTGCTGGTCTGCGTCGCTTTTTTCTGCACGCTGCGCATGCAGCGGCGTCAGGCGGTGTTGCCGGCAGCAGACGATTCTTCAGGATAAAAAAAATGGCCCAGCAGCGGGCCAGAACGTCTTTTCAGACACAGATAAACCGATTAATGGTGCGCGCAAAGCGCAGAACAGGATTCAGGCTTGCAGCAGTTCAATACTGTTGCGGATCTGGCGTTCAATCTCCGCAGGGGTCCAGTTGCTGAGCTGACTGGAGAAAGGCTCAAAGGCATAAACGCCCTTATAGCCAAGCATCTCCAGCCGCTTCACCTGCACCACGCTCTTCAGTACATCGTTATCACTCAGCATGATGCGTTCTTCATCGGTCAGTTCGGCGGTCGGACGGCGATCTTCCACGCCCGAAAGGTGCACCAGACCGATCTGGTTAACATCAATGCCGGCTGGAAACTCCTGCTCAGCCTGCTCATAGAGATGATGGTGAAAGGTATCCAGCAATAACTTAAAGGGCACGTCCGCCGCGGCGATCAATTGCTGCGTTTGTACCGCCGAACGCAGCGAGCTGACCGGAAAACCCAGTGGCTCCACCAGACCCTGAATGCCATAGTGGGCAAAGCGCGGGGCCAGCTGCTGCATCGCCGCCTGGGTTTGCTGAGGCGACACGGCAATCCCCTCATTCAGCGGACACATGACCAGCGCCTTTGCACCAATCTGTTGTGCTGTCTGTAACAGTGCTTCGGCCCGGGCCAGTAGCGCGTCATCAATGCGGTTAAACGGATAGAGCGCATTAATGGTGACGATATCAATATGATACCTGTCGGTCAGAGCGCGCAGCTGATCGGTGCTGAGATCGTCAGTGACGCTGCCGCCCGGCATGTCATTACGCAGTTCAACCTTGCTCAGCCCCAGACTCTGGACCAGCTGAAAAAATGCCTCCAGCGAGAGCCGGGGCGCAATTTTGCGGTTGATACAGAAACGGGTTGGATCGATGGCCATGCGCTGACTCCGGGACAGGAGGATGATGCGACCAAAGAGAACATTTATTTCATTAATAGTGAATAATGAAACACAAATTATTAGATCAGCCTCGCATTAATTTCATATTCCGTTTCAGCCCGATGCATAAAGGCTGGATCGACTTCGCAGTAAAACGCCCAAACCACTTCCCGGCTATTACCCTGCTACGCTAAGGCTGGCCGCTATTAGTGGCCTCCCGTCATCGTGATGCCGCGAGAGACTAAGTGGCGGGAAAAATGCGATCTGTGCCGCTAAAATCAAATTTTCCAAAAATAACCATTTGAAAAATTTGTTCCACTGTAATAGCTTCATAGCACGCTTTCAGGTTTGCCTGGTCAGGCAGTGTGGCAGGTCGCATGGTCCGTCTGCAGGGAACTTAACCATCTAAAGAGGCAACATCATGACAATCATAGGTAACTTTATTGGCGGTAAAACCACTTTCAGCGCCAGCAATGAAACCATTCCTGTTTACGATCCGGCAACCGGCAAAGTGGTACGTGAACTGACGCAAAGTACCGCTGATGAAGTGGCCCAGGCGATTGGTGTCGCGCATGACGCTTTTGCCGCTTGGTCGAAAACCTCGCCGCTGCGTCGCGCCCGCGTTCTGTTCAACTTTAAAGCCCTGATGGAGAAGCACCGTGATGAGCTGGCGGCGCTGATTGTCTCTGAGCACGGCAAAGTCTGGTCTGATGCGCTGGGTGAACTGACGCGTGGCATCGAAGTGATTGAGTTTGCCTGCGGGATCCCCCATCTGCTTAAAGGCGAATATTCCCCGAACGTCGGCAGCGGCGTTGACAGCTACTCGCTGATGCAGCCAGTCGGCGTCGTGGCGGGCATTACGCCGTTTAACTTCCCGGCGATGGTACCGCTGTGGATGTTCCCGATAGCCCTGGCCTGCGGTAACACCTTTGTGCTGAAGCCACCAGCGCTGGATCCTTCCGCGGCAGTGCGTATGGCTGAACTGCTGACCGAAGCGGGCCTGCCCGATGGCGTATTCAACGTGGTGCACAGTTCCAATGAAGATGCTGAGCAGCTCTATAAAGATCCGCGTATTGCCGCGGTGAGCTTCGTCGGTTCTTCTGGCGTGGCTGAGCATATCTATAAAACCGCCAGCGCCCACGGCAAGCGGGTACAGGCGTTTGGCGCGGCGAAAAACCACGCTATCGTTATGCCGGATGCCGATCTGGATGCCACCGTCAACGCCATCATGGGCGGTGCGTTTGGCTCTGCTGGTGAACGCTGCATGGCGCTGCCGGTTGTGGTCGCCGTGGGCGATGATACCGCCGACAAGCTGATCGCCCGTCTGACTCCGCTGGTGAACGCGCTGCGTATCGGCCCTGGCATTAATCAGGGCGCTGATGAAAATGAGATGGGACCGGTCGTTTCAGCGGCGCACCAGAAGAAAGTGCTGGGCTACATCGACAAAGGCGAGCAGGAAGGCGCGAAGCTGGTGGTCGATGGTCGTAACGTGCAGGTTGCAGGTCACGCCGAAGGTTACTACGTCGGCGGCACGCTGTTTGATCATGTCACCTCTGAGATGGTGATCTGGCGTGAAGAGATTTTTGGGCCGGTGCTGAGCATCATGCGCGCGCCGGACTACGACAGTGCGCTGCAACTGGTTAACAGCCATGAATTCGGCAACGGCAGCGCGATTTTCACCAGCAACGGTCACACCGCACGTGAGTTTGTGCAGAACGTTGAAGCGGGTATGGTCGGTGTCAACGTGCCGGTTCCGGTGCCGATGGCGTTCCACAGCTTCGGCGGCTGGAAGCGTTCAGTGTTTGGCGCGCTCAATGTTCATGGGCCGGATGGCGTGCGTTTCTATACCCGCATGAAAACGGCCACCGTACGCTGGCCATCCGGTCAGCAGACCGTGTCTGAATTCAGTATGCCAACCTTAGGCTGATTCATTTCAACGCTGATCCCGGTGCGCGACCGGCAGGATAATCTGCCGGTCGCTTTGTTCGCTGGCATCGCGCCCGCGAGCCCACCGCAGCGTCAATCGTGACAGAGAGGAGTATCAGGATGTCTTTACTGTCGAAAGCACAAGCCCCTGACGCGCAGGGTCGTATTCAGCATGTGACGCCTGAGCGCGCCGGCTGGCGTTATGTGGGATTTGATGCCTATTTGCTGAAGAAAGGGGAAACCCTGCGTCTCAGCAGTGGTGATAAAGAGCTGTGTCTGGTGCTGGTGGCCGGGCTGGCCTCGGTAAAAACCCGCCATGCTGATTTTCCCGGTATCGGTCAGCGCATGTCGCCTTTTGAGCGCGTACCGCCTTATTCCGTTTATGTGCCGCATGATGATGAAGTAGAGGTTTACGCTGACAGCGATCTTGAGCTGGCGGTCTGTAATGCGCCCGGTCAGGGGAATCTGCCTGCGCGCCTGATTGCACCAGCCGATGTCGGCGTTGAGCATCGCGGAAAAGGGCGCAACCAGCGCCTGGTTCACAATATCCTGCCTGACAATGAACCGGCGGATAGCCTGCTGGTAGTGGAAGTCTATACCAACGAGGGCGATACCAGCTCTTATCCCAGCCACAAGCACGACCAGGAGGAGAGTGAAAACGAAACCTACCTGGAAGAGACCTACTATCACCGTTTCGATCCGGAACCTGGCTTTGCCATGCAGCGCGTCTACACCGACGACCGTTCCCTGGATGTCTGTATGGCACCCTATAATCGCGACGTGGTGATGGTACCGCGCGGCTATCATCCGGTAGCGACGCTGGCGGGATACAATAACTACTATCTGAACGTGATGGCGGGGCCGGTGCGGCTGTGGAAATTTACCTGGGAGAAAGATCACGCCTGGGTGAACAGCGACAGCTATCCGCGGAAAGCGTAAGTCTTCGCTGAAAAATAAACAGCAATCACGGTTTATAAGCCGCGTTCATATCAGTAAAAAGGGCAGCCTGTCGCGCTGCCCTTTTTTGTGTGTGGAACTCAGCTGGTCTTTGCGTTGTTCAGTGCCAGCGAAACCGCCAGCGTCTGTGCCAGGCAGAGTGAAGCGACCTGCGAACGGAAGCCATCGACCTGCGCTTCACGTACCACAAAGCAGACATCGCTGAAGGCGGCCAGCGGACTGACCTGACTGTCGGTAATGGCAATCTGATGCGCACCGCGTTTGGCACCCATTTCAACCACCTCGACCGCTTCACGTGCATAAGGCGAGTAGCTGATCGCAATCACCACATCTTTCGGGTTGACCAGGCTGAGCTGCTCGGTAAACATCCCGCCCAGGCCATCAATCAGGAAAGCGCGGCGCTCCAGATGACGCAGCGCGTAGACCAGGTAGGAGGCGACGCTGAAAGAGCGACGCAGGCCGATAACATAGATATTCTCAGCCTCATTCAGCAGTTTCACCGCTTTGTTCAGCTGCTCTGGATTAACCTGCATCGCCAGCTGCTGCAGCGCCTGGCTGTTAACCATGGTAAAGACGTTGAGGATTTCCGCCGGACTTTCAGGCGCACTGGCGCTGTCGTCCGTGGAGGTCTGGCGAAACAGGCGAGCGCGCTCGGTATAGTTGACCGTCTCCTCCATCAGATGCTGACGAAAAACCTGTTTCATTTCGTTGAAGCCGCTGAAGCCAAAAGCATTCGCAAAGCGGATCAGCGTCGACGGTGGCACATCGGCCTGTTGAGCAATCGAGGCGACGGTATCGAAAGCAATACTGTTACTGTTATCAAGGATGTAGCGCGCAACCTGTTTAAGACGCTTGCTCAGCGTTTCGTAGCGGCGACGAATATCGTCCTGCAAGAGAGAAAGTTGGGTGGGATTATTGTTCATCACTTCTGCCCGTATAATTAGAATAATGGCTGCATAATGAGCGCTATAGTATCAGATGGATGGAAAATTTCATTTCTTTGCGTCAACGACGCGGTTTATTTCATGGCTTTATGAAATGGTTCACAGATTAGCCTCAGCACCCGAGGCGCGCCTCTGCACAGGCAAGAATGGGGTGAAAACCGGCGTGGAAAGTCAGTGAGGGGAAGAGGGATGCGAGTAAAAACGCCATCCCGGGTGTGATGGCGTGAGATTGTTGAAAAGTGTGCCCCTTCCAGCTGTAAGACTGTGCAGGCTCAGGTAACACGGTCAGATCGGAAAGTCGCTAAAGCCATCCCTGGCCGCTCGGCCCGCGCCGTCCCTGGCGCGGGACGCTTTCCTCCTCTGACCGTGTTACCTGCGCATTGAGCTTATTCGTTGCGGCAACATTCACCCTGCTTTGAATGAGTCAGCAGTCTGAGGCTATCCTGGTTGAGACAGCCTCTGGCAGAGCAGGAACTCAGGCGCGGGCAGCGCGCCAGTACTCAATCAGTCGCAGATAGTTGCCTTTAACCGTCTCAATCAGCGCCTGATCGTCCAGCTCCCCCTGTAACCACTGGCGGGAAGGCTGACCAAAGATAGTGCGGCCTACCGCAAAACCTTTCACCCAGGGCGCTTTGGCCGCCGCGGCGAAGCCCGCTTTAAGCTTCTCTTCGGGCGCATCCAGACCGAGTAACAGGATGCCGCGACAGTGGGGATCCTGCTGCTCAATCAGACCGCTGATCGCCTGCCAGCTTTCCGCCGACAGCGGTGGCAGTTTCCACCAGTCAGGCTGGATGCCCAGACTGTAGAAATGGCTCAACATATCAAAGTAATACGTTTCATTCTTATCCGGGTTGTTGTCAGGCAGAATCACTTCCAGCAGCAGCTCATGACCGCTTTTGTTACAGCCGTTCCAGACGTCGAGCACCAGCTCATCCTGCTCTTTACGCAGTTCAGCACTGTCATGCGGATGATAGAAGACCAGACATTTCACCACGTGTTCGGCAGGCCAGTCGATCAGCTGCGAGCCGATGTTGCCATGCTCCAGGCGCAGCGGACGCGAGCTCGGCAGCTCAATCGGGCGGCCAATCCACCAGTTCTTACCGGTAATGGCGTTCAGCGCCTTCTGACCGTAGGTCGTATCCGCCAGAATCCCGCTTTTATTCTCTAATCCTGCCTCTCTGGCAGCCTGCTGAGCGGCTTCCAGCAGCAGCAGTTTCAGTTCCGGAATGCGGCTTTCGTCCACGCCCGCTTCCTGCGCCATATCCGCCAGCTGTTTGCGGTGGTCAAAGGCGAAGACATTCAGCTCCGGCCACTGCTGCTTGCGGGTAGTCACGCGGTGCAGATGGTTCAGACGGCTGTCGAGATCGGGACGTTTCACCTCTTTGTCACGACTCAGGAAATCATCCAGCTCCGCTTTGGTTGGCATGGCGGGTGCGCAACCGTGGCGTGACACCACCAGCGCTCCACAGGCGTTGGCGTAACGGCACGCCTGAGTCCAGCCCTCATCATTCAGCCAGCCGCGCAGCAGGCCAGACATAAAGGCATCGCCCGCGCCCAGCACGTTGAGAACCTCGACGCGTACGCCCGTGTGCAGCTCAGTCTGTTCCCAGCTATCCGGGATCTCACCTTCAAACACCACGCAACCCAGCGGACCGCGTTTGCAGACCAGCGTCGCCTGACTCGCCTGACGCACGTTTTTCAGCGCGGTCAGGGTGTCGGTGCTGCCACCGGCAATATGAAACTCCTCTTCGGTGCCGACGATCAAATCGAAATAGTGCACCACTTCCTGTAACTGCTGCGTGACCTGTGACGACTCAATGAAACGCGTTTCACCGTCGCCCAGAGAGGTCAGTCCCCACAACACCGGACGGTAATCGATATCCAGCGCCGTGCGCAGGCCGTTGCGGCGGGCGATATCCAGCGCTTTCAGCACCGCTTCGCGGGTCTGAGGATGAGATAAGTGAGTGCCGGTAACCGCCACGGCGCGCGCAGAGGTAATAAAGGCTTCATCGATATCGTCCGGAACCAGACCCATATCGGCGCAGTTATCGCGGTAGAAAATCAGCGGAAAAGTCTCTTCATCTTTAATGCCGAGGATCACCAGTCCGGTCAGACGCTGCGGATCGGTGATTAGCGCATCGGTGTTACAGCCTACGCGCTGCAACTCTTCACGCAGAAAGCGACCATTATGCTCATCTCCCACCCGCGCCAGCATCGCCGATTTCAGCCCCTGAATCGCGGTGCCATAGGCGACGTTGCCCGACGAGCCGCCCAGATATTTAGCAAACGAGGTGACATCTTCCAGTCGCGCCCCGATTTGCTGGCCATAAAAATCAACGGCGATGCGCCCGATACAAATCACATCAAGCGGTTTCTTTTGTGTACTCATACCTGTGGTTTCCTTCTGTGATTAGCAGCGCTGGCGGGCGTAAAGACCGACACCAGTTTCGCTCTGCTTCCGGGTCTGTAGGTGTCTGACTGGCTATGAGGGGAGTATGAGGAATAAAAATTCCATATTCAATACGAAATGAAATATCCATCGCAATTTTGTGAACCAGGTAAAACTCCTGATTGCCGCCCGCCTGCGCAAACTCTGCCATCGTGATGTGCGGTATGTCAGGGTTGTGAAGGGGATCGCAGGAATCCGCACGCCAGTCAGGCAAGCTGCTGCATTGAAATGAATTTTTTCATCAGGCACCACTCTCTGTTAAACGTTCCAGATTTCCCCACTGCAATCGCCCGCCAGACCTGTTGCCGTCATTAAATTTGATCTCACTCGCAAAATGAAATGTTTCTTCTGTAATCGTGTTTTATGAAAAATATATTTGTTTATAATCGCCTCACGTTTCAGTTATTCAGGTCGCCTTTTCCGCCGATGACAACGCCTGGCGTGCTGTCGCGGAAGTCGGGGTCCACCAGCATGTAAGGAAGAATATGGGCACTATCAGACTGACCACGGCACAGGCGCTGGTTAAATTTCTTGATAATCAATTCATTGATGTCGATGGCGTTGAGACGAAGTTCGTAAAAGGCATCTTCGCCATTTTCGGACATGGCAACGTGCTGGGGCTGGGACAGGCGCTGGAACAGGATAGCGGCGATCTGGTGGTCTACCAGGGCCGTAATGAGCAGGGCATGGCTCATGCTGCCACCGGCTTTGCGCGCCAGTCGCTGCGCCGCCAGATTATCGCCTGCAGTTCGTCTGTGGGGCCTGGTGCGGCCAATATGATCACCGCCGCGGCGACCGCGACCGCCAACCGCATTCCTCTGCTGCTGCTGCCAGGCGACGTCTTCGCCACCCGTCAGCCCGATCCGGTGCTGCAACAGATTGAGCAGAGCTACGATCTCAGCATCAGCACCAACGATGCCTTCCGCGCCGTCAGCAAATACTGGGATCGCGTCAGCCGCCCGGAACAGCTGATGTCCGCCTGTATCAACGCCATGCGCGTACTGACCGATCCGGCAGAAACCGGCGCGGTCACGCTGTCGCTGCCGCAGGATGTGCAGGGCGAAGCCTGGGATTACCCTGACTACTTCTTCCAGAAACGGGTGCACCGTCTGGATCGCCGCCTGCCGGTGGCGGCGCAGCTGGCAGATGCCCTGACGCTGATTAACCGTAAGCGCAAGCCGATGATTATCTGCGGCGGCGGAGTGAAGTACTCCGAAGCGGGCGAGGCGCTGCGGCAGTTTGCCGAGCGCTATCAGATTCCCTTTGCGGAGACGCAGGCGGGCAAAGGCACGCTGGTCTCTGACCATCCGCTGAATGTCGGCGGCGTGGGCGAAACCGGCTGTCTGGCGGCTAACCTGCTGGCGAAAGAGGCCGATTTAGTGATCGGCATCGGCACCCGCTACACCGACTTCACCACCGCGTCGAAATGGATTTTCCAGCATCCCGATGTCAGCTTCCTGAACATCAACGTCAGCAACTTTGACAGCTACAAGCTCGATGGCGTGCAGCTGCTGGCTGATGCCCGCGAAGGGCTGACCGCGCTCACCGCCGGGCTGGCCTCGCAGCACTACAGCAACGACTGGGGCAACCAGATTGAGCAGGCGCAGAGCCAGCTGCTGAAAGAGACGCAGCGTGTCTACCAGGTGGAATATCACGATGGCGACTTTGTGCCGGAGATTGCGGATCATCTCGACCGCGAAGCGGTGTTCGCCGAGTTTAACCGCCTGACCCAGTCGCTGCTGACACAAAGCAGCGTGCTCGGCACCCTGAATGAGCAACTGCCAAAAGACGCAGTGGTAGTGGCAGCGGCGGGCAGTCTGCCGGGCGACCTGCAGCGCGTCTGGCGCACCAAAGATTACAACGCCTACCACGTTGAATATGGCTACTCCTGCATGGGTTATGAAGTGAATGCCGCGCTGGGTGTGAAGCTGGCGCAGCCGCAGCGCGAGGTCTATGCGCTGGTCGGTGATGGCTCCTTTATGATGCTGCACTCAGAGCTGGTCACCTCGATTCAGGAAGGGGCGAAGATCAACGTGGTACTCCTGGATAACATGACCAACGGCTGCATCAATAACCTGCAGATGGAACACGGCATGGACAGCTTTACCACCGAGTTCCGGTTCCGTAATGCGGAAGGCGGCAAGCTGGACGGCGGCTTTATCCCGGTCGATTTTGCCGCTATCGCCGCCGGTTATGGCTGCAAAACCTATCGTGTGACCACGCTGGAGCAGCTCAAGGCGGCGCTGGAAGATGCCCGCACGCAGACGGTTTCCACCCTTATCGACATCAAAGTGCTGCCAAAAACCATGATCCATAAATATTTCAGCTGGTGGCACGTCGGCGTGGCGCAGGCCTCGAAGACCGAACGTTCTCAGGCGGTGGCGGACAAGCTCAACAGCCATCTGGATCAGGCGCGAAAATATTAATTTCAGGGCCGTGCCACGGCCCGTTTTGCTCTTCTCCGTACGAACCCTACACAGGTGTAATTATGACTTTGAAACTTGGCGTCATCGGTACAGGTGCAATTGGTCAGGAACATATTCGTCGCTGCAGCCATGTGTTGCAGGGTGCACAGGTGGTTGCCGTCTCTGACATTAATGTCGAAGGCGCGCGTGCCGCACTGCAACGCCTGAATATTGAGGCGGAGGTATTCGAAAATGGACACGACGTGATTCAGTCTCCGAATGTTGATGCGGTGCTGGTCACCTCATGGGATCCGACCCATGAAGAGTTCACCTTAGCGGCGATTGCCGCCGGTAAACCGGTGTTCTGTGAAAAGCCGCTGGCGATGAGCGCCGAGGGCTGCCGCCGGGTCGTGGATGCAGAGATTCAGGCGGGTAAACGCCTGGTGCAGGTCGGCTTTATGCGTCCTTACGATGCGGGCTACCGTGCACTGAAAAAAGTGATCACCGATGGCGATATCGGTGAGCCGCTGATGCTGCACTGTGCGCACCGCAACCCGACCGTGCCGGAGAACTACACCACGCCGATGGCGATCACCAACACCCTGATCCACGAGCTGGATGTGCTGCGCTGGCTGACAAACGATGACTATAAAACGGTGCAGGTAGTCTTCCCGCGCGTCACCTCGAAGTCACACAGTCAGCTGAAAGATCCGCAGATCGTGCTGTTCGAAACCCAGAAAGGGGTTCGCATTGACGTCGAGATCTTCGTTAACTGCGCTTACGGCTATGACATCCAGTGTGAAGTGGTGGGTGAAGAGGGGATTGCCCGCTTGCCAGAGCCCTCTTCGGTGCAACTGCGCAAAGAGGCCCGCCTCTCGAACACCATTCTGGTGGACTGGAAAGATCGCTTTATCGAGGCGTATGACGTTGAGCTGCAGGCGTTTATCAACGACATCAAAGCGGGCCAGTTGACCGGTCCTTCTGCCTGGGATGGCTTTGCCGCCTCAGTCGCCGCCGATGCCTGCATTAAAGCGCAGAACAGTGGTGCGATTGAGCCGGTAGAGATGCCGCCGCGTCCTGCTTTCTATAACTGATTTAGCTGTCTATGCGGCATGGCCGCTCTCCGCCTGGGAATAAGATAATGAACAAAGAGAATGTAAAACTGGCGATCGCCCCGATCGGCTGGACCAACGATGACATGCCGGATCTCGGCAGTGAGAATACCTTCCAGCAAACCGTCAGTGAGATGGCGCTGGCTGGCTTTACCGGCAGCGAAGTAGGCAGCAAATATCCCCGCGATCCGGCGATCCTGAAACCGATGCTCGACATTCGCGGCATCGAGATCTGCAACGCCTGGTTCAGCACCTTTTTCGCCAACGGCGACAAACAGAAAACTATCGAACAGTTCATCGAGCATATGAACTTCCTGCATGCGATGGGCGCGCGGGTGATTGGCTGTTCTGAACAGAGTAAAAGTATTCAGGGCACCGGGCTTGCGGTGTTTGAAGAGAAAGCCATTTTCAGCGATGAAGAGTGGCAGTTAACCGCGGAAGGCTACAACGAACTGGCCCGCATCGCGGCGGAGAAGGGGATGCGCGTGACGCTGCATCACCATATGGGCACCGGCATTCAGACCACTGAAGAGATTGACCGGTTTATGGAGATGACCGACGAGCAGGTCGGTTTGCTCTATGACACCGGCCACGTCTACTACTCCGAAGGCTCCCAGCAGAAGATGCTGGCGGTACTGGAGAAATATCTGCCGCGCATCTTCCACGTTCATCTTAAGGATGTGCGTGATGAGGTGGTCGCCGAGGTGCGTGAGAAACATCTCTCGTTCCTGGAAGGAGTGAAAAAGGGCACCTTTACCGTACCGGGCGATGGCGTGATCGACTTCAGACCGGTGTTCAAAATCCTGGATGATTACGGCTATAAAGGCTGGATGGTGGTTGAAGCGGAGCAGGATCCGGCACTGGCCAATCCGTTTGAATATGCGGTGAAAGCGCGGAAATATATTCGCGAGAATGCAGGTTTATAAAAAGCCCTTCTGACCGAAGGCTGGCTTCCCCGTGCAGGGAAGCCAGCCTTTTGTTTTACTTCAGCGTAATGCTTTTCACGATGTTGTCAGCATCGCTCTGCGCCTGCTGCTGATTATCACCTGGCAGCGTAATCTGCAGCGTCACCAGTTTGCCATCCACTTTCGCCAGAACCACCGAAGACCATGAGGTCTGGTTGTTGGCAGAAATCACCGTATCCAGCTGCTGCGCGGGCTGATCTTTCAGCGTCACAGATTTGTTCGACACCACCTGCAACTGCGGATCGCGGTTACGCTGCTGCTGTTCCATGCGCTGCGACAGCACATCCAGACCATCATTGGTCGGGTCGCCGGCAATCACAATAATGGCGCGGGCACCGGTTTCATCAGCATAAACGTGCATGTTAGTGGTCTGCGAACCCAGTTTACCGCTTTTATCGGACATGCCTGGTGGCAGCGAGAAGCTCAGTTTGCCATCCATCAGCGTGACGGTTTGCGCCGACTGACTGGCGCTGACGCCGTTGTCATTCGCCGCTTCATCTTTCTTCTGGTCACAGGCCGCTAAGCCGAGTACCAGTAAACCCATTCCTACATATTTCACCAGGTTGCGCATCAGAATCCCTTTTTAAGTTTCCAGTCAGGCATTAATACAACAGGAATCAGGTTGCAAACGCAACCTGATGATTGTCAGAAGATCTTAGCGGATAGTAGTGGAAACCGTATGGGCGCTTAGCCGAAATTGACCTGGCGGGCGGTCTGGCGTTCAGCCAGACGTTTCAGCGCCGCGTTGAGCAGCACGCCGTAGGCGGGCAGGAAGAAGACCATGCAGATCAGCACTTTGAAGCTGTAATCCACCAGGGCAATCTCAACCCAGTGCTGCGCCATAAACGCATCGGGGCTTTTATAGAAGGCGATAAAGAAGAAGGCCAGCGTATCGCTGATATTCCCCAGGAACATGGCGCAGCCCGGCGCAATCCACCACTGTGGCAGGCGACGCAGACGGTTGAACACGTGAACGTCGAGGATCTGACCCAGCGCGTAAGCCATAAAGCTGGCGCAGGCGATACGGGCAACAAACAGATTCATCACTTCCAGTGCCTGCCAGCCCTGCCATTCACCCTGATAGAACAACGCCGAGACACTGTAAGAGATAAACAGTGCCGGGATCATCACGGCCAGAATAATGCGTCGGGCCAGCGGTGCGCCAAAAATACGCACGGTGAGGTCGGTCGCCAGGAAGATAAACGGGAAGCTGAATGCACCCCAGGTAGTGTGGAAGCCAAACACTGAAATGGGCAGCTGAACCAGATAGTTACTCGAAGTGATCACCAGCAGGTGAAACAGCGATAACCAGAAAAGCGCATGCATGCGCTGACGCGAAGAAAATGCGAGCATATTCAACCTTTTTAATGTTGGGGTGAGGGAACCCATTGCGGGACGCCGTTCGGGCAGCGCCTGGCAGTTTTATGAGCAAAAAGCGGCGGCATCTTACCGCGTTGTGCTTTTTATGCAATGGTTAATTTTAGCGCAATCGTTATCGCCTTGCTTCACCGCCAGCACGCGCTAGAATGAGCGCCCCTTACCTGAACCGAGTTGATTATGAGCGATGCTTTTTCCTCTGCCGACCATCAGCTGGATGCCCGTGGCCTGCGTTGCCCGGAGCCGGTGATGATGGTGCGCAAAACCGTACGCAGCCTGCAGGATGGCGAGACGTTGCTGATCATCGCCGATGATCCGGCCACCACGCGCGATATTCCTGGCTTCTGCCGCTTTATGGAACATGGCTTGCTGGCGCAGCAAACCGACACGCTGCCCTATCAGTTTCTGATCCGCAAAGGCATGGCGGGTTAACGACAGCCGTACAGGCCGCCGTTAACCTCACTCTTCAGATCAGAAGTCGCCTGCTCAGGCGCGGCGACGCAGTAACCGCAGCGCGTTGGCGGTGACCAGCGCGGTCGCACCCGAATCCGCCAGCACCGCCAGCCAGAGTCCGGTCAGTCCCAGCAGGGTTGTGACCAGGAAGATCGCCTTCAGCCCCAGCGCAATACCGATATTCTGGCGGATGATACGCCGTGTCCGGCGTGCCAGTGCAATCATCGGAGCCAGATTGCTGAGCTGATTACGCGTCAGGGCAGCATCGGCCGCTTCCAGCGCCACATCGGTGCCGCTGCCCATCGCAATGCCCAGCGTTGCCGCTTTCATTGCTGGCGCGTCGTTAATGCCATCCCCGACCATAGCCAGCGGCTGTTGCTGACTCAGTTCACGGATCGCCGCGACTTTATCGGCGGGCAGCAGACTGGCGCGATAATCAATATCCAGCTGGCGGGCAATGGTCGCCGCAGCGCGCGGATTGTCGCCGGTCAGCATCAGGCTCTCAATACCCAGCTTTTTCAGCGCCTTTAACGCCTCGAGGGCGTCGTCGCGCAACTGATCGCGCAGAGCCAGCGCACCCAGCGCTTCGCCATCGCGCATCAGCACCACCAGGGTTTCACCTTCAGCTTCCTGTTGCGCTATCTGCGCATTTTGCTGCGGCGTCAGACCGGGTGCATGGCCGGGCGTCAGCAGCTGAATCTGCTGGCCAGCGACTTTCGCGCTGATGCCGCGTCCCGCCTGCACCTGCTGATCCTGCGCGTCAGGAATCACCAGATCACGCGCCTGCGCGGCCGCCACGATAGCGCTGGCCAGCGGATGGGTGGCACCCTGTTCTGCAGCGGCGCTCAGCGCCAGCATCTCTGACTCGCTGGTCGTGCCAAAGCGCAGGATTTGCGTCAGCTGTGGCTTGCCCAGCGTCAGAGTACCGGTTTTATCAAACGCCATTCTGCGCACCGAACTCAGCCGCTCCAGCGCCGCACCGCCTTTGATCAGTGCGCCCTGTCGCGCCGCCGCAGCCAGCCCGGAGGTAATGGCGGCAGGCGTGGAGATCACCAGTGCACAGGGGCAGCCAATCAACAGCAGTGTCAGCCCTTTGTAGATCCACGGCTGCCAGTCGCCTGCGCCGAGCAGGGGCGGCACCACCATCACCAGCAGCGACAGCAGCATGACCAGCGGCGTGTAAATACGGCTGAACTGGTCGATAAAGCGTTCGACCGGCGCACGATGCGTTTCCGCTTCTTCAATCAGCTGCAGGATACGGTCGATCGCGCTTTCACCCGGCTTCGACACCACTTCCAGCATCACCAGGCGATCAACGCTGGTAGCACCGGCGAGGATTTTTTCGCCGCTGGCCCGCGTTACCGGCAGTGATTCACCGGTTAGCGCGCTCTCATCGAAACTGGCAAGCGGGCTGATTAAGCTGCCATCGACCGGCAAGCGGCTGCCCGCCGCGACTTCAATCACATCGCCGGGTTGCAGCGCCGCGAGCGGTACCTCAGTACGTTTGCCCTGTTCAAGGCGAATCGCCGATTCAGGCCGCAGCGCCATCAGGCTGGTAACACCGCTGCGCGCCCTGGAGGCGGCATAGCTTTCCAGCTGTTCGCCCAGCTGAAACAGCACCAGTACCATCGCGGCTTCAGCGTGTGCGCCAATAATCAGCGCGCCAGCTGACGCCAGCGTCATTAATGTCTCAATGGTAAAAGGCGATCCGCTGCGCAGACGCTGCCAGGCGCCGCGCGCCACCGGGACCAGGCCGACCAGCGTGGTCAGCACAAACAGCCGATCGCCCCAGGCGGGCGCGAACTGGCTGAGAATGCTACTGGCAAGCACCAGCAGCGCCAGCAAAATCAGCATCCGGTTATGCTGCCAGCCCGGCGTAGCGGGGGATGTGGCCGACGTGGCTGATGGGGTTGCGAGCTGGAAGCCAGCTTTTTTCACCGCCTGTTCAACGGCGTTTTGTACATCCTGGTCAGCGTTGACCACCAGTTTCTCGCTGCTGAACAACACACGGGCGTCGGTCACGCCACTTACCTGACGGACAGCGGTTTCAATGGTGCGGGCACACGACGGGCAATCCATCCCGCTGACCTGCCAGCTAAAGGGATAACTGTCGGCACCTCGCCGGTCGCTTTCCTCAGCGGCGTCGGCGTCGTTGCCAGGGCTGCAGTGACTGTCACAGCAACAGCCTGCCGTCTCGGCAGGTACAGGCGTCGCGGCGTGGATAGAAAGGGAGAGGGGGCGGGCCTGGCGAACCTGGCACAGCGGTTTTGCTGCGGCGTGACTGGCACGGGGTTTGCCGCAGCCACAGGCGTGATGTTGATGCATACGACCTCCAGAGTGTAAGGATAGTGGGATGAGCAACGCAGCCCATCCCTTATCCTACACTCTGGAGTGAACTCCAGAGTCAAGGCTATTTTTTCAGACGACCCACAACGAGCGCACGATCATAAAGTGACCGGCGAAGTAGCAGGCGGCGACAATCGCGCTGTCGGCGGTAAAGCGGCGACGATAGTGTGAGATAAACCAGACGGCGTTTGCCAGCAGCAGCAGACCGGCACCCACCATGATCGAGAAGCTGTAATCGGTCGGGCGGAAGAAGTACTGCTCGGTCGCTATCCAGGTCATCACCAGCGTCATGCCGATAAAGGTGCAGACAGGCCAGCGCAGATCTTCCAGTCGGCTCCAGATGATGCCAATCAGGGCGGCACCGATGATGAGCAGCGTCAGCGGAATCGGCCAGAAGAAGGTCATGGTCATGCTGGCGGCGAAGCAGAGGGTATAAAGCAGGTGCGACAGGAAGAAAGCCCCGATGGCATAGAGCATCTGCTGACGCGGCAGCAGCGTTAACGCATCACCGACCAGCGTCGCGACCAGACCGGCCAGAATCAGGTAGTCCGTAGTCTGCAGCACCGGTGCCTGCCAGGCCAGCCCGACAAGCAGCAGCAGCGTGACCGGCTTAAATAACCAGCGTTGCCATTGCGGGCCGCGATAGGTGGCGTCGACATAGAGCCAGCCGGAGAAAAGTACAGCGAGGAAAGACCAGAGCATTGTTTCTCCCTTTTTTGTTCAAAATGGTGAAAGATCCCAAAATATCCCTTCCAGTTTAGGTTAAGCCTCTGAGATGTGACAATCAGGCAACTCTGGTTGTATGCTTTGCCGCCTGAATAATCATCCTGCAGGCACCAGATCGCTATGAGCAAACCGCCGCTAATCTTTATCATCGTTCTGGCGATTATCGCCGTGCTGGCGACCCGTCAGTTCATTAAGCAACGCCGGGAAGTGGCGGTGAATGACGCTTCACCCGAGCGTTCTCTGCAGGTTGAGGTCAAAACCAAACGTGAATTTCCTGCACCCAATCGCCGTTCACGGCAGCGGGAAGTGATCGCCGGGGAAGAGATGCGCTACGAGGTGCTGTTTCACCCGCTGAACGGTGCCAGCGACATCAAAGTGCAGCTTAAAGAGGCGGAATATCATCAGCTGGACAAGGGCGCCAGAGGCGAGCTGAAGATGCAGGGCACGCGCTTTATCAGCTTCACACCCCGGCAGTAACCGGCGGGCATCGCGCCCGCCCGGGATTATTTCTTGCGTGGGAAGTTTTTCTTCTGCCAGGCGACCAGTTCGAACACCCCGAACAGAAACACTTTGGCCTGGGTGACGCGATCAATCGGCGGCGCATCTTTGGTCTGCGTGGTGCGCAGTAACACCAGCTGCAGGCCATGCATCAGGATCATGAAAATCAGCGCAACGTTGATAAAATAAGTCAGCGGTTTCGGGTAGGGATGAACCAGGTTAGCCAGTAAAAATCCCCACACGCATAGCATCAACAGACGCCCCAAATTAAGTAACATCCTGCGTCTCCTGTTGACGTTGATACAAACGATAAGCCACTTGTCCGGCTATTTTCTCGCGATAAAGATCCCACTCTGGCGGCACCGGCGGTGCGCCATTTTCCACTTCACTTTCGACGTAAATCAGCGCCTGATCGGCCAGCCAGTGATTCTGCTCCAGCAGCTGTAACGTCTGTTCCAGCAATCCCTGACGAAACGGCGGATCGATAAACACCACATCAAAGGGTTCACCTGGCTGTGCCAGCCAGTTTAACGCATTGGTCTGAATCACGATGCCATTACTGGCGCGCAACGTCTGCAGATTTTTTGTCAGCTGCTGCGCCACCGGCCGTTCCAGCTCCAGCAGCGTCGCCGATCCCGCGTAACGCGACAGGGCTTCCAGTCCTAATGCGCCGCTACCGGCAAAGCAGTCGAGGCAGCGCGCCTCTGGCAGCACCGGGGCCAGCCAGTTAAACAGCGTCTCACGTACCCGATCGGTGGTCGGGCGCAGTCCGGCGCTGTCTGGCACCGGTAACTTGCGTCCGCGCCACTGGCCGCCAATGATGCGAATCTGCCCGGCACCGCCTGTACTGCGGGGGTTTTTATTCATCTTGCTCACAACTCGTCATAATTTGTTGCGTAGTTTAACGGGCGAATCGGTGAGAAGAAACGTTAAAAAAGGGTGCTGTGGTGAGCTGGCTGGAAAGTGTTAGACTACTGAGTTGCTGAAGTCATGCATTATTCTGCGGTTTACGCCGGTCTGGCGCTGACCAACTTTCATTGATTTACCCCTGGAAACCACGCGCGACCGGGACAAAGCCATCGAGGAGTGTCGTCACACAATGGCAAAAGAGAAAAAACGTGGCTTTTTTTCCTGGCTGGGATTTGGCAAAGAGGAAGAGAAACAACCTGTAGCGGAGGAGCAGACACAAGAGGTCGCAGAACCCGCAGAGCAGCAGGCAGAACAGGACGCCCCGGCATTAAGCCAGGCTGAAGCGCAAGCGGAAGAGACTGTCGTTATCACCGAAACGGTGGCCGGGCAGCAGCGTGAGGCGGAAGTCACCGCGGCAGCGCCGCACGAGTCAGCACCCATGGTGCTGGATGAAGCTGCGCCGATTGAGGCCGATCCTGAAGCGCTACTGGAAATCACCGCACCTGAACATGACGCGACGCCGGTTATTGACGCCGACGACGTGGTAAAACCAGCCGTTGATGCGGAACCCGCCGATGCGCCGTTAAGCGAAGAAGAGCTGACCGCCCTGGCACTGGGCGACGCCCCGATCGTTGAAACCCCGGACAGCGAAGCGAACGCGCCATTAAGCGAAGAAGAGCTGACCGCGCTGGCGCTGGATGACGCCGGGATCGTTGAAACCCCGCACAGCGAAGCCGAAGCGCCGTTAAGCGATGAAGCGCTGACGCCGGACGAAGCTGCGATCGTTGAAATATCGGACAGCGAAACGGAAGCACCGCTCACCGAAGAAGAGCTGACCGCACTGGCACTGGGCGAAGCCGAAGTCACCGACGCGGAACCGGCAGAGACATTATCCGATACCGTCAGCGATCTCCCGCTGGCCGCCGCGCCACTCATCGTGCAGGAGCAGGAGCGTCCCAGCAAAGAGGGCTTCTTTGCCCGCCTGAAGCGCAGCCTGGTGAAAACCCGTCAGAACCTCGGTTCCGGTTTTATCAGCCTGTTCCGTGGCAAAAAGATTGATGATGAGCTGTTTGACGAGCTGGAAGAGCAGCTGCTGATTGCGGATGTGGGTGTGGATACCACTCGCCGCATCATCACGCATCTGACCCAGCAGGCAAACCGCAAGCAGCTGCGTGACGCGGAAGCGCTCTTCGGCCTGCTGAAAGCGGAGATGGCCTCGATTCTGGCGAAAGTGGACGCGCCACTGGACGTCTCAGGCAAAACGCCGTTTGTGATCCTGATGGTTGGCGTCAATGGTGTAGGTAAAACCACCACCATCGGTAAACTGGCGCGCCAGTATCAGGCTGAAGGCAAATCCGTGATGTTAGCGGCTGGTGATACCTTCCGCGCCGCGGCTGTTGAGCAGTTGCAGGTGTGGGGTCAGCGCAACAACATTCCGGTGATTGCTCAGCACACCGGTGCAGATTCCGCTTCGGTGATCTTCGATGCTATTCAGGCGGCTAAATCTCGTGGCGTTGACGTGCTGATTGCCGATACCGCGGGTCGTCTGCAGAACAAATCGCACCTGATGGAAGAGCTGAAAAAAATCACCCGCGTGATGAAAAAACTGGATGATTCAGCGCCACACGAAGTGATGCTGACGCTGGATGCCAGCACCGGACAGAATGCGGTCAGCCAGGCCCGACTGTTTAATGAAGCCGTTGGCGTGACCGGGATTGCGCTCACCAAGCTGGATGGCACCGCCAAAGGCGGCGTGATCTTCTCGGTGGCCGATCAGTTCGGTATTCCGATTCGCTACATCGGCGTCGGTGAAGGCATTGAAGATTTACGGCCGTTTAAGGCGGAAGATTTTATTGAGGCACTGTTTGCCCGAGAGGACTAATTAGGATGATTCGCTTTGAAGAGGTCAGTAAGGCATATCTCGGCGGACGTCAGGCGCTGCAGGGGGTAGATTTCCGTCTGCGTCCCGGCGAAATGGCGTTTCTGACCGGCCACTCCGGTGCCGGTAAAAGTACCTTGCTGAAGCTGATTTGTGGCATTGAGCGCCCGAGTGCCGGAAAAATCTGGTTCAGCGGCCATGACATTTCCCGCCTGCGTAACAGCGAGGTGCCTTTCCTGCGTCGTCAGATCGGCATGATTTTCCAGGATCACCACCTGTTGATGGATCGTTCGGTTTATGAAAATGTGGCGATCCCGCTGATTATCTCCGGTGCCAGCGGCGAAGACATTCGTCGTCGCGTTTCGGCGGCACTGGATAAAGTGGGTCTGCTCGACAAAGCGAAAAGTTATCCGATTCAGCTTTCTGGCGGTGAACAGCAGCGTGTGGGCATCGCCCGTGCGGTGGTGAACAAGCCAGCCGTGCTGCTGGCCGATGAACCGACCGGTAACCTTGACGACGCGCTGTCAGAAGATATTCTGCGCCTGTTCGAAGAGTTTAACCGCGTCGGCGTCACCGTCCTGATGGCGACGCATGACAGCGGTCTTATCGCCCGACGCAACTACCGGATGATGACGCTGAATCAGGGACGTCTGCACGGAGGCCACGATGGTCAATAAACGCATTAAACGTCCGGCTGCGCCGAAAGCGAAGCAGCAGTCGAAGAGCAAAGCGCTGAAAGGCGGCTGGCAGGAGCAGTGGCGCTATGCGCTGCGCGGCACGCTTTCTGATATGTGGCGTCAGCCGCTGGCCACCCTGCTGACGGTGATGGTCATCGCCATTTCACTGACGCTGCCCAGCGTCTGCTACATGGTGTGGAAAAACGTCAGCCAGGCGGCAACGCAGTGGTATCCGGCGCCGCAGTTAACCGTTTATCTCTCCAAAACGCTGGATGACACGGCGGCAGAAAACGTGGTGGCGCAGCTCAAGCAGGTCGAAGGCGTGGATAACGTCAACTACCTGACGCGGGAAGAGGCGCTGAACGAGTTCCGCAACTGGTCAGGCTTTGGCGGCGCAATGGATATGCTGGAGCAGAATCCGCTGCCTGCGGTGGCCATCATCACGCCTAAGCTCAATTTCCAGAACTCAGACACCATGCAAAGCCTGCGCGATCGGGTAACTAAAGTGCAGGGCGTCGATGAAGTGCGGATGGATGATAGCTGGTTTGCGCGGCTGGCGGCGCTGACCGGGCTGGTGGGGCAGATCGCCTCAATGATTGGTGTGCTGATGATCGTGGCGGTGTTCCTGGTAATCGGTAACAGCGTCCGGCTCAGTATCTTTGCCCGACGCGACACCATTAACGTGCAGAAGCTGATTGGTGCCACTGACGGCTTTATCCTGCGTCCGTTCCTCTATGGCGGGGCGCTGCTGGGCTTCAGCGGGGCGGTGCTGTCGCTGCTGCTGTCGGAAGTGCTGGTGCTGCGTCTGCAGTCCGTTGTTGCCAGTGTAGCGACCGTATTTGGTACCACCTTCTCGCTGGAAGGCTTCTCGTGGGATGAGGCGCTGCTGCTGTTACTGATTGCGGCAATCATCGGCTGGGTGGCTGCTTGGCTGGCAACGGTACAACATTTACGCCGATTTACGCCGCAGTAAACGCCTGCAACATTTTTTTGTTATAATGGTCCTCTGCTACCGATGGCGGGTGCAGAGGATATTTCCCCTCTTCCCTTCCTGTCATCTGTGTGTAAAATATTCACCGCTATAATTGAACTTGTGGATAACTTTACTACTCTAAGTAGCACAGATTGCTTTCGGATTCCGCGCGACGTTGACGTAATGTATCGTCTGCGCAGGGAAATGTGCGGCAATTCCACTGAATTTGTGAGGGTTTGAATGACCAAAGAAATGCAAACTTTAGCTATTGCTCCTCTTGGCAACCTGGAGTCTTACGTCCGGGCTGCGAATACCTGGCCGATGCTCTCGGCAGAAGAGGAAAAAGCGTTGGCTGAACGGCTGCATTACCAGGGCGATCTGGATGCGGCAAAGACGCTGATCCTGTCTCACCTACGCTTTGTAGTTCATATCGCTCGTAATTACTCCGGCTACGGTCTGCCACAGGCTGACCTGGTCCAGGAAGGCAATATCGGCCTGATGAAAGCGGTACGTCGCTTCAACCCAGAAGTGGGCGTGCGTCTGGTTTCGTTTGCCGTGCACTGGATTAAAGCGGAGATTCACGAATACGTGCTGCGTAACTGGCGTATCGTGAAAGTCGCGACCACCAAAGCACAGCGTAAGCTGTTCTTTAACCTGCGTAAAACCAAGCAGCGTCTGGGCTGGTTCAATCAGGACGAAGTCGAGATGGTTGCGCGTGAGCTGGGCGTAAGCAGCAAAGATGTGCGTGAAATGGAATCGCGTATGGCCGCGCAGGATATGACCTTTGATATGTCTGCCGACGACGAGAGCAGCGAAGGCCGATCTATGGCACCCGTGCTTTATCTTCAGGATAAAACCTCTGACTTTGCTGACGGCATTGAAGAGGATAACTGGGATGCGCACGCGGCTGACAAGCTGAGCTATGCGATGGAAGGTCTGGATGAGCGTAGTCAGCACATCATTCGCGCCCGCTGGCTGGACGAAGACAATAAAACCACGCTGCAGGAGCTGGCCGATCAGTACGGCGTGTCAGCCGAACGTGTCCGGCAGCTGGAGAAGAACGCCATGAAGAAACTGCGTATGGCGATCGAAGCGTAACGCACTTCGACATCTTAAGGGGCGACTTTATGTCGCCCTTTTTGTTTTTCTGCGCCTGACTATTCTACCGCCATTATCCAGCCGTCACTCTGCGCCCTGAAGCCACACGCCTGCATAAAGGCTGCCCGCACCTGCTGATCGTCACTGCCATCATCGGCAATCCACCAGTCCGCTATCGACCCATTCTGCCTGATCGTCTCCTCCAGTAAATATTGTCCCACCCCGCGTCGCCGGGTGACATCGCGCACCGACAGCCGGTGAACTTTGCCGTGGATCCCGGCGATTTCCAGCTGCAAACCCGCCAGTAGCCGGTCGTTAAAACGGGCAGCATAGAGACGATGGCGCTCATCCAGCTGCTGCTCCAGTTGTTCAATCTCCAGATCCGGCCAGACTTTGCCAAGATCGATGCGGTCCTGCGCGGTCAGCGTGGTTAAACGCTGGATAGTGAGCTTCATAACAAAAACCTCTGTAACAGGGGAAAGTGCAGCGAAAATGTACAACCAGAGTGCTACCACATTTTCATCAATAAAACAGGTCAAAAGATGGTCGGGATGCCAGGATGATAGTTGTAAACAGGGAGAGCGTGCGATCAATCCAGCATAACGCGCTGGCAAAGCGGTGAAAAACCGGCCGTTGCCTCCAGTGTATTATGCTGTTTCACTCAGTCAATTCTGAATATGTCAGTTGATTTACAGAAGAAACTTCCTGTTTAATAACCTGAAAAATAAAGCCTTATTAATAAAAAATGTCAGAAAAGTACGCTAACTCATTCATGCTTAATCAGTTTTCGACTTTATCTGACAGCACAAACACTCACAACATACACGACAAAACAAATGGGGTAGTCAGGATGAAAATGAAAGGTCGCGCATTACTGGCGGGATGTGTAGCACTGGCGATGAGCCATGCGGCGCTGGCTGAAGATATCAAAGTGGCGATTGTTGGCGCAATGTCTGGCCCGGTGGCGCAGTACGGCGACATGCAGTTCGCCGGTGCGACTCAGGCGATTGAAGATATCAACGCCAAAGGCGGTGTTAACGGCAACAAACTGGTTGCGGTGAAATATGACGACGCCTGTGACCCGAAACAGGCGGTTGCGGTAGCGAACAAGGTGATTAACGATGGCATCCGCTACGTGATCGGCCATCTCTGCTCTTCATCCACCCAGCCCGCTTCTGACATCTATGAAGATGAAGGCGTGCTGATGATTACCCCGGCGGCGACCGCCCCTGACCTGACTTCCCGCGGCTATAAACTGATTATGCGCACCACCGGTCTCGACTCCGATCAGGGTCCGACCGCCGCGAAATATGTGATGAGCGAGCTTAAACCGCAGCGCATCGCCGTGGTGCATGACAAACAGCAGTATGGTGAAGGCCTGGCGCGCTCCGTACAGGAGAGCCTGAAAAAGCAGGGCGCCAATATCGTGATGTTTGAAGGTATCACCGCTGGCGATAAAGATTTCTCTACGCTGGTCGCGCGCTTCAAGAAAGAGAACGTCGATTTCGTCTATTTCGGCGGTTACTACCCGGAAATGGGCCAGATCGTGCGTCAGGCACGTGCTGCGGGCCTGAAAACCCAGTTTATGGGACCGGAAGGCGTGGGTAACGCCTCGCTGTCGAACATCGCCGGTGCCGCTTCTGAAGGCATGCTGGTGACCCTGCCAAAACGCTACGACCAGGTTGAAACCAACAAACCGATCGTTGAAGCGCTGAAAGCGAAGAAACTGGATCCGACCGGACCGTTCGTCTGGACCACCTATGCCGCACTGCAGTCGCTGGCAACCGGCATGGAGCGCAGCAAGAGCGCTGAGCCGGACGCTATCGTGAAAAACCTCAAGGAAGGTGCGGCGGTGCCAACCGTGATGGGCAACCTGAACTGGGATGAGAAGGGTGACCTTAAGGGCTTTGAATTCGGCGTCTTTAAATGGCATGCCGATGGCACCTCGACTGCAGTGAAGTAAACCAGGCTGTTTTGTGGTGGGCGGGAGGCCGGTTAACCGGTTTCCCCTGACCAGCGACACGAACGCCTGGTGCTGGTCTGCCAGGCGTTTTTTGTACCCCGATCGGCCACGATCGGTTAAGTAAGGGTCAAGGTATGTCCGAGCAGTTCCTCTATTTTATTCAGCAGATGTTTAACGGTGTGACCCTGGGCAGCACCTACGCGCTGATCGCCATCGGTTACACCATGGTTTACGGCATTATCGGCATGATCAACTTCGCCCACGGCGAGGTCTACATGATCGGTAGCTATGTCTCCTTTATCGTGATTGCCGCCCTGATGATGATGGGCATCGACACCACCTGGCTGATGATTGCGGCCGGCTTTGTGATGGCGGTAATTATCTCCAGCGCCTACGGCTGGAGCATTGAGCGCGTCGCCTACCGGCCTGTGCGCTCGTCCAAGCGCCTGATTGCGCTGATCTCCGCCATCGGGATGTCGATATTCCTGCAAAACTACGTCAGCCTGACGCAGGGTTCACGCGACCTGGCGTTGCCGAGTCTGATTACCGGACAGTGGACGGTAGGCGAGAGCAACGGTTTTGCCGCTACCATCTCCACCATGCAGATAGTGATCTGGGTGGTGACGTTCCTGGCGATGCTGGCGCTGACCACCTTTATCCGCTACTCACGCATGGGCCGCGCCTGCCGCGCCTGCGCAGAAGACCTGAAAATGGCCAGCCTGCTGGGGATAAACACGGACCGCGTGATCTCGCTGACATTTGTCATCGGTGCCGCGATGGCCGCGGTGGCGGGCGTATTGCTGGGACAGTTCTACGGTTCAATCAACCCCTTCATCGGCTTTATGGCAGGCATGAAAGCGTTCACCGCCGCTGTGCTGGGCGGGATTGGCAGTATTCCGGGCGCGATGATTGGCGGCCTGGTGCTGGGCATCGCCGAGGCGCTGACCTCGGCCTATCTCAGCACGGAATATAAAGATGTGGTCTCGTTTGCCCTGCTGATTGTGGTGCTGCTGGTGATGCCGACCGGGATTCTGGGCCGCCCGGAGGTCGAAAAAGTATGAAGACTTCCTTTATCAATGCCCTGATCTCCTCGGTGATGCTGCTGGTACTCGCCACCTTCTTTATGGGGCTGCGCCTGAATCTGGACGGCACTAATCTGGTGGTGCAGAACGCCGGTAGCGTGCGCTGGAACTGGATCGCCACAGGCTGTGCGGTGGTGTTTCTGTTTCAGCTGCTGCGTCCGGTATGGCAAAGCGGCCTGAAGAAAATTTCCGGTCCGGCGCTGGTGTTACCGGGTCTGGATGGCTCGACGCCGAAGCAGAAGCTGGTGATGGCGGTGCTGATTATCGCCGCCGTTGCCTGGCCATTCCTGGTGTCACGCGGCACCGTTGATATCGCCACCATGACGCTGATCTACGTGATGCTCGGTCTGGGCTTAAACGTGGTGGTCGGCCTCTCTGGCCTGCTGGTGCTGGGTTATGGCGGCTTTTACGCCATCGGTGCCTACACCTTTGCGCTGCTGAACCACTATTACGGTCTCGGCTTCTGGCAGTGCCTGCCGCTCTCCGGCATAGTTGCCGCGCTGTTTGGTCTGCTGCTGGGCTTCCCGGTGCTGCGACTGCGCGGCGACTATCTGGCGATAGTGACGCTGGGCTTCGGTGAGATCGTGCGTATTCTGCTGCTGAACAATACCGCCCTGACCGGCGGGCCGAACGGCATCAGCCAGATCCCGAAACCGACGCTGTTTGGTCTGGAGTTTGGCCGTACGCCGCGTGAAGGCGGCTGGGATACCTTCCATAACTTCTTTGGGCTGAAGTACGATCCCAGCGACCGCATTATCTTCCTCTACCTGGTGGCGCTGCTGCTGGTGGTGCTGACGCTGTTTGTGATTAACCGGTTGCTGCGGATGCCACTGGGCCGTGCCTGGGAAGCCCTGCGCGAGGATGAGATTGCCTGTCGTTCACTGGGTCTCAGCCCGACCCGCATCAAGCTGACCGCCTTTACCATCAGTGCCGCGTTTGCCGGTTTTGCCGGCAGCCTGTTCGCGGCGCGTCAGGGCTTTGTCAGCCCGGAATCCTTTACCTTTGTCGAATCCGCCTTTGTGCTGGCGATTGTGGTTCTGGGCGGGATGGGTTCGCAGTTTGCGGTGATTCTGGCCGCCATTCTGCTGGTGGTGTCACGCGAGCTGATGCGCGATCTCAATGAGTACAGCATGCTGGTGCTGGGTGGCCTGATGGTGCTGATGATGATCTGGCGTCCGCAGGGCCTGTTGCCGATGAAGCGTCCGCATCTGAAGCTCAGGACTGGTAAACAAGGAGAGCAGGCATGATTCAGCCTTTATTAGCCGTTGAAGGCCTGATGATGCGCTTCGGCGGTCTGTTAGCCGTGAACAATGTGGCGCTGGAGCTGCGTCCGCAGGAGATCGTTTCGCTGATTGGCCCCAATGGTGCCGGTAAAACCACCGTGTTCAACTGCCTGACCGGCTTTTACAAGCCAACCGGCGGGACGATCACATTGCGTGAGCAGCATCTTGAAGGGTTGCCGGGCCAGAAGATTGCGCGGATGGGCATCGTGCGGACGTTCCAGCACGTGCGTCTGTTCCGTGAGATGACGGTCATTGAGAACCTGCTGGTGGCGCAGCATCAGCATCTGAAAAGCGGCGTATTTTCCGGTCTGCTGAAAACCCCGGCGTTTCGCCGCAGTGAGAACGAGGCGCTGGATCGTGCGGCGACCTGGCTGGAGCGGGTGGGGCTGCTGGATCTGGCTAACCGTCAGGCAGGCAATCTGGCCTATGGTCAGCAGCGTCGACTGGAGATTGCGCGCTGTATGGTGACGCGCCCGGAAATTCTGATGCTGGATGAACCGGCGGCGGGCCTTAATCCCAAAGAGACGCATGAGCTGGACGCGCTGATTGCGGAGCTGCGTGGCGAACACAAGGTGTCGGTGCTGCTGATTGAACATGATATGAAGCTGGTGATGGGGATTTCTGACCGTATTTATGTGGTCAATCAGGGAACGCCGCTGGCTAACGGAACGCCGGAAGAGATTCGTAATAACCCGGATGTCATTCGTGCCTATTTAGGAGAGGCCTGAGATGGCAAATGCGATGTTAACCATTGAGAGCGTCAGCGCTCATTACGGCAAAATTCAGGCGCTGCACAACGTCAGCCTCTATATCAATCAGGGCGAAATCGTCACCCTGATTGGCGCTAACGGTGCCGGGAAAACCACGCTGCTGGGTACGCTGTGCGGCGAGCCGCGCGCGACGCAGGGCACCATTACCTTTGATGGCAAAACCATCACCGACTGGCAAACCTCGCGCATTATGCGTGAAGCGATCGCCATCGTGCCGGAAGGCCGACGGGTTTTTTCGCGCATGACGGTGGAAGAGAACCTGGCGATGGGAGGCTTTTTTGCCAGCCGTCCGGACTACCTGACGCGGATCAAGCGCGTTTATGAACTCTTCCCGCGTCTGGAGGAGCGTAAAATCCAGCGCGCCGGGACGATGTCGGGCGGCGAACAGCAGATGCTGGCGATTGGCCGTGCGCTGATGAGCCAGCCGCGCCTGCTGTTGCTGGATGAGCCGTCGCTGGGACTGGCACCGATCATTATTCAGCAGATCTTCGACACCATTGAGCAGCTGCGCAGCGAGGGGATGACGATTTTCCTGGTGGAGCAGAATGCGAATCAGGCGCTGAAGCTGGCGGATCGGGGCTATGTGCTGGAGAACGGGCATGTGGTGCTCGAAGACACAGGTGCAGCACTCCTTTCCAACGAAGCCGTCCGCAGTGCTTACTTAGGTGCCTGATGGGGCACGGCCTGGCTTACTTGCCATTTCGACACCGGGCAGTGCTCGTAATCCTCACGTATGTATATACGCTCCGGTTACTGTGCGCTGGCCGGTGCCGAACTGCCTGCGCCGCCGACGGCCTTGAGCATCGGTGTGGGTGTTGCCGCCAACGGCCTTTGAGTTTGCCCTTAAAAAGCAGGGACAAGTGCTGTCATTGCCAGTATCCGTTACAATTTATGTAAATAAAGGCGACTTTGTAATGGTGTATAGCCGCTCAGATTGCTGAAAACCCAAATCAGGGTGAATTTGGCTGCAACGAACAAACTCAACGCACAGGGAACACGGGCAGAGGAGGAAAGCGTCCCGCGCCATGGACGGTGCGGGCCGAGCATGTCATGGATGACGGATTTTGCGTCTTTCCGATCTGACCGTGTTCTCTGTGCAGGGCTCAGTCTTACAGCAACCAGGCCAGACTTTGTCAACAAGCTCAGCTGCAGTTAGTCGCTCTGTCTTTTCCACTATTCAGTCTGTCACCCGGCTGTCATCTTTCTGTTATTAATCCTTCATTTCCCCGTGTCATGTTACTTCGCGAAACAGAAATCCGTGATTTCACGCGTATTTACCTGCACAGGAAAATTCTATGTCCGTCGTTACCTTTCGTCGTAGCCTGATGAGCGTGCTGCTCGGTCTGACGCTCAGCAGCCATGCCATGGCCGCCACTGAGATCCCTTTCTGGCACTCTATGGAAGGCGAGCTAGGCAAAGAAGTGGATTCGCTGGCACAGCGTTTTAACCAGACGCATCCCGATTACAAAATTGTTCCGACCTACAAAGGTAACTACGAGCAGAGCCTGGCAGCAGGGATTGCGGCAGTGCGCAGTGGCAAAGCCCCTGCGGTGCTGCAGGTTTATGAAGTCGGTACGGCGACCATGATGGCCTCGCAGGCGATTGTGCCGGTGCATCAGGTCTTCAAAGACGCCGGTATCCCCTTTGATGAAAAGCAGTTCGTGCCAACGGTGGCGGGCTACTACAGCGACAGCAAAGGTCAGCTGATCTCTCAGCCGTTCAACAGCTCGACGCCAGTGCTCTACTACAACAAAGACGCCTTTAAAAAAGCGGGTCTGAACCCGGACCAGCCGCCGAAAACCTGGCAGGAGCTGGCGACGGATGCCGCCGCACTGCGCAAATCGGGCATGAGCTGTGGCTACGCCAGCGGCTGGCAGGGCTGGATCCAGATTGAAAACTTCAGTGCCTGGCACGCTCTGCCGGTAGCGACCAAAAACAACGGGTTTGACGGACTTGATGCGGTGCTGGAGTTCAACAAGCCGGTACTGGTTCGTCATATCGAGCTGCTGGAAGCGATGAACAAGAAAGGGGACTTCACCTACTTTGGCCGCAAAGATGAGTCCACCGCCAAGTTCTACAACGGCGACTGCGGCATCACCACTGCCTCATCGGGTTCGCTGGCTGATATCCGTCATTACGCCAAATTCAACTTCGGCGTTGGCATGATGCCGTATGACGAGACCGTGCCGAATGCGCCGCAGAACGCCCTGATCGGCGGTGCCAGCCTGTGGGTGATGAAAGGCAAAGATGCGACAACCTACAAAGGCGTGGCCGAGTTTATGCAGTTCCTCGCTAAACCAGAAATCGCCGCGGAATGGCACCAGAAAACGGGTTATCTGCCGATTACCACCGCCGCCTACGAGCTGACTAAACAGCAGGGCTTCTACGATAAGAATCCGGGTGCGGATATCGCCACCCGTCAGATGATGAACAAGCCGCCACTGCCGTTCACCAAAGGCATGCGTCTGGGCAATATGCCGCAGATTCGTACCGTGATCGACGAAGAGCTGGAAAGCGTCTGGACCGGCAAGCAGTCGCCGCAGAACGCGATGGATAACGCAGTGAAACGCGGTAACGAGTTGCTGCGCCGCTTCCAGCAGCAGGTGAAGTAATCTCTCCTTGCGGGCCAGCTCAGGCTGGCCCCTCTCTCTGACGCCAGGTACACCATGTCTTCATCTCGTCCGGTCTTTCGCACCAGTCTGTTGCCCTATCTTCTGGTGCTGCCGCAACTGCTGATTACCGCCATCTTCTTTCTCTGGCCTGCCGGTGAAGCGCTGTGGTACTCGCTGCAAAGCCTCGATCCCTTTGGCATCTCCAGCAGCTTTGTCGGGCTGGAAAACTTCAGACGCCTGTTTGCCGATCCTTACTATCTGGATTCGTTCTGGACCACCATAAAATTCAGCGGCATGGTCACGGTGTTCGGCATGGTCTTTTCGCTGCTGCTGGCGGCGCTGGTGGATTATGTGGTGCGGCTGCGCCGTCTCTATCAGACGCTGTTGCTGCTGCCCTACGCCGTTGCGCCTGTCGTGGCCGCGGTACTGTGGATGTTCCTGTTTAATCCGGGCCTGGGCCTGTTCAGCTATCTGCTGAACCACATCGGCTACAACTGGAACTATGCGCAAAACAGCGGTCAGGCGATGTTCCTGATTGTGCTGGCATCGATCTGGCAGCAGATGAGCTACAACTTCCTGTTCTTCTTCGCTGCGCTGCAATCGATCCCCAAATCGCTGGTGGAAGCCGCCGCCATTGACGGTGCCGGACCGGTGCGTCGCTTCTTCAACCTCTCGCTGCCGCTGATTACGCCGGTCAGCTTCTTCCTGCTGGTGGTGAATCTGATCTACGCCTTCTTCGATACCTTCCCGGTGATCGATGCCGCCACCAGCGGCGGGCCGGTACAGGCGACCACCACGCTGATCTACAAAATCTATCGCGAAGGCTTTACCGGTCTGGATCTCTCCTCGTCCGCTGCGCAGTCGGTGGTGCTGATGCTGCTGGTCATCGGGCTGACGGTGCTCCAGTTCCGCTTTGTTGAACGTAAGGTGCAATACCAATGATTGAGAATCGACGCGGGCTGGATCTCTTCAGCCACATCGTGCTGGTGCTGGGCGTGCTCACCATCCTGTTTCCGCTCTACGTCGCCTTTGTGGCGGCGACGCTGGATAACGAAGCGGTCTATCAGGTGCCGATGACGCTGGTGCCCGGCACGCACCTGTGGGAGAACATCTCGCGCATCTGGACGCATGGCGTCAACGGCAACGGGCCGGCGTTTGGCCTGATGCTGCTCAACAGCATGATCATGGCGCTGGGCATCACCTTCGGCAAAATCACGGTGTCGATGCTGTCGGCGTTTGCGCTGGTCTGGTTCCGTTTTCCGCTGCGTACGCTCTTTTTCTGGCTGATCTTCATCACCCTGATGCTGCCGGTTGAGGTGCGTATTTTCCCGACAGTGCAGGTGATCGCCGATCTCAACCTGCTCGACAGCTACAGCGGATTAACCCTGCCGCTGATGGCTTCGGCCACCGCCACCTTCCTGTTCCGTCAGTTCTTTATGTCGCTGCCTGATGAGCTGGTGGAGGCGGCGCGTATCGACGGTGCCAGCGCGATGCGCTTCTTTATCGACATTGTTCTGCCGCTGTCGAAAACCAATCTGGCGGCGCTATTCGTCATCACTTTTATCTACGGATGGAACCAGTATCTCTGGCCGCTACTGATCATCAACGACGCCAGCCTCGGCACGGCGGTGGCGGGGATCAAAAGCATGATCTCCACCAGCGGCTCACCGACCCAGTGGAACGAAGTGATGGCGGCAATGTTATTAACCCTGATCCCACCGCTGGTGGTGGTGTTGGTCATGCAGCGTGCCTTTGTGCGCGGTCTGGTTGAGAGTGAGAAATAAGATGGCAGGCGTAACCCTTCAGGCAGTAACTAAATCCTACGATGGCAAAAATCAGATCATTCAGCCGCTGAATGTCACCATCAATGACGGCGAATTTATGGTGATGGTCGGGCCATCCGGCTGCGGTAAATCGACCCTGCTGCGCATGGTGGCCGGACTGGAGCGCGTCAGCTCCGGCGATATCTATATCGACGACCGGCGCGTTACTCAGGAAGAGCCAAAAGATCGCGGGATTGCGATGGTGTTCCAGAACTACGCGCTCTATCCCCATATGTCAGTGGAAGAGAACATGGCCTATGGCCTGAAAATCCGTGGCATGGGCAAAGAGCAGGTTCGCCAGCGGGTGCTCGACGCGGCGCGCAGTCTGGAGCTGGATCACCTGCTGATGCGTCGGCCTCGCGAACTCTCCGGCGGACAGCGGCAGCGCGTGGCGATGGGCCGCGCGATCGTGCGTGAACCGGCGGTCTTTCTGTTTGATGAGCCACTCTCCAACCTTGATGCCCGTCTGCGGGTGCAGATGCGGCTGGAACTGCAGCAGCTGCATCGCCGCTTACAGACCACCAGCCTCTATGTCACTCACGATCAGGTGGAGGCGATGACGCTGGCGCAGCGGGTGATGGTGATGAACAAAGGGGTGGTCGAGCAGCTCGGCACGCCGGTCGAGGTGTATGAGCGTCCCGCCAGCCAGTTCGTTGCCTCGTTTATCGGCGCGCCCGCCATGAATCTGCTGAAAGGGCAGTTCAGCAGTGATGGATCACGCTTCGACCTCGACGCCTCGCATGCTCTGCCGCTCAGTGACAGTAAAGCGAAATGGGCTAACCGACCGGTCGTGCTGGGCATCCGGCCAGAGCACATCCGACTCAGTAGCCGCGAGCAGGGCGGCGTGCCGCTGCGGGTCGATACGCTGGAAATGCTGGGGGCTGATAATCTGGCACATGGCCGCATCGGTGACACGCCACTGGTGGTACGCTTAGCCCACAGTGAACGTCCGCAGCCAGGCAGTACGCTGTGGCTGCATCTGCCGTCAGATGCGTTACACTTCTTCGATTCAACCCATGGGAAGCGTCTGGAATGAGCACACAACACTGGCCCTATCCCCGCATCGTCGCCCATCGCGGCGGCGGTAAACTGGCACCGGAAAATACGCTGGCGGCGATCGACACCGGCGCGAAATATGGTCATCAGATGATTGAATTTGATGCCAAATTATCGGCCGATGCGCAGATCTTCCTGCTGCATGACGACACGCTCGATCGCACCAGCAACGGCTGGGGCGTGGCGGGTCAACTGCCTTGGGAGAAGCTGTCGCAGCTTGATGCGGGCAGCTGGTTTGGCAACGCGTTTACCGGTGAAAAGCTGGCGCGGCTGGATCAGGTGGCGGCACGCTGCCGTCAGCATCAGATGATGGCGAACATCGAAATCAAACCGACCACCGGCAGCGACGCTGAAACCGGACGCGCCGTGGCGCAGGCTGCCGCGATACTGTGGCAGGATCAGGTCGCACCGTTGCTCTCTTCGTTCTCTTTTGAGGCGCTGGAAGCCGCGATGAAGGCAGAGCCGCAGTTGCCGCGTGGCCTGCTGTCGCACAGCTGGGATCCGCAGTGGCAGGAGAAAACTGCTGCGCTGGCGTGCGTCTCAATTCATCTTAATCATAAGGTGCTGACCGCTGAGCGGGTCGCCGAACTGAAAGCCGCAGGCCTGAAGATTCTGGTTTATACCGTGAACAGCCCGGATCGGGCGCGGGAATTGCTGAAATGGGGCGTCGATGCCATCTGTACTGATGCCATCGACATCATCGGCCCCGATTTTCATTAGTTCTGGTTTAGATTCTGGTTCTGATTCTGCTGGCCCGGCTGCGTGGTAATCACCCGCTGCTGGGCGCTGTTCCGCTGCTCCTGCATTTTACGCTGCGTGTCCTGCGTCTGACGCTGCTGATCCTGGCGCAGCTTCAGCTGTTGCTGCTGCTGCTGGGTCTGCATCTGCGACTGCATCCGCTGCTGGCTGGGGTTATAGCCAGGTTTATTCGGATCGTTAGTGCTGTTCAGCGTGTTCGCCTGACTGGCGAAAGGCAGCAGAGCGGCCAGAATAATCATCCACTTTTTCATCACTTCTCCTTCCTTAAAGCGACAGGGTTTTGGGTGCACAACCGCGTACACCGATATCAGGATCGTAGCCATAAGTTTACCCGATATCACAGACCTTACTTTCCGATCTATTCCTGATTTGACTTAACCCCGGTTATTTTGCTGTATTTGTAGGCACTTGCAGAAATGATAAAAAAATGTAAATAACAATATGGGATGGTGGCAGGATGAAAATGCAGCAAACAGTGCGGCAGCTTAGCTGGTCGCTGGTGATGAGTTTCACCGTAGTGGCAGGCGCTAACGCCGCGCCAACGCAGGCACCGCCGGTCTCCTACGGTGTGGACAGTGACACTTTTCACCCGGTAAAAGCGCAGCACGGCATGGTTGCGTCAGTGGATGCGATGGCAACACAGGTTGGCGTCGAGATCCTGCGTCAGGGCGGCAATGCGGTGGATGCCGCGGTGGCGGTAGGCTTTGCGCTGGCCGTGACCCATCCGCAGGCGGGCAATCTCGGCGGCGGTGGTTTTATGCTGCTGCGCACTGCCTCTGGCCGCGCCACGGCTATCGATTTCCGTGAAATGGCCCCGGGACACGCGTCGCGTGACATGTTCCTGGATAAGCAGGGCAACGCCGATAGCAAGTTGTCGCTGACATCACATCTTGCCTCCGGCACGCCGGGCACCGTGGCCGGACTGGCGCTGGCTGCGCAGAAATATGGCACTCTGCCGCTGAGCACGCTGCTGGCACCGGCGATCAAACTGGCGCGTGACGGTATTCCGGTCAACGATGCGCTGGCGGATGACCTGAAGACCTACGGCAAAGAAGTGCTGATCACCCATCCCAACAGCAAAGCGATCTTCTACAAACCGGACGGTACGCCGTGGCAGAAGGGCGATCGGCTGGTGCAGAAGAACCTCGCTCACAGCCTGCAACTGATTGCCCGTCAGGGGCCGGATGCCTTTTACAAAGGTGAAATCGCGGATGAGATCGCCGGAGAGATGGCGCAACATGGCGGCCTGATCAACAAAGCTGACCTGGCGGCCTATCGTGCGGTCGAGCGTAAGCCAATTAGCGGGACATACCGTGGCTATGAAGTCTTCTCAATGCCGCCGCCGTCATCCGGTGGCATCCACATCGTGCAGATTCTGAATATCCTGGAGAACTTCGATCTGGCGAAGATGGGCTTTGGCAGTGCTGATGCCATGCAAGTGATGGCAGAAGCGGAGAAATATGCCTACGCGGACCGTTCGGAATATCTCGGCGATCCCGATTTCGTGAAGGTGCCGTGGCAGGCGCTGACCAGTAAAGCCTATGCCAAGACCCTGGCGCAGCAGATCGATGTGGCGAAAGCGCGACCTTCCAGCGAGATCAAACCGGGCAAGCTCGAACCTTATGAAAGCAATCAGACTACCCATTTCTCGGTGGTGGATAAGCAGGGGAATGCGGTCGCGGTGACTTATACGCTTAACACCTATTTCGGCAGCGGAATTGTGGCGGGCAACAGCGGCATCCTGATGAATAACGAGATGGATGACTTCTCAGCCAAGCCAGGCACGCCCAATGTCTACGGACTGGTCGGCGGGGAAGCGAATGCGGTGCAACCGGCGAAACGTCCGTTGTCATCGATGTCGCCGACCATCGTCGCCAAAGGGGGCAAAACCTGGCTGGTGACCGGCAGTCCTGGCGGCAGCCGCATTATCACCACTGTGTTGCAGATGGTGGTTAACAGCATCGATTTCGGGATGAACGTGGCGGAAGCCACCAATGCGCCGCGCTTCCATCATCAGTGGCTGCCGGATCAGCTGCGGGTGGAGAAGGGCTTCAGTCCCGATACGCTGCGTTTGCTGGAAACCAAAGGTCAGCATGTGAAGGTTCTCCCATCGATGGGCAGTACGCAGAGCATCATGATTGGGCCGGATGGCATGCTCTATGGCGCTTCCGATCCGCGCAGCATTGATGATTTGAGTGCGGGTTATTGAGATCTGATAGCCAGGACGGGGTTGAGTGGCTGTGAGATCGAGCCTGCTCAGGGAACACGGTCAGATCGGAAAGACGCAAAAGCGTCATCCCTGACTGCTCGGCCCGCGCCGTCCCTGGCGCGGGACGCTTTCCTCTTCTGCCCGTGTTCCCTGCGCGTTAGGCTAATAAGTTGCTGCCAGGTTCGTTAACTTTTGGGTTTGTCATCGGTCTGGAGGGCATTGAAAAGTGCCCTTTTTCACACACGTCAGGCTTTAACCCGCGCCATATAATGCGCGTCGATCAGTTCACCGTGCCGCATTGCGAAGCCTTTAGCCGTTCCCTCAATCTCAAAACCGAAACGCTGATAAAGGGCGATGGCCGGGCCATTATCGACGAACACGGTCAGTTCCATTCGGCTCACCTGTAGCCAGTTGTCGCACAACGCGACCATTTCACGCATGAGTGCGGTTCCGACGCCACGCTGACGATAGCGTTCATCCACGCCCATACCCAGTGAGGCCACATGACGGCGTCTGGCACGCTCTTCCACATGCAGCGCACACTGACCGACGACCTCCTCATCAATACAGGCCACCAGCAGATGCGCATTCGACTGAGGCGTCGCGAGACGGGTATGCCACATCTGGAGTGATGAGTGGGGCAAATGGAGTGTGCTGGCCTGGGTATCTGGCTGAACGTAGATCCTGTGCAGCGCAGCAGCATCTTCTGGCATGACATGGCGGACAACTATTTCACTCATGGTTTCTCCTTTAGTCCATTAAAACCCTTTAAACATCAAGGTATTCACCGCGTTAATCAGGGTAAAAAATGTGAAAATGACTTTACAGACGCGAATGATAATGATTATTATTGTCATGCGTTCTCGGGAGGTCGCCCGACAGCCTGAGAAAGCACGACATTGCTCACATTGCTTCCAGTATTATTTAGCCAGCTTATCCGCTGGCTTTTTTTTTGCCTGCCCTTCTTCAGTGCTTTTCAGTCACTGCTCAATGCTCATTCAACTATTTTGAACAGAGGCGTGAAGTTTTTCAGCTATCAATCAGACCCCCTCAGGGACAGACTATAAAAAACATTGAGGAGATTTGAACATGATTTATGTACGCAAAGCTGAAGAACGCGGTCACGCAAACCATGGCTGGCTGGATAGCTGGCACACTTTCTCTTTCGCCAGCTATCACGATGCGAACTTTATGGGTTTCTCCGCGCTGCGGGTCATCAACGAAGATGTGATTGATGGCGGCCAGGGGTTTGGTACCCATCCTCACAAAGATATGGAAATCCTGACCTACGTGCTCTCCGGTACGGTTGAGCATCAGGACAGCATGGGCAACAAAGAGCAGATCCCGGCAGGGGAGTTCCAGATTATGAGCGCCGGCACCGGCGTACGTCACTCTGAGTACAACGCCAGCGAAAGCGAGCCGCTGCACCTTTATCAGATCTGGATCATTCCTGAGCGTACCGGTATCGAGCCACGCTATGATCAGCGCCGCTTCACGGATGTGCAGGGACGTCAGCTGGTGTTAAGCCCGGATGCCCGTGAAGGATCGCTGAAAGTCTTTCAGGACATGACCTTATCGCGCTGGGTACTGGCTGCCGGCGAACAGGACAATGTCGCGATTGATGCGGGACGTCGTATCTGGATTCAGGTGGTGAAAGGTGATGTTACCGTTAACGGCAACGCGATCACCACCAGCGATGCTCTGGCTATCTGGGACGAAAGCGCGCTGACCATTGAAGCCAGCTCGGCTGCAGAAGTCCTGCTGTTTGATCTGCCACCGGTCTAAGCAGATAACGGGCGCGCATCGTCGCGCCCGGTTGGCAATTTTGTGACAGAAAAGTGATAGACTCATCGTACTTTAGCTTTAAGGGCGATCCCAGGCGCTACGATGAAGAAGAAAAGACCGGTATTACAGGACGTTGCCGATCGCGTCGGCATTACTAAAATGACCGTCAGCCGTTACCTGCGTAATCCAGAGCAGGTCTCCGTTGCCTTGCGGGATAAGATCGCGGTGGCACTGGATGAGCTGGGTTATATCCCCAATCGCGCCCCCGATATGCTTTCTAACGCCACCAGCCGCGCCATTGGCATACTGCTGCCGTCACTCACTAACCAGGTTTTTGCTGACGTATTGCGCGGCATCGAAGCCGTCACCGACGAAGCCAACTATCAGACGCTGGTCGCCCACTTTGGTTACAACCCGCAAAAAGAGGAGCTGCAACTGCGCTCGCTGCTGGGCTGGAACATTGATGGGGTTATCCTCACCGAACGCACCCATACACCAGGCACGCTGCGCATGCTGGAAGTGGCCGGTATCCCGGTGATTGAGGTGATGGACAGCGTCACGCCCTGCCTGGATATGGCGGTAGGCTTCGATAACGTTGAAGCGGCCCGGCAGATGACGCAGGCGATCCTCAGCAAAGGTCATCGTCATACCGTCTACCTCGGCGCACGCCTGGATGAACGTACGCTGCAGAAGCAGCGCGGTTACGAAATCGCAATGCACGAAGCGGGGCTGACGCCGCGTAGTGTGATGATGGAAGATGCCTCTTCATTCAGCGCCGGCTGTGATCTGCTGCGTGAGGCGCAGCGCCTTTACCCCGAAACAGATAGCCTGTTCTGTACCAATGACGATCTGGCGGTCGGCGCGATGTTTGAGTGCCAGCGCCAGGGATTGCAGGTGCCCTCTCAGATGGCGATAGCCGGTTTCCACGGCCATGACATCAGTCAGGTTGTCACGCCACAACTGGCGACAGTGCTGACGCCTCGCGACCGCATGGGGCGTGAAGCCGCGGCGCTGCTGCTGGCGCGCATTGCCGGAGAAACCAGCACCTGCCAGCCGCTGGATGTCGGTTTTGAGATCAGTGAAGGTGGCAGCATCTGATTGTGGCGTTTTTATGAGTCAGCTCACACTTTCATGCATTTCCTGGTAAAAAGGTTGCCAGGCTGCTAAGCGGCCAGGAGAATGAGAAACGACATTGTTATCGGTAACATTGGCAAATTCTCACCTGCCGGAGCAGAAAAATGACAACGCAATCCCCGTCGCATCACGTTTTTATCCTGATGGGCGTTTCAGGCAGCGGAAAGTCTGCCGTCGCCAATCAGGTCTCTCACCAGCTGAATACAGCCTTTCTTGACGGTGATTTTCTCCACCCCCGCGCCAACATCCTGAAGATGGCCGATGGTCATCCGCTGGATGACAACGATCGCCAGCCGTGGTTACAGGCACTGAACGATGCCGCGTTTGCCATGCAGCGCACCCAGGCGATTTCCATCATTGTCTGTTCAGCCCTGAAGAAGAGTTATCGCGACATCCTGCGTCAGGGAAATGACAACCTGCGTTTCGTCTACCTGAAGGGCGATTTCGACACCATCGAAGCCCGCCTGAAAGCGCGTAAAGGCCACTTCTTCAAGCCGCAGATGCTGGTGACGCAGTTTGCGACGCTGGAAGAGCCGGGTAGCGATGAGCCGGATGTACTGGTGGTGGATATCGCGCATTCACTGGACGATGTGGTGGCAGCTACGGTTGCGACTATCCAGGACGCTATCAGCCAGGGTTAGAGATGAATACCGCAACACTCGTTTTGACCGCAGCGGGCTCCGTCCTGCTGCTGCTTTTCCTGGTGATGAAGGCCCGTATGCACGCCTTCGTCGCATTGATGTTAGTGTCCATCGGTGCCGGGTTGTTCTCGGGCATGCCACTGAATCAGATCGCTGAAACCATGCAGAAGGGGATGGGCGGCACGCTCGGCTTCCTCGCGATTGTGGTCGCGCTGGGCGCGATGTTCGGCAAAATCCTGCATGAAACCGGCGCAGTTGATCAGATCGCCATCCGGATGCTGAAAACCTTTGGTCAGAGCCGCGCCCATTACGCGATGGGCATTGCCGGTCTGATCTGCGCGCTGCCGCTCTTTTTTGAGGTGGCAGTCGTGCTGTTGATCAGTATCGCTTTTGCGGTGGCACGGCGTACCGGCGGCAATCTGGTGAAGCTGGTGATCCCGCTGTTTGCCGGTGTGGCCGCAGCGGCGGCGTTCCTGCTGCCCGGACCGGCCCCTATGCTGCTGGCCTCGCAGATGCACGCGGACTTTGGCTGGATGATCCTGCTGGGTCTCTGTGCGGCGATCCCGGGCATGCTGATTGCCGGGCCACTGTTTGGCAACTTCATTGGCAACCACGTTTCGTTCAGCGCGCCGCCGGAAGATCATCAACCGGATGTCGATGAGAGCAAGCTGCCGTCGTTTGGCTTCAGCCTCTCACTGATTCTGTTTCCGCTGGTGCTGGTTGGCCTGAAAACCATCGGCGCACGCTTCACGACCGAAGGCACCACCCTGTATGAGTGGCTGGAATTTATCGGCCATCCTTTCACCGCAATCCTGCTGGCGCTGCTGGTGGCGATTTATGGCCTGGCTTACCGTCAGGGTATGGATAAAGAGCGGGTAATGCAGGTGTGTGGCAGCGCGCTGCAACCGGCCGGTATTATCCTGCTGGTGATTGGCGCGGGCGGCGTGTTTAAGCAGGTGCTGGTAGACTCCGGCGTGGGTCCGGTGCTGGGCAATGCGCTGACCGGCGCAGGACTGCCGATTGCGCTGGCCTGCTTTATCCTGTCGGGTGCGGTGCGGGTGATTCAGGGATCGGCGACGGTCGCCTGTCTGACCACGGTGGGCTTAATCATGCCGGTGATTGAACCGCTGCACTACAGCGGCGCTCAGCTGGCGGCGCTGTCGATCTGCATCGGCGGTGGCTCAATCATTATCAGCCATGTGAACGATGCCGGTTTCTGGCTGTTTGGTCGCTTCACCGGGGCCAGCGAAGCGGAAACGCTGAAGACCTGGACGCTGATGGAAACCATTCTCGGCACTACCGGGGCTATCGTAGGTATGATTGCTTTCGCACTGCTTTCCTGACCAACCCGACGGGCTATCGGTCCGTCAGGTTTTTTTCCCGCGAGCGGGGGAAGAGTAAAAAAGGGAACAGCAGATAAGGCGCCACTACCAAAAGGACAATGACGCCGCGTGAATAGCCAGAGTCATTTATTCTCCTCACCCCGCAGGAAAAAACAGGCAAAATAAACAGCAGCAGCGCGATTAAGCCTATTTCATGTTGTGGCCCGGTAAACCATTGCAGATAACTGCAGAACCAGACCAGCTGAAACAGCAGGAAAATAAAATAGCTCGTCCTTCCTTCACGCCCCTCATAGTTAAACGTACGCAGCAGACAGCTTTTGATAATCTGCAGCAGCCTGTTCATGCCCATTTTCTTCTTATCACTGCAAAAACAACCAGCGTAATGGCGGCGGCAAGTAAGTAAACCCAGGCAAAATCAGTGACGTCAACATGGATCAGCTGCACGTCATTCAACGCCGCTTTCCGGCCCGAGACGGATAATACGGTCAGGCCAGCCAAACAGAGTATATTTGCCAGAAAGAATAGTGCCTGAAAGGCTGTTTCTTTAGCCGCGGACAGAAAGGCAATTTTTCTGAAACCCCACCAGGCTACCAGATAAACCAGCAGCCAGAGCAACGCGCAGAGTAGCGGGGCAACCAGATAACTGCGCATATCGGTGATCACTCCTGAATGGCCGCCGTTGGCATACTGCAGCACTTCCTGAAGGGAGAAGTAACCTGTTATCAGATAGAGCGCACCGAAAAAAAAGGGCAATAACAACCTCATTATATAAATAATATTGTTCATTTCAATGCCGTAACTTTGTGATAAACAGGCTGGATTAATGCGGTTGCCTGCCAGCCTGCCAGGGCAAAAGGGCAAAGGTGCGCTTATAACTTCAGATAAGCCCGAATGCCATCCAGGAACATCTGAGTTGCCAGCATAATCAGTATTAATCCCATCAGCCGCTCCAGCGCATTCACGCCTTTATCGCCCAGCAGCCGCAGGAACAGACCTGACATCAGAAGAATACCCACCGTCACGCCCCATGCGATCAGCAGCGCGCCGACCAGGTGCGACATCTGATGCGGATATTGATGCGACAGCAGCATCAGCGTCGCCAGCAGCGATGGCCCGGCTACCAGTGGGATCGCCAGTGGCACCAGGAAGGGCTCTTCACCCGCCGGTAAACCAGAACTGCTGCTTTCCGCCGACGGGAAAATCATCTTAATGGCGATAAGAAACAGGATGATCCCGCCGGAAATCGACACCGTTTCAGTACGCAGATTCAAAAATGCCAGGATGCGTTCACCGGTAAACAGGAACAGCAGCATGATGATCAGGGCAATCAACATTTCACGGATCAGCACCACTCGCCGCCGTTTCGGCTCCAGATGCTTTAAAACCGACATAAAAATCGGCAGATTGCCCAGCGGATCCATAATTAACAACAATAATATTGTCGCTGAAATCATTTCAGTCATCGGTTTTACGCCATGTTGTTCACGAAAAAGCGGAGTTATTAGTTACGCTGCTGAAAAAGTTAGCGTAATCGAATTAATTCACTTGCTACCCGGCCTGCATTTTGTAGAGTGAAGGGACACAGGTAAATCTTATTATTACGCAGAGCGGCGTGAAAATAGCACGCCGCTCTCTCCTCTGAAATGAAAAGCAGGTGTAACTGCCTTAGACGGACACGACATGAAGAATGTAGGTTTTGTTGGTTGGCGCGGTATGGTCGGCTCCGTGCTGATGTCCCGCATGAGTGAAGAGCGTGATTTTGATGCAATCAATCCGGTCTTCTTCTCGACGTCGCAGCATGGTCAGGCGGCACCCGCATTTGCGGGCAAACAGCAGGGCACACTGCAGGATGCGTTTGATATTGAGGCGCTGCGGGCGCTGGATATCATTATTACCTGCCAGGGTGGCGACTACACCAGTGACGTCTATCCAAAGCTGCGCGCCAGCGGCTGGCAGGGATACTGGATTGATGCGGCCTCCACGCTGCGCATGAAAGATGATGCCATCATCATCCTCGATCCGGTCAACCATGCGGTGATTCGCCAGGGTATCGACAGTGGGATCAAAACCTTTGTCGGCGGTAACTGTACCGTCAGCCTGATGCTGATGTCGCTGGGCGGCCTGTTTGCTCAGGACCTGGTGGAGTGGGCTTCGGTTGCCACCTATCAGGCGGCCTCTGGCGGCGGCGCGCGCCACATGCGTGAACTGCTGACCCAGATGGGCATGCTGCACGATCACGTTGCGCCTGCGCTGCAGAACCCGGCCTCCGCCATCCTCGACATCGAGCGTAGCGTGACCGACTTCACCCGTTCCGGCACCCTGCCGACCGATAACTTCGGCGTGCCGCTGGCGGGCAGCCTGATCCCATGGATCGACAAACAGCTGGAAAACGGTCAGAGCCGCGAAGAGTGGAAAGGCCAGGCGGAGACCAACAAGATCCTCGCCACCCGTAACGTCATTCCGGTGGATGGATTGTGCGTGCGCGTCGGGGCACTGCGCTGCCATAGCCAGGCCTTTACGCTGAAGCTGAAACGCGACCTGCCGCTGGCTGAAATTGAGCAGCTGCTGGCCTCTCACAATGAGTGGGTCAAAGTGGTGCCGAATGACCGCGAACTGACGATGCGTGAACTGACGCCCGCCGCTGTCACCGGTACGCTGACCACGCCGGTTGGCCGGTTGCGTAAACTGAATATGGGGCCGGAATATCTCTCCGCCTTCACGGTGGGCGACCAGCTGTTATGGGGCGCAGCCGAACCGCTACGTCGCATGCTGCGGTTGTTAACCAGCTAAACAGAAAACATCGCCAAAGGCCGGATTTATCCGGCCTTTTTTGTTTTTGTCGTACACGAAACAATCTGCCGTTTCGCTTACTCAGTGATCAACTTCCCTTTTTTGCCGGTCGGTAAAGATTATTTTGCTTTAGTCCATGGCAAGTGCCGTGACCAAGCTATGATTTAACCATGATGTGCCACAGGTAACTCTTGTGCTTTCCGGATTAAATGGTTGTGGTACACGGCAAAAACACTTTTCCCACGGAATGGCCTGACTTCTTTGTCGTTGTACGTATGGCTCAATGAAGAGCAGCGCAGGTGAACCGCGACAGGCTGTGTCGCGTTCATTTCGGCTGCCAATTATCACAGGAAGAAAGTCATGTCAGAGCTTCCCGATCGCGATGCGATCAATGCCCTGTTTGCGGGTAATTATGCCGACCCTTTTTCGTTACTAGGGATGCACCGAACTCAGCAAGGCCTTGAAGTCAGGGCATTGCTCCCCGAAGCGCTTGAAGTGTGGGTCATTGAAACCTCCACCGGGCGCAAACTGGCTCAGCTGGTGTGTGAAGATGCACGTGGCTTCTTCAGTGGCGTTATTCCACGCCGCAAAAACCCGTTCCGCTATCAGCTGGCGGTGAACTGGCACGGCCAGCAAAACCTGGTAGACGATGCCTATCGCTTTGGTCCGCTGCTGCAGGAGATGGATCTGTGGCTGCTGGCAGAAGGGACGCACCTGCGCCCTTATGAGACGCTGGGCGCGCACGGTGACGTCATCGATGGCGTCTTCGGCACCCGCTTCTGCGTCTGGGCACCCAACGCCCGTCGCGTGTCAGTGGTTGGCGATTTCAACTTCTGGGATGGCCGCCGTCATCCGATGCGTCTGCGTCAGGAACTGGGCATCTGGGAGCTGTTTGTACCGGGCGCGGTCAACGGCCAGCTCTACAAGTATGAAATCATCGACGCCAATGGCGAACTGCGCATCAAAGCGGACCCGTACGCGTTTGAGGCGCAGATGCGTCCGCAAACTGCGTCGATGATCTGTGGTCTGCCAGAGCCTGTTGAGATGAAAGCAGAGCGCAAGGCGGCCAACGCCTTTGACGCGCCGATCTCCATCTATGAAGTGCATCTGGGCTCCTGGCGTCGTCACACCGACAACAACTTCTGGCTGAGCTACAAAGAGCTGGCTGAACAGCTGGTGCCCTACGTCAAAGAGATGGGTTTTACCCATATCGAACTGCTGCCGATCAACGAACATCCGTTTGATGGCAGCTGGGGCTATCAGCCGCTGGGCATGTATGCGCCGACCCGCCGTTTTGGTACCCGTGACGAGTTCCGCGCCTTCATTGACGCCGCCCATGAGGCGGGCCTCAACGTGCTGCTCGACTGGGTGCCGGGCCACTTCCCCAGCGACGATTTCGGTCTGGCAAGATACGACGGCACCGAGCTCTATGAGCACAGCGACCCGCGTGAAGGCTTTCACCAGGACTGGAATACCCTGATCTACAACTTTGGTCGCCGGGAAGTGAGCAACTACCTGTCGGGCAACGCGCTCTACTGGACGGAGCGCTTTGGCATTGATGGCCTGCGTGTGGATGCGGTGGCGTCGATGATCTACCGCGACTACAGCCGCAGCGAAGGGGAATGGGTGCCGAATCAGTATGGCGGCCGTGAGAACCTGGAAGCGATTGAGTTTCTGCGTCACACCAACCGTACGCTCGGCACCGTGGCATCCGGTTCGGTGACCATGGCCGAAGAGTCGACGGACTATCCTGGCGTGACGCGTCCCACCGAAGACGGCGGGCTGGGTTTCTGGTTCAAATGGAATCTGGGCTGGATGCACGACACCCTCGACTACATGAAGGTCGATCCCATCTACCGTAAGCACCATCACGATCTGATGAGCTTCGGCATGATGTACAACTACACCGAAAACTTTGTGCTGCCGCTGTCGCATGACGAAGTGGTGCACGGTAAGCGCTCGATTCTCGATCGTATGCCGGGCGATGCATGGCAGAAGTTCGCCAACCTGCGTGCTTACTACGGCTGGATGTGGGGCTTCCCCGGCAAGAAACTGCTATTTATGGGCAACGAATTTGCCCAGGGTCGCGAGTGGAACCACGACGTCAGCCTTGACTGGCATCTGCTGGAAGGGGACGACAACTGGCACCACGGCGTTCACCGTCTGGTGCGCGATCTCAACCACACCTATCAGTACTACACGCCGCTGCATCAGCTCGACTTCGATCCGGCAGGCTTTGAGTGGCTGGTGGTAAACGATGCGGAACACTCCGTCTTCGCCTTTGTCCGTCGTGACCGTGAAGGCAACGAAGTGATCGTCGTCAGTAACTTTACGCCGGTGCCGCGTCCGGGGTATCGCTTTGGCGTTAACCAGCCTGGCTACTGGCGTGAAGTGCTGAATACCGATCAGCATGAGTATCACGGCAGCGACGTGCGCAACCATCGGGTGCATACCGATGAACAGGAGAGCCACGGGCGACCGCAGTCGCTGAGTCTCAATCTGCCGCCGCTGGCAACGGTATGGCTGGTGCGGGAGGCTGAATGACCATCACTGCCGGAGATCCCGAACCGCTGGGTGCCAGTTACGATGGCAAAGGCGTTAACTTCACCCTGTTCTCACAGCATGCCGGGCGCGTAGAGCTCTGCCTGTTTGATGAGCAGGGCGCAGAACAGCGTCTTGACCTGCCTGGCCGCAGCGGGGATATCTGGCATGGTTATGTTCCGGCGTTGAAGCCGGGACAGCGCTACGGCTACCGGGTGCATGGTCCCTGGGCGCCGCAGCAGGGACACCGTTTTAATCCGGCGAAGCTGCTGGTTGACCCCTGCGCCCGCGCGGTTGAGGGCGATGTACCGGATGACCCGCTGTTTCATGGCGGCGAGGCGCAGCCCGATCCGCATGACAACGCGGCGATTGCGCCGAAGTCACGGGTCGTCGCGGAAGATTTTGACTGGCAGGACGATGTCGCACCAGGTATTCCCTGGGGCAACACGGTGATTTACGAAGCCCACGTGCGCGGCCTGACGCAGCAGCATCCGGAAATTCCGGAAACGCTGCGCGGGACTTACGCGGCGCTCGGTCATCCTGTTATGGTGAATTACCTGCGCAGTCTGGGGATTACCACCCTTGAGCTGCTGCCGGTGGCGCACTTCGCCAGCGAGCCGCGACTATTGCAGCTCGGCCTCAGCAACTACTGGGGCTATAACCCCTTTGCGCTCTGGGCGGTGGATCCCCGTTACGCCTCCGGTCAGCCGGGTGTGACGCCGTTGCAGGAGTTTCAGCAGGCGGTCAAAAACCTGCACACCGCGGGTATCGAAGTGCTGCTGGATGTGGTGTTCAACCACACCGCTGAACTGGATGAGATTGGCCCGACAATCTCCATGCGCGGCATCGACAACGCCAGCTACTACTGGCTCGATGAGCAGGGCGATTATCAGAACTGGACCGGCTGCGGCAACACGCTGAATATCCATCATCCGCAGGTGATGACGTGGGCTTTAGAGGCGCTGCGCTACTGGGTGCGGGTCTGCCACGTCGACGGCTTCCGCTTTGACCTCGCGCCGGTGCTGGGCCGCACACCGGATTACCAGCGTGATGCGCCATTTTTTGCGGCGATACGCGCCTGTCCGCTGCTCTCTCAGGTCAAGCTGATTGCTGAACCCTGGGATATCGGCCCTGACGGCTATCAGGTTGGTCGTTTTCCGCTGCCGTTTGCCGAATGGAACGATCAGTTTCGCGACACCGCGCGTCGTTACTGGCTGCACGGCGACATAAGCAATGGCGAGTTCGTCCGCCGCTTTGCCGCCTCCAGCGATCTCTACCAGCATGATGACCGGTCGCCACACGCCACGGTTAACCTGATCACCGCCCATGACGGCTTTACGCTGTGGGATGTGGTGAGCTTCGAACGTAAACACAACGAAGCGAACGGGGAAGATAACCGTGATGGTCATGGCGATAACTACAGCCACAACCACGGCAAAGAGGGGCTGAACGTTAGCTTCGACGTGATTGAACGTCGCCGTCGCAGCGTGCGGGCACTGCTGACGACGCTGCTGCTGTCACAGGGCACGCCGATGCTGCTGGCAGGCGATGAGCGCGGCCACACCCAGCGTGGCAATAACAACGCTTACTGTCAGGACAACGTCCTGAGCTGGCTTGACTGGCAGGCGGATGAGAAGGGATTAGTCGGATTCACCGCTGCACTGATCGAGCTGCGCCAGCGCATTCCGGCGCTGACCGCAGATCGCTGGTGGCAGGACGGTGACGGCAATGTGCAGTGGCTCAATGCCGGTGGCCAGCCACTGCAACACGATGAATGGGCACAGGGGATGCACAGATTGCAGATCCTGCTGTCCGGCCGCTGGTTAATAACAATAAACGCCACGGATACGGTGAATGACATCGTGTTACCAGACGGAGAATGGCGCGCCCTTCCTCCTTTCGCCGGGGACGACAACCCCATCCTGCTAACTGTCTGGCATGGTCCCGCACACGGTGTGTGCGTGTTCCAAAAGCAATCATAAGGAGTCAGACATGGTTAAGTTAGATAGAACAGATCACCTGATGCTGGCCCGCCAGCTCCCTACACAGACGGTTGCTCTGATCCTCGCCGGCGGACGCGGCACGCGCCTGGTCGATTTAACGGCCAAACGTGCCAAACCGGCGGTGCATTTCGGCGGCAAGTTCCGCATTATCGACTTTGCCCTCTCCAACTGCGTCAACTCCGGTATCCGACGGATTGGCGTGATTACTCAGTATCAGTCTCATACCCTGACTCAGCACATCCAGCGTGGCTGGTCGATCTTCAATGAAGAGATGAATGAGTTTGTCGATTTGCTGCCAGCGCAGCAGCGATTTTCGACCGAACAGTGGTATCGCGGGACGGCCGATGCCGTGACGCAAAACCTTGATGTGATTCGCCGCTATCAGGCGCAGTACATCGTGATCCTTGCCGGGGACCACATTTATAAGATGGATTATTCACGCATGCTGCTGGATCACGTGGTCAACGAGGCGAAATGTACCATCGCCTGTTTACCGGTGCCGGTGCATGAAGCCACGGCGTTTGGCGTGATGGCAGTGGACGAAGAGAACATGGTGATCGACTTCGTGGAGAAACCCGCGAAACCGCCCACCATGCCGGGTGATGACACTCAGGCGCTCGCCAGCATGGGGATCTACGTTTTCAACGCAGACTATCTCTATGAACTGCTGGAAGAGGATCTGCAGACGCCAGGCTCTAACCACGACTTCGGCAAAGATATCCTGCCGAAAATCGTGGCAAGCGGCGAAGGCTATGCGCACTCCTTTGCGCTCTCCTGCGTACAGAACGATGACAATGCGCCGCCTTACTGGCGCGACGTCGGGACGCTGGAAGCCTACTGGCGCGCCAATCTCGACCTGGCATCGGTGATGCCTGAGCTCGATATGTATGACGTCACCTGGCCTATTCGTACCCACATGGAGCCGCTGCCGCCTGCCAAATTTGTTCAGGATCGTTCCGGCAGTCACGGGATGACTATGAACTCGCTGGTCTCGGGGGGCTGCATCATCTCCGGTTCAGTGGTGGTCAATTCGGTGCTGTTCCCGCGGGTACGCGTTAACTCTTTTTGCAATATAGATTCAACTGTACTGCTGCCTGATGTGGTAGTGGGCCGATCGTGTCGTCTGCGTCGCTGCGTCATTGATCGTGCCTGCGAGTTACCGGAAGGCATGGTCATTGGCGAAAACCCGGATGAAGACAGTCGCCGGTTTCACCGTTCGGATGAAGGCATCGTACTGGTAACCCGCGCCATGCTGGCCAGGCTGGCCAAAGCGGGGCTGTAAGCGATAAGCGAAACTTACGCAATCGGCACGCGGAGCGTGTCGGATAACTTAATGAGGTCGAGGATGCAGGTTTTACATGTCTGTTCGGAACTTTTCCCGCTGCTAAAAACGGGCGGACTGGCTGATGTAGTCGGGGCATTACCTCAGGCACAAATTGCGGGCGGCACGGATACGCGGGTACTACTGCCCGCTTTTCCCGCATTGCGCAAAGGCATACCTGATCTCCAGGTCGTGACAGAGCGAGAAACATTTGCCGGTCATGTACGTCTGCTATTTGGTGAATTTAACGGTGTGGGCATCTACTTAATTGATGCTCCCGGCCTCTACGATCGTCCGGGTAGTCCCTACCATGACGAATCGCAGTTTGCGTATGTCGACAACTATCTGCGCTTTGCGCTGCTGGGCTGGGTTGGCTGTGAACTGGCGTGCGGCATGGACGCGATGTGGCGTCCCGATATTGTGCATGCCCATGACTGGCACGCAGGCCTGACCTGCGCCTATCTGGAAGCGCGTGGTCGTCCGGCTAAATCGGTCTTCACCGTGCACAACCTGGCGTATCAGGGGCTGTTCATGGCGCACCACATGGAAGAGATTGGCCTGCCATGGTCGTTCTTTAACATGCACGGGCTGGAGTTCTTCGGTCAGATCTCCTTCCTGAAAGCGGGACTTTTTTACGCCGATCATATCACGGCGGTCAGCCCGACTTACGCCCATGAAATTACCTCTGCCGAATATGCTTACGGCATGGAAACCCTGCTGGCACAGCGGATGCGTGAAGGCCGTCTCAGCGGCATTCTCAACGGCGTTGATCCCTCTATCTGGGATCCGGCGCACGATCTGCTGCTCAGCGCGCGTTATAACCGCGACACGCTGGAAGCGAAAGCGGAGAACAAACGTCAACTGCAGGTGGCGATGGGTCTGAAGGTAGATGATAAAGCGCCGGTGTTCTGCGTGATCAGCCGTCTGACCAAACAGAAAGGGCTGGACCTGGTGCTGGAGGCGCTGCCCGGCTTGCTGGCGCAGGGCGGTCAACTGGTGCTGCTGGGCCAGGGCGATGCTGAACTGCAGCAGGGCTTCCTGGCGGCGGCGGCAGAGCATCCGGGCAGCGTCGGCGTGCAGATCGGCTATCACGAAGCGTTCTCACACCGCATTGTCGGCGGCGCGGACGTGATTGTGGTGCCGAGTCGCTTTGAGCCCTGCGGTCTGACACAACTTTATGGCCTCAAGTATGGTACGTTGCCGTTAGTGCGCCGCACCGGCGGGCTGGCCGATACCGTGAATGACAGCTCACTGGAGAATCTGGCCGACGGCATCGCCAGTGGATTCAGTTTTGAAGATGCCAACGCCTGGTCACTGCTTCGGGCTATCCGGCGCGCGTTTGTGTTGTGGTCCCGTCCTTCGCTCTGGCGCTATGTTCAGCGCCAGGCAATGGCGATGGACTTTAGCTGGCAGGTGGCAGCACAAGCCTACCGTGATCTCTACCAACGTTTGATGTAACGGATTGGGAAAACTGGATATGAATGCACCTTTCACTTACGCCTCACCAACGTTGACGGTTGATGCCTTAAAGCATTCGATTGCCTATAAATTGATGTTTACCATCGGCAAAGATCCCTCTATCGCCAATAAGCATGAGTGGCTTAACGCCTCGCTACTGGCGGTGCGCGACCGGATGGTGGAGCGCTGGCTGCGTTCCAGCCGTGCTCAGCTGTCGCAGGATGTCCGGCAGGTCTATTACCTCTCTATGGAGTTCCTGATGGGCCGCACGCTGGGCAATGCGCTGCTGGCGATGGGGATTTATGACGATCTCAACCAGGCGCTGGATGAGATGGGACTGGATCTGGCCGAGCTGATGGAAGAGGAGAACGATCCGGGGCTGGGCAACGGTGGTCTGGGTCGCCTGGCGGCCTGTTTCCTCGACTCGCTGGCAACGCTGGGCATGCCGGGCCGTGGCTATGGCATCCGGTATGATTACGGCATGTTCAAACAGAACATTGTGGAAGGTGAGCAGAAAGAGTCGCCGGATTACTGGCTTGAATATGGTAATCCGTGGGAATTCCAGCGTTTCAATACTCGTTACAAAGTGCGCTTTGGTGGCCGCGTTCAGCACGAAGGCGCGAAAGTGCGCTGGCTGGAGACCGAAGAGATCCTGGCGATGGCCTATGACCAGATCATTCCGGGCTTTGACACTGACGCCACTAATACCTTACGGCTGTGGGGCGCGCAGGCCAGCAACGAAATCAACCTCGGCAAGTTCAACCAGGGCGACTACTTTGCTGCGGTGGAAGATAAAAACCACTCTGAGAACGTGTCGCGCGTGCTCTATCCGGATGACTCGACCTACTCAGGCCGCGAACTGCGACTGCGTCAGGAATATTTCCTGGTCTCCGCGACGGTGCAGGACATTCTGAACCGTCACTGGCGGATGCATCAGACCTGGGACAACCTGGCGGATAAAATCGCTATTCACCTGAATGATACCCATCCGGTGCTGGCGATCCCCGAACTGATGCGCCTGCTGATCGACGATCATAAATTCAGCTGGGACAACGCTTTTGACGTCTGCTGTCAGGTCTTCTCCTATACCAACCATACGCTGATGACCGAAGCGCTGGAAACCTGGCCGGTCGATATGATCGGCAAGATCCTGCCGCGTCACCTCAGCATTATTTTTGAAATTAACGACTTCTTCCTTAAGACCATTCAGGATCACTATCCCGATGACCTGGATCTGCTGTCGCGCATTTCGATCATCGACGAAAACGATGGCCGCCGGATACGCATGGGCTGGCTGGCGGTGGTGGTCAGCCACAAAGTAAACGGCGTTTCGGAGCTGCACTCCAACCTGATGGTACAGTCGCTGTTTGCCGATTTCTCCCGTCTGTTCCCTGGTCGCTTCTGTAACAAAACCAATGGCGTTACGCCGCGCCGCTGGCTGGCGCTGGCGAACCCGGCGCTGTCAGAGGTGCTGGATGAGGAGATTGGCCGCAACTGGCGCACCGATCTCAGCCAGCTGGGCGAGCTTAAGGCGCAGATCGACTATCCGGCGTTTATCGAAAAAGTGGCGGTCGCTAAGTATCAGAACAAGCGTCGGCTGGCCGACTGGGTGGCGAAGAATCTGGACGTGGTGCTCGACCCGAACGCGCTGTTTGATGTGCAGATCAAGCGTATTCACGAGTACAAACGCCAGCTGCTCAACGTGCTGCATGTGATCACCCGATACAACCGTATCAAGGCCGATCCCCAGGCGGATTGGGTGCCACGCGTCAATATTTTTGCCGGTAAAGCGGCATCGGCTTATTACGTTGCCAAGCACATCATTCATCTGATCAACGATGTCGCCAATGTGATCAACAACGATCCGCAGGTGAAGAACAAACTTAAAGTGGTCTTCATCCCGAACTACAGCGTGAGCCTGGCGCAGATCATTATTCCGGCGGCCGATCTCTCTGAGCAGATCTCTACCGCAGGGACGGAAGCGTCCGGCACCAGTAATATGAAGTTTGCGCTGAATGGCGCGCTGACCATCGGTACGCTGGATGGGGCCAACGTTGAAATGCTGGATCACGTCGGTGAAGAGAACATCTTCATTTTCGGTAATACCACGCCGCAGGTCGAAGCCCTGCGTAAAGGGGGCTATAACCCGCGTGACTATTACGAAAAGGATGAAGAGCTGCATCAGGTGCTGACCCAGATTGCTTCCGGTCTGTTCAGTCCGCAGGATCCGGGCCGCTACCGCAATCTGTTCGATTCACTGGTCAACTTCGGCGATCACTACCAGTTGCTGGCGGATTATCGCAGCTATGTGGATACCCAGGATAAAGTGGATGCGCTCTACCGTAAACCGGATGAGTGGCAACGCCGTGCGGCTAAAAACATCGCCGGAATGGGCTACTTCTCGTCGGACCGTACGATTCAGGAGTACGCTGATGAGATCTGGAATATCTCGCCAGTAAGGTTGTAAGGCGCGCGCAGTCAGGTTTCTGACTTTCTTTGCGGCCGAGGGATCGGCCGCACTCTCCTGTGCACTCTTTGTTCACCGTCTATCCCGCTCCTCTTTCAGAAGGTTCAGCCTCTTATCGCCTCTGCGTCCGTAAGTGCCTCTTGTGCGAGCCAGATCATTACACCCTGGCTGAGAATCGCTACTATGCGGGAAAGCAAAATGACCCTACAGGCAACAGCAGCAATGAGTGACAACATCAACCAGGAAATTACCTTCCGTAAACTCAGCGTCTTCATGATGTTTATGAGCAAGGGCAATATCGCCCGTACGGCGGAAGCGCTGGCGCTGAGCAGCGTCAGCGTACATCGCGCACTGCATACGCTGGAAGAGGGCATCGACTGCCCGCTGTTTATCCACAAGGGCCGCAACCTGGTGCCGCTGCCTGCTGCCTGGACACTGCTGGACTACTGTCGCGACGTGACCACCCTGATGGGCAAAGGCATCGAAGAAGCACGCAAAGTCGCAGGCATCGGCGGGGGGCGTCTGCGGCTTGGCACGCTCTACTCCCTGACGCTTGAGACCATTCCCCGGCTGATCATGGGCATGAAGCTGCGTCGGCCCACGCTGGAGCTTGATCTGACCATGGGTTCCAATCAAATGCTGCTGAATATGCTGGAAGATGACGCGCTGGATGCGATTCTGATCGCCACCGATGACGGCGAACTCAGCGACGCGCATTTTGATGTGATTCCGCTGTTTGAAGACAGGATTTTTCTGGCCGCACCGGCCGGGGAGACGCGGGACGGAGCCGGTCCGGTGGATCTGCGTGATTATGCCGACCGTAATTTTGTCTCGCTGGCTGAAGGGTTTGCCACCTATGCCGGTTCGCAGGAGGCGTTCCAGATAGCCGGATTTGAACCGCGTATGGTCACCCAGGTGAATGACATCTTCTCGATGATAAGCCTGGTGCAGGCGGGCGTCGGCCTGGCACTGATCCCGGGACGGATGAAGAAGGTGTATGAAAACAACATTCAGCTGCTGACGCTCGCTGAGCCTTACCAGATGCGTCAGCAGATCTCGATTGTCTACTCACATCGCCGCGAACGGGATAATGACCTGCTGGCACTGGCGGCAGAAGGGCGGATGTACGCCCGCAGCCTTACTGACTCAGCCGTTTAACCAGATGGAGTGCAACCTCAACGCTGTTGCGCTCCAGACAAATCGCGTCGCCCTGCCAGCCCGCCTGAAGCGTCAGGCCGGTCAGCACATTGCCAGGCGGCATCTCAATCGCCAGTCGGGCATCGCGCTGATTGGCTGAAACCATCGCATCATTCCACTGCACCGTACGCGCCATATTAAAGGCAAGATCGTCGGCAATCTTCTCCGGCTCCCAAATCACGCGTCCGGTTGAACCGCTGAGGTAAGCGCAATGGGGACGGGAAAGGCTGACGGACCCGAACGCGCGCGCCAGTTCTGCGGCGGGCTTATCCAGCAGGGCGCAGTGCGACGGCACGCTCACCGCGAGTTTAATCGCTTTGCTGGCACCGGCATCCAGCGCTTTCTGCGCGACTACCGCCATATCCTCGTCGCGGCCAGCAATCACAATCTGCGTTTCCGCATTCAGGTTGGCGATATAGGTGTTGCTGCCGGGCAGCAGTTTTTCCAGACGACTCAGCGTCAGGCCGGTGATGGCGGTCAGGCCATATCCCTCCGGATAAGCCTGCTCCATCAGATCGCCGCGCAGCGCCACCAGCCGCAGAGCATCACTGAAATCCAGCGCGCCGGAAATCACCGCAGCAGGAAACGCACCAATCGACAGACCGCTGACGATATCGGGTTTCACCCCACGGCGAATCAGCTCGCGCGCCCAGGCGACACCGCAAATCAGCAGACTGAGCTGCACGGCGCGCGTGTGGCGCAGTGCATCGGCACTGTCGAGCTGGTCAGTTTCGTCGCCCAGTACCGCACGCACGCTGTTTAACAGGGCGTCGCCGTCGGGAAGGTGCTGTAACATCCCGGCACGCTGAGTGCCCTGGCCGGGAAAGGTAAAGAGTATTTTCATTGTAGCTCCCTGCTCCAGGGTGAAGCGGTCAGTATCGGCCCGGTGACGGTTTTAACCAGCGCGCGGCCTTCACGCAGCCACTCGCTGAGGGCAAACGCGCCGGACGGCGTTTCTATCTGCGTATCGACCCGACAGGCCAGCGTGTCGGTTTGCGCCTGCCAGCGTTGCAGCGCATCGCGCGCCAGCGGCTCTGGCGCGCGAATAACTAAATCAAGATCGCTGGTAGCATGCAGCGTGGGTTGCTGAGTTGCCAGTGCGTAACCGGTACTGCCGGTAATGCCCCAGCGCCACGGCCAGTCGTGATCACTGAGGGCAATCGCCGCGCCGACCGGCGCATAAGCGGTGAACGGCGAGGCAAGCAACTGCGCACGCGCTGCCAGCATCTCCGGTGTGACAACGCGAACGATATCCGCTGCATTGACCCATCCGGCGGCGCGCTGTTCGCGGCGCTCGCCGCGCACACCCACCGGTATCAGCCCGGTTTCGCTCCTGTCGCGCCGCACCACGACCGGAAGGCCGGGATGCCAGAACTGACTGACCCAGCTCTCACCTATGGCGGCTAAGGCGTTGCCGTCTCGCAGCCAGAGCAGATCGTGGGGGCGCGGTACAGAGCTCATATTACATTCCTGATGTCAGCGTAATGAACAGCGGTAATGACAAAATACAGAGAATAGAGCTGAGCAGCAGCACAGCCTCTGCATCCGGCGACTGCACGCCAAAGCGGTTGCCAAACACCACCCCGAAGAAACCGGCGGAGAGCGCAATCATCAGTATGGCGGTAATTGCCACCGGACCGCTGAGACCCAATGCCAGTACCAGACCCCAGGCGATAAAGGGCTGAATCAGCAGTTTAGTTACCGTGCCGACGCCCACCACCGCGTTAAGTTTCAGTTTGCGTGCCGACAGGATGACACCGGTCAGGAAGAGTGCAGCGGCGGTGGCAGCCAGACCCAACGGTTTGATGGCGGCCAGCACCAGATCAGGCATTTTAACGCCCAGCGCTGATAACACCACGCCAATCAACGGTCCCAGTACGATCGGTTTTTTCACTGAACGCCACATCAGAATTGGCAGCATGGTCAGGGTTGAACCGTGTTCGGTGCCATCGGCAAACGCTTTTTCACGTTCCAGAATCAGCAGGCAAAGCGGTGTAAGCAGCACTGAACCACAGGCGATGGAGACCGCTACCGAGAGCGAAGTGGCACCATTTTCACCCAGTACGCTGGCCAGAATGGGCAGGCCCAGCGCGGCGTAATTTGGCAGCGCCACAGTCAGTGTCAGCACAGCCGCATCCTGCGGTGACTTTTTGAAAACTTTTGTAGCCGCGAAATAGACAGCTCCATAGGTAATCCACATTGCGCCGGTAATAACCACAATCAGCGGCCATTGCGCCACAATGCCCGGCCAGGGCGTTTGTACCGTGGCACTGAACAGCGCGGCGGGCAGCGCAAAATCCATGACGAAAATATTCAGCAGAGAGACGTCTTTGTTGTTGACCATTCCGGCCTTACCGGCCCAGAAACCCAGCAGCATGATGACAAAAATCGGAGCAAGGGCATGAACAATTATATAAATCATAAATCACCTGTATTTAAGAAAGAATTTTCTGTTAACAGCGATGTTTATAATTCTGAACACGGCCACTGCCCCGGGGCGCACTTAGCAATGCGCCCCGTCAGACCGGTTTCGGCAGGTTTATTTTTTTATTTAATTACCAGGTTGCGCGCATCCGCTCGCGAACCAGGGAGGAGCTGTGGCGATTGGATGCGCCCAGCCGGTTTTTCAGGCTCGGATCCTGACGCGCATCGCTAATGGCTTTCTGCAACGCGATCTCGACCATCGCCACATCGGCGTCAGAAGGCGCATCGGGATTGGCCACGTTCAGCAGATCGGAGAGCAGACCCAGCGTGGCGAAGTTATTCACGTCATAGGCCATCGGCGGAATGGTCGCCGCCAGTTTCTCCAGCGCCTCCACCGAACGCAGCGTGATACGCGCGGCGGACTCTTTACCCATGGCGTGCACCAGCACACCCTGATCGTTGAGCGCAATCAGGCGGTTGGCCTGATAACCGTGCGCCAGGAAGGCACCAGACATCGCTTTGCCAACAATCAGCCCAATCACCGGATGACCCGCAAGGCGTGCTTTGGCATAAGCGCCTGCAGCCCCGGCCAGCGCCTGATGAATACCGAACGCCTCTTCGCGGCGGCCATAGGCCTGACTCGGTACGTCGATCACCGCCACAATCGGGCGTTTCACGTCGCTGTTCTTGTCCTCTTCCAGCGTTTCATTCACCACTTTCGCCAGCGTCCAGCCTTCCAGCAGACCGACTTCGCCCTGCGCGGCACGCGGATAGTGGTTTTGTGCATCGGGCACCACGGCGATAAAGCGCACGCTTTCACCATTAAGTTCACCGTCCGCCACCTGGACAGAGGCGCACAGGCCGCTGAGGCGCTGCGCATCAGGTGCAAGTTTTTCCAGCCAGATTGCACCGCGGCTGTTTGTCTGGGTCATTATTTATCCTCCCGGGCGAAAAGCTGTTTAATCTGCGCCGTGTCCGCCTGCTGACGGGTGTCGAACTGCGTCAGACGTGGCAGGAAATCGGCATATTTATCGCTGCGGTGCTGCGCCGGAACGCCTTTGGCGATGAAGTCATTCATCGCACTCTTAACCGCATTGACGCCATCACCGACCAGCGCATCGACCAGGCCGCTGGCGTAGCGGATTTCACCGCCGGTCATGCTCCAGATAAACGGGCGATCGCGCGAGTCATACTCTTCAATGCCCGCTTCCTGCTCAATCACCTGCGGACCGTTCAGCCCCAGGCGCGCTTCACGCGTCACAATCAGGTAGCTGCACAGCGCAGCGGCGATAGACATCCCGCCAAAGCAGCCGACGGTACCGGCAATAATGCCGATAACCGGGGTATAGCGGCGCAGGTCGACAATCGCGGCATGAATATCGGCAATCGCCGCCAGCCCCAGATTTGCTTCCTGTAAACGCACGCCGCCGGTTTCCAGGCAGAGCACCGCCTGAGTGGGTATTCCGTTGCGGTTATCTTCGGCTGCCAGTTCCAGCGCCGCCGCCATTTTGGCACCGGAGACTTCGCCCATGCTGCCACCCTGGAAGGTGCCTTCAATGGCGATAACGACCGCAGGCTGACCGTTCAGCGTGCCGCGTGCCACCACCATGCCGTCATCTGACTGCGGCACCACACCCTGCGGGGCCAGCCAGGGCGACATGATGCCTTCGAAAGGATCCAGCAGTTCGCGATAGCTGCCGTCGTCCAGCAGTGCACGGGCGCGCTCACGGGCGCGTAATTCAATAAAACTGGCATCGTTACGCATGGCTCACCTCCTCAAAAACCTGTTCAATACGGATACGCGCTACGCCGGGTGTCGCGCCGAAATCGTGAATAATCAGCTTTCCGGCAGGCAGACCGTTGGTTAAATTCAGGCGGTCAAACAGCGCCTTCCAGCGGGCGTCGCTGTTATCCAGTGAGGTGGTGATATCGATGCTAAGCGTTTGTCCTTCAGTTGCGGTGTACAGCACTTCCATATCACCGGAACCAACGACCCCTGCCAGAGCTTTACCGCTGAGTGAGCGGTTAGCAGGTAAAGATAATGTGATGTGTTCCATAATGGCCTCTAGAAATAAGAATGTTCAGGTGAACAGACCCGATCAATGAACAGCGTCGCGGCCAGCAAATCGGCGGCCCCGCCAGGCGAAGCGTTGAGCGACAGCATGCGCTGGTCGAGCTGCGCCAGCGCATTCTGGCCGCCTGCTGTGCGACAGCCGCCAGACAGCAGCACGGCGCGTGCTCCCTGCTGCATCGCTTTCAGTCCGGTCATACCGGCCCGTGACAGCACGCAGGTATCGCTGAGCGAGGTCATGATCGCCATCAGCGCATCAAGGCGGGCTTCGCTTTCACTGGCACCTGTTGCACGACTGGTCAGCAGTTGTGGCAGCGCCAGCTTCATCACGTGAGGAAACGCCTGTTGCGCCTCTTCGCGTGCGCCGGGCACCTGATAGCGATGCGTCGCTTTTAACCCTTTGCTGAACAGTTTTGGTGCGGCGCGGTCGGGCAGGCTGGCCAGCGCGGCTGCGGTGCGGGTCAGCTGGTCGGCACTGGCCGCGCCACCGTGCATGGCTGCAGCACTGACCAGCAGTCCCAGCGCCCAGATCGCACCCCGATGGGTGTTGACGCCGCCGGTTGCCGCCATCATCTGCTGTTCACCGTCACGGCCCAGCCGACCCACCGTTTCACGCAGGGCAATATCAGCAGGGCGCAGCCAGCATTGACGGGCCAGCGCCAGAAAGGTCGGCACAAGGCTGTGAGCGGAACGCTCCATCAGCGCCAGCGTCAGGTCCTGATGCGCGCCGTTTCCCCGACTGTCTACCAGACCCGGCTTGGGGCTTAACCGCGCTTCATCGGTCAGACAATCGCGCGCAATCGTCGCCAGCTGGCTGGCCTGCGCCTCGGTTTGAGTCTGCGACAGAAGTTTCATTACCAGCTCCGGAATTTTGCCGGTGGGTTATAAAGACCACCCGACCATTCCACCAGGTCAGAGACGCTGCTTGCGGCGAGCAGCGAGCGGGTCGCATCTGAACGACGAATGCCCATATCTTCCGGATAGACCACTTTGCCGCTTTTACGCAGAGCCGCCACGCGTGCCGCATCGACGCCAAGGCCGATATCGGTGATGCCGGCTACCGCAGCGACCATCGCACGGCGCTCTTCAAGGCTTTCCGCGCGATAGAGATAGGCAATACCCTCTTCGGTCAGCACGTGGGTGACGTCATCGCCATAGATCATCACGGGTGCCAGCGGCATACCGGTCGATTTCGCTACTTCAACGGCATCTAGCGTTTCAACAAAGGTCGGTTTGGCACCGGCCTGGAAGGTTTCCACCATCTGAACCACCAGCTTTTTACCGCGCTGCATCGGGTCCGGTTCGGTGATCATATTGAGCCATGCAGGCGTGGCATGGCGTCGGCCGTGCGGATCGTGGCCCATGTTAGGCGCACCGCCGAAACCGGAAAGGCGACCGCGGGTCACGGTTGAGGAGTTTGCCAGGCCATCGACCTGCAGGGTGGCGCCGATAAACATATCCACCGCATACTGACCTGCCAGCTGACAGAAGGCGCGGTTAGAGCGCATAGAGCCGTCGCTGCCGGTGAAGAAGATATCGGGACGGGCGCGAATGTACTCTTCCATGCCCAGTTCGCCACCGAAGCAGTGCACGCTCTCAACCCAGCCGCTCTCAATCGCCGGGATCAGCGTCGGATGCGGGTTAAGGGTCCAGTGCTTACAGATTTTGCCTTTCAGGCCGAGTTGTTCGCCGTAGGTAGGCAGCAGCAGTTCGATCGCGGCGGTGTTAAAACCGATACCGTGGTTAAGTGACTGCACCTGATGTTCGGCGTAAATGCCTTTAATCGCCATCATCGCCATCAGGATATGTTCCTGTTTAATCAGGCGCGGATCGCGGGTAAACAGCGGTTCGATAAAGAAAGGTTTATCAGCTACGACGATGTAATCGATCCAGGAGCCGGGAATATCTACGCGGGGCAGGTCGGTCTCGTCATCGACCAGCTCATTCACCTGGGCAATCACGATACCGTCACGGAACGCGGCGGCTTCCACCAGGGCAGGCGTATCTTCAGTACTCGGGCCGGTGTAAAGGTTGCCTTTGCGGTCAGCTTTATAACCGGCAATCAGCGCCACGTTTGGACTCAGATCGACATAGAGGCGGGAATAGAGTTCGATATAGGTGTGGATTGCGCCTATTTCCAGCTGACCATCTTCTAACAACTGAGAAATACGCAGACTTTGCGGACCGGAAAAAGAGAAGTCGAGTTTACGGGCAATGCCTTTTTCGAAAATATCCAGATGCTCACTGCGGCCAACGCTCGGCATAATCATATGCAGGTCATGTACTTTCGCCGGATTAACCTCAGCCAGGGTGCGCGATAAAAAATCGGCCTGTTTCTGATTATTCCCTTCCAGTACCACCCGGTCGCCCGGTGCAATCAGTTTTTCAAATGCTTCTACAGCTCTTTCAGTAGGAATGACTTTGCCATCAACAGGGAAGGATGCCAGACGACGCGCTTTTTCACTGCGGCGCGTGTTCCATTCCCGGGCAGGCGTTTGGCCTGTGTTCATTTCAACCTCCTGATTAAAATAACGGTTGTTTCGTTTTTACTGAGGAAAGTTTGTGCTTTCTGATGACGTCGTTCAATTAAGCAAAAAGCCTGAACGTTATATTTACAGTAACAATGGGATGTGAACGTTTTGATATGCGAAGCAGAAAGAGTTGAGTTTAGGTGCTGACGGAAAATGTGAGGCCATATACAGATTTCAGTATAAAGAATGGTGTGAGTCCGGCATTTTTAATAAAAATCACGTCATAAAACGCTAAATTATGCTACACGCTGAAAAGAGCAACCTGTCGGATCAGCACCCGGATGCACCGACCCGCTATCGCAGACATAAAAAAAGCAGGCCGAAGCCTGCTTTCTGATTCTTTACTTAGTTACTGCCCGTTTATGATGCCAGCGACAGGGCGGGTTTAGCTTTCGCTGCCAGCCATTCGGTGACTCGCGCCTGCTGCTCTTTGGTCAGCCACATGCCCTGTTTGGTACGTCGCCAGATAGCATCATCCAGCTCACGCACCCACTCATGCTGCACCAGGTAGCGTAATTCTGCTTCGTAAAACTCGTGACCGAAGTTCTCACCCAGATCGTCCAGGCTTTTCGCGCCAGCCAGCAGGGTTTCAGTACTGCTGCCGTAGGTGCGCGAGAAGTGGCGCGCCATATTTTCACTGATAAACGGATAGCGACGACGCAGGCTGGCCGCGTAATCTTCACGGGTGCCGGAGATATTTCCGCCTGGCAACACGCAGTTCTTCGTCCATGCCGGGCCTGCGTTCGGGTAGTACTTCGCCAGTTTCTCCAGCGCATGTTCTGCCAGCTTACGGTAGGTGGTCAGCTTGCCGCCAAACACCGACAGCAGCGGAGCCTGACCATTATCGTCGCGCACATCCAGGGTGTAATCACGGGTGATCGCCTGTGGCGAATCGGATTCGTCATCACACAGCGGACGGACACCGGAATAGGACCAGACGATATCGTCAGCGGTCAGCTGCTTTTTAAAGTGTCCGTTGAACACTTTCAGCAGGTAGTCGGTCTCGCTGTCATCAATATTGACGTTTTTCGGATCGCCTTTGTACTCCACGTCGGTGGTACCGATGATAGAGAACTCATCCATCCACGGGATGACAAACACGATGCGGTTATCTTCGTTCTGCAGGATGTAAGCCTGCTTTTCGGTATGGACGCGTGGCACCACGATGTGGCTGCCCTTGATCAGGCGAATACCGTAAGGCGATTTCAGCTTCAGGCTGTCGTCGAACAGCTGTTTGACCCACGGGCCGGCAGCATTGACCAGGCCTTTCGCCTGCCAGGTAAAGGTTTTACCGCTGTCGACATCTTCCGCTTCGACCTTCCACAGGCCGCCTTCACGCCAGGCACGCGTCACGCGGGTACGGGTACGTACTTCGCCGCCACGCTTCACGACTTCCTGTGCGTTCAGGACTACCATGCGGGCGTCATCGACCCAGCAATCAGAATATTCGAATCCGCGCGTAATTTCCGGCTTCAGGGCCGAATCCGCGCCAAATCGCAAACTTTTACTGCCTGGCAGACTGGTACGCTTGCCAAGATGGTCATACATAAACAGGCCGGTGCGGATCATCCACGCCGGACGCAGATGCGGACGGTGCGGCAGACGGAAGCGCATCGGGAACGCCAGATGCGGAGCCATTTTCAGCAGCACTTCACGCTCGGCCAGTGCTTCACTGACCAGACGGAATTCGTAATGTTCAAGGTAGCGCAAGCCGCCGTGAATCAGTTTTGAACTGGCAGAGGAGGTCGCGCAAGCCAAATCCCGCGCCTCCAGCATTAACACCGACAGTCCGCGTCCTGCAGCGTCTGCTGCAATGCCGGCACCGTTGATGCCGCCGCCGATCACGATCAGGTCTTTGGTTTCCACGTCATCTCCTCCGATGTTCGGAATAGTTCACTAATGTTCGTTTTCGAGCATAATCATAATCGCAAACCAACATTGACGCCAGCTTTTAACCAGGTAAAAACATTTTTGCGTGATATAGCTAACATTCTGCCCACCAAAAAAACCGATAGCCGTAACGATTGTCAGGTTATCGGCGTGGATTCTCGGGTTACACTACGCGCTATTGTGACGCTGTTATGAGAGATCCCATGGAAACGTTCGAATGTATTGATGTGCAGCAGGCGCAGGCGCGTCTGGCGCAGGGTGCGCTGCTGGTAGATATCCGCGATCCGCAAAGTTATGCCCTGGGTCATGCGGCGGGCGCGTTGCATCTGACCAACAGCAACCTCAGCGATTTTGTCAGTAGTGCCGATCACAGCCTGCCGGTGCTGGTGATGTGCTATCACGGCAACAGCAGCAAAAGTGCGGCACAATATCTGCTGGGACAGGGCTTCAGCGCGGCGTACAGCATTGATGGCGGCTTTGATGCCTGGCGTGCTGCCTTTCCTCAGCAGGTTGCCCTCGGCAGCGAATAGATTGCCGCTCGTCACATGGAGAGTTACTGATGCGCATTACCCAATTTAATCAGCCCCGCATGGCGCAGGCCTTTGTTGACTACATGGCGACGCGGGGCATCACGCTGCGTATTGAGCATGAAAATCACTACGTCATCATGCTGGATGATGAGAGCAAGATTTCACTGGTCGAAAAAGAACTTCAGCAGTTTTTGCACGACCCTAACCATCCGCGTTATCAGGCCGCCAGCTGGCACAGCGGAAAAACCGACAGTGGCCTGCGCTATGAGCGCAGCAATATCTGGGCGAATATCCGTGAGCGTACCGGTCCGCTGACCATGACGCTGATGGTGCTCTGTATCGCGATATTTATTCTGATGCAGGTCATGGGCGATCGCACCGTGATGGCCTGGCTCTCCTGGCCGGATGCCGATCAGCATCTTCAGGTCTGGCGCTGGTTCAGCCATGCGCTGCTGCACTTTTCACTGCTGCACATTCTGTTTAATCTGATGTGGTGGTGGTATCTGGGCGGCGCGGTTGAGAAGCGACTTGGCAGCGGCAAACTCTTTGTCATTCTGCTGATTTCGGCTCTGCTCAGCGGCTGGCTGCAGGCGAAGTTCAGCGGCATCTGGTTTGGTGGCCTGTCGGGCGTGGTCTATGCCCTGATGGGTTACTGCTGGCTGCGCGGGGAGCGCGATCCCGACAGCGGCGTCTATCTTGAACGGGGATTGATCGGTTTTGCGCTGGTCTGGCTGGTGATTGGCTGGTTTGGCGTCTTTGGTCTGGCTATTGCCAACGCGGCGCACGTCGCCGGTCTGGTGGTCGGACTGGCGATGGCGCTGGTGGATACGCGTAAAGTCACGCGTCGTTAGACAGGATTATGCGGGTTAACAGGAGAGGAACGTGAAGCAGACGCAACGTCATGACGCGATTATCGATTTAGTCCGTCGTCAGGGATATGTCAGTACTGAGGAGCTGGTGGATCATTTTGAGGTCAGCCCGCAAACCATTCGTCGCGATCTCAACGATCTGGCCGATCAGAACAAAATTCAGCGTCACCACGGCGGCGCGGCGCTTCCCTCCAGCTCTGAGAATACCGCCTGGCACGACCGTAAAATGATGTGGTCAGCGGAAAAAGCGCGGATTGCCCAGCGCGTGGCCAGCCAGATCCCGGATGGTGCTACGCTGTTTATCGATATCGGCACCACGCCGGAAGCGGTGGCGCATGCGCTGCTCAACCACAGCGATTTGCGCGTGGTCACCAATAACCTTAACGTCGCCATGCTGCTGATGGATAAACCCGATTTCCGGGTCATTATCGCGGGCGGTGAAGTGCGGACCCGTGATGGCGCGGTAATGGGTGAAGCGACGCTCGACTTTATTTCTCAGTTCCGGCTCGACTACGGCATTCTGGGGATCAGCGGCATCGATATGGATGGTTCGCTGCTGGAGTTTGACTATCACGAAGTCCGCACCAAGCGCGCCATCATTGAAAATTCACGCTGCGTGATGCTGGTGGTGGATCATTCGAAGTTTGGCCGTAACGCCATGGTCAACCTCGGCAACATGAGTCTGCTTGACTACCTCTACACCGACAAAACGCCGCCTGCCAGCGTAATGAAGGTGATTGAGCAGCATGAGGTTCACCTCGAACTCTGCTGATTTCTGCCACGCCAGCCTCCCGGCTGGCGTTTTTCTTTGATTGCTGTCGCTTTTTTCCTCACTCCCGTCTTTACTTAACGGTTGCTGGCATCCGGTTGCCAGCCCGTGCGCTTTCTATTTTTGCTTCACCTCATTGCGTAACAGAAGGGAGTGATATGCCGCAGCAAAAATTTAATAAAGCCCGTTTTAATGCCGCCTTTACCCGCCAGTGGCAACAATTAAGTCTCCGTTCCGCCCAGCAGATGACCCCGCACCAGGCGTGGCAGGCGGTCAGCGCGGCGCTGGCGGAGCTACTGGACGCACAACCGGCACCGCGTCCGGCTGTGCAGCAGCGTCACGTTAATTACCTCTCGATGGAGTTTCTGATTGGCCGTCTGACCGGCAACAACCTGCTCAATCTCGGCTGGTATAACGACGTCAAAGCGGCGCTGGCTGAGCACGAGTTCGATTTAACGGAACTGCTGGAGCAGGAGGTCGATCCGGCGCTGGGTAACGGCGGGCTGGGACGACTGGCCGCCTGCTACATGGATTCGATGGCAACGGTGGGGCAGTCCGCCACCGGCCACGGACTGAATTACCAGTACGGCCTGTTTCGCCAGTCTTTCGATGATGGCCAGCAAATTGAAGCGCCCGATGACTGGCAACGTGAGCGCTATCCCTGGTTCCGCCACAACGCGGCGCTGGATGTGGAAGTCGCGATGGGTGGCCGGGTAGAAAAGCAGGAAAACGGCAGTGTAAGCTGGCTGCCCGATTTTACGCTGCGCGGCGAGGCCTGGGATTTGCCGGTAACCGGCTACCGCAATGGCGTGACGCTGCCGCTGCGCCTGTGGCAGGCAGTGAGTGCACATCCGTTTGATCTCACGGCGTTTAACGACGGCAATTTTCTGCAGGCGGAGCAGCCGGGCATCGAGGCGGCAAAACTGACCAAAGTGCTCTATCCCAATGACAACCATCAGGCCGGCAAGCGGCTGCGCCTGATGCAGCAATATTTCCAGTGCGCCTGTGCGGTGGCGGATATCCTGCGTCGTCACCATCTGGCGGGACGCAGCATTCACAGCCTGCCTGACTTCGAAGTGATTCAGCTCAACGATACGCATCCCACCATCGCCATCCCGGAGATGCTGCGCGTGTTGCTGGATGAGCATCAGCTGAGCTGGGATGAGGCGTGGCAGATCACCAGCCGGTTGTTTGCTTACACCAACCACACGCTGATGCCGGAGGCGCTGGAGCGCTGGGATGAGAAGCTGATGCGCAGTCTGCTGCCGCGCCATATGCTGATCATCAAAGAGATCAACCAGCGGCTGAAAAAGCAGGTGAAGCAGCGCTGGCCGGATGACAAAGCGATGTGGCACAAGCTGGCGGTGGTCGCTGACGGTCAGGTGCGGATGGCGAATCTCTGCGTCGTCAGCGGGTTTGCGGTCAACGGCGTGGCGGCGCTGCACTCAAGCCTGGTGGTCAGCGATCTTTTCCCGGAATATCACCAGCTCTGGCCGCAGAAATTCCACAACGTCACCAACGGCATCACGCCACGCCGCTGGCTGAAGCAGTGTAATCCGGCGCTGGCCGGGCTGATTGATGAGACGCTGAAAACCGAGTGGGCCAATAACCTTGAGGCGTTAAGCGGTCTGGAGGCCTATGCCGACGATCAGGCGTTTCGTCAGCGCTATCGCAGCATCAAACAGCAGAACAAAGCGCAGCTTACGGAGTATATCGCCCGCCACACGGGGATTATCGTGAACCCGGCCGCGCTGTTCGATGTGCAGATCAAACGGCTGCATGAGTACAAGCGCCAGCACCTCAGCCTGCTGCATATCCTCTACTGCTATCAGAAGCTCTGTCATAACCCGGAGGATGTCACCTTTACGCCACGGGTGTTCCTGTTCGGTGCCAAAGCCGCGCCCGGCTATTACCTCGCCAAAAATATCATTTACGCCATTAACAAGGTGGCGGAGGTGGTGAACAACGATCCACGCGTCGGTGACCGACTTAAAGTGGTGTTTATCCCGGACTACCGCATCACCGTGGCCGAACTGATGATCCCGGCGGCCGATCTCTCAGAGCAGATCTCCACCGCCGGATATGAAGCTTCCGGCACCGGCAACATGAAGCTGGCATTGAACGGTGCGCTGACGATTGGCACGCTGGATGGTGCCAATGTCGAGATTGCCGAACAGGTGGGTGAGGAGAATATCTTTATCTTCGGTCACACCGTGGATGAGGTCAAAGCGCTCAAGGCGAAAGGCTATAACCCGAAAAAGGTGCGTAAGCAGAACAAGCCGCTGGACGATCTACTGAAATCGCTGGAGAAGGGCAAATTCAGCAACGGGGATAAACACGCGTTTGACCTGATGCTGGAGAGCCTGACGAAACATGGCGATCCCTGGCTGGTGCTGGCCGATTTCCAGGCCTATATCGAGGCGCAGCAACGGGTGGAAGCCCTGTGGCGCGACCCGGAAGGCTGGACCCGCGCCGCCATCCTCAATACGGCACGAACCGGCATGTTCAGTTCGGACCGGTCAATTCGTGACTATCAGCAACGTATCTGGCAGGCACCGCGCTAAGGAGCAGCAATGAAGCAACATTCACTCGGTCAGGCCGCCCGTGCCGCGGGAATTTCACTGGACTACATCAACGTCAATGGCGAGAAAGAGGCGATCAGCGATGAGACCCTGCAGGCGCTGCTGGCGGTGATGGACGATCCGCAGGACGCAAAAAAATCGCCGCTGCCGCCGGTCGCGGTGTTCAGCGGCAGTAGCAAGCGACAGCTGACGCCACAGGGCAGCGGCATTTACCGCTGGCAGTTGCAGACTGAAAACGGCAAACAGCACAGCGGCGAATTAACCGCCGGTGAGCCTTTTACGCTGCCTGGCCCGCTGGCGCAGGGGTATCACCAGCTGACGCTCAGTAAGGGCAAAAAAAGCTGGCAGACGCGGCTTATCGTCGCGCCGCGCCGCTGCTATCTGCCTCCGGCGCTGGAGGCGGGGGAAAAACGCTGGGGTGCGCTGGTGCAGCTCTACACCGTGCGCTCTGAACAGAACTGGGGCATCGGCGACTTCGGCGATCTCGACCAGCTGCTGGTGCAGCTGGCTGAACGCGGTGGCGATTTCGTCGGGCTGAATCCGCTGCATGCGCTCTATCCCGCCAGCGCCGGTTTCGCCAGTCCGTATAGCCCGTCGTCGCGCCGCTGGCTGAACGTCATCTATATCGACGTCAGTCAGGTAGCCGATTTTCAGCAAAGCGCGGCGGCACAGAAGTGGTGGAAAAGCGCCAGAACCCAGAAGGCGCTGACCAAAGCGCGTGAGGCGGAGCTGGTTGACTACGAGGCCGTAATGGCGCTTAAGCTCGCTGCGCTGCGGCACGCCTGGACGCACTTTCAGGCGCGAGACAGCCAGAGCGAAGAGCATCAATCCTGGGCGGCCTTTGTGCATGAAGGCGGCGACAGCCTGCGTTATCAGGCCGCCTACGACGGCATACAGCTGGAGCGGCGGGCAGACAAGGCGCAGCAGGGCGGCTGGCCTGCGTGGCCGGAAGCGTGGCGCAACAGCCAGTTGCCGGAGGTGCAGCAGTGGTGTGCACAGCATGAAGAGGAGATCGCCTTCTGGCAGTGGCTGCAATGGCTGGCGCAGCAGCAGTTCTCTGGCTGCTGGACGCACAGTCAGGCGCTGGGCATGAGCGTCGGACTCTATCGTGACCTGGCAGTGGGCGTGGCGGAAGGCAGCGCGGAAACCTGGCACGACCCGGAGCTTTACCGCCTCAAGGCCTCGGTGGGTGCGCCGCCTGACCGTCTCGGTCCGCTGGGACAAAACTGGGGCTTACCGCCGATGGATCCGCATGTAATGAAGGCGCGCGGCTACCAGCCATTTATCGACATGCTGCGCGCCAATATGCGCGACTGCGGCGCGTTGCGCATCGACCATGTGATGTCACTGCTGCGGCTGTGGTGGGTGCCTGCCGGGGAGACGGCGGATAAAGGCGCCTATGTGGCCTATCCGGTCAACGATCTGCTGGGTATCCTGGCGCTGGAGAGCCACCGGCTGCGCTGCATGGTGATTGGCGAAGACCTGGGCACCGTACCCCAGGAGATTGTCAGCCTGCTGCGTAAAAGTGGCGTCTTTTCATGGAAGGTGCTCTGGTTTGAGCAGGAGAAGGATGAGCGCTATCGCGCGCCGCAGGACTATCCGCGTCAGTCGATCGCCAGCGCCAGCACGCACGATCTGCCTACGCTGACCGGCTTCTGGGAGCAGGGCGACCTGGCCCTGGGTGAGAAGATTGGCCTCTATCCGGGCGATGCGGTGAAAGCGTTACATCAGCAGCGCGCCGCGCAGAAGCAGGCGCTGCTGGATGCGCTGCATCAGGCGGGCGCCTTACCGGCACGCAGCCAGAAGAAGGCAGAGAAGCTCGCCATGACGCCTGCGCTGAATCGGGCAATACATCGCTTCCTGGCGGATACCGACAGTGCGCTGCTTGGCCTGCAGCCTGAGGACTGGCTCGGTATGACCACGCCGGTCAACGTCCCGGGCACGGTGGAACAGTACCCTAACTGGCGACGCAAGCTGAGCAAAACGCTGGAGGAGATCTTTGCGGACAAAGAAGTGAATGCACTGCTGAAGGTGGTCAGCCAGCAGCGTCAGTCAGGACAGAAAGGGCAATAACAGAAGCGCGGCAGCCAGGCTGCCGTTTCTGACCGATGATAAAACTTGATCAGAATAAATCTGGCAGCAACTGCTCAACTCAACACGCAGGGAGCGCGGGCAGAGGAGGAAAGCGTCCCGCGTCAGGGACAAAAACGCCGGGAGCGTTTTTGAACAACGCAAAGCGTTGGCCCGGCAACGGGCGCACCTCAGGGATGAGGTGCGTAATCGCGCGGGCCGAGCGTGTCAGGGATGACGGATTTTGCGTCTTTCCGATCTGACCGCGTTCCCTGAGCAGGCTCGATCTCTCAGCGGAGAGGGCAGATTCTGACTGCAAACCCCGCTTATTCATCAGTAGAACGAGTGTTCACCGCGCTGATGCTCAGTAATATCCCGCACGCCTTTGAGTTCCGGGAAGGCGGCCAGCAGCTCTTTCTCGATACCATCTTTCAGAGTCACGTCGATCATCGAACAGCCGTTACAGCCGCCGCCAAACTGCAGAATGGCGTAGCCCTCATCGGTGATCTCCATCAGCGACACGCGACCGCCATGGCCAGCCAGCTGTGGGTTGATCTGCGCCTGAAGCAGATACTCAACGCGCTCAACCATTGGCGCATCATCAGAGACTTTACGCATTTTGGCATTCGGCGCTTTCAGCGTCAGCTGTGAACCAAGATTGTCGGTAACGAAGTCAATTTCAGCATCTTCCAGATACGGCTTGCTCAGTTCATCAACGTAAGCAGAGAGCTTTTCGAACTTCAGTTCGGTGTCAGTAGCTTCAACGGCATCGGGCGGACAGTAAGAGACGCCACACTCGGCTGTTGGCGTACCCGGGTTAATCACGAATACGCGAATCTGGGTGCCATCTTCTTGTTTGGATAGCAGTTTAGAAAAATGTTCCTGGGCAGAGTCAGTAATTCGGATCATGTCGATTGCTCAATAGTTGACTAATTTAGTTGGTTATAATACGCCCATCAAAGACGCTCTACAAGGTACGGCACAGGCACCAGACCTGCACGCTGGCGGCACCCTGGGCCATTAACAGGCGGCTGATTTCATCTACCGTACTGCCGGTGGTAATGACGTCATCCAGCAGAGCGATATGGCGTCCCTGCACCACCATTTCAAGGCAGAAAGCACCTCGTAAGTTGGTGCGGCGCTGGCGGGCGCTGAGCTGATGCTGTAATGCGCCCCCGCGCTTGCGGGAAAGACCTTCGCGCCATTCACATCCCAGCCAGTGCGCCAGCGGTGCGGCCAGCAGTACCGTCTGATTAAAGCCGCGCTTCCAGCGTCGTCGCCGATGCAGCGGAACCGGCAGCAGCAGATCGGGACGCGGCACACTGCCACGCCGGTAAATATTAAGCCAGCTTAGCAAAAGCAGCCGCGCCAGCATCACCCTGAGTGCGGTTATGTGAGAAAATTTAAGCTGGTTAACCCACTGGCTGAACGGCGGACAATAGTCATTGACGCAGACCAGCGCCTGCCAGGCGGGCGGTTTAAGCTGGCAGCGGCCGCAGGCGACCTTTGCTGAACCTGCCGGCAATCCGCAGCGCAGACAGAGCAGCGGTAACGGCGGTAATCCGCGCAGACATAAGCTGCAGATGCCGTGCCGGGCTATCCGCAACGGCATCCGGCATAGCCAACACAGGGCGGGCATTGCTAGCATAGCGACCTCCTTATCATTTTCGGGATAGTAACTGATGACGTCGCTTTACTGGCACACCTGCGGAGAAGGAAAACGCGATCTTGTGCTGCTGCACGGATGGGGACTGAATGCCGAAGTCTGGCAAAGCATCATTCCGCGACTCAGCGCGCACTATCGCCTGCATCTGGTCGATCTGCCCGGCTATGGCCGCAGCCAGCATTTCGGTGCGCTGACGCTGGAGCAGATGGCAGCGCAATTGCTGCCTGCGCTGCCACCACAGGCGATTGTGGTGGGCTGGTCGCTGGGCGGACTGGTGGCGACGCAGCTGGCGCTGAGTGCGCCAGAAAAACTGGCTGCATTGATCACCGTTGCCTCGTCGCCCTGTTTCACCGCCACAGAGAGCTGGCCCGGCATTAAACCGGAGACGCTGCAGAACTTTCAGCAGATGCTCAGCAACGATTTCCAGCGCACGGTGGAGCGCTTTCTGGCGCTGCAGACGCTGGGTACCGAAACGGCTCGCGCCGATGCGCGGCAGCTGAAAGAGGTGGTGCTGTCGCAGCCGATGCCGGAGGTGACGGTGCTGGATGGCGGACTGGAGATTCTGCGCCAGGTCGATCTGCGCGACGCGTTACCGCAGATTACGCTGCCGTTCCTGCGACTCTATGGCGCGTTAGATGGACTGGTGCCGCGCCGGATTGCGGCGGAGATAGATGAAATGTTGCCAGCATCGCCTTCAGTGGTTATCGAAAAAGCCGCACATGCGCCTTTTATTTCCCATCCTGAGAGCTTTTGTCAGCATATTGTTAATTTTATCAATAATCTGTCGGGATAATGACGCTTTGCATTGGCAAAATCGCAGACAGCAGCAATACTTCTCTCTGTGAGCGAGGCCGTTGCAATTTTATGTGATTAGTCATGGAAATGACTATGCCGTTCCATACTGCCTTACGCGTTTAGCGGCTGCTTACATCTCACAATGGATCATGAATGAGGGTAAACATAATGAAGGTTTTTAAATGGGTTGTGGCTTCAATGATGATGGGCGCGATTTCATTTTCTGCGATGGCAGCGAAAGAAGTCACCAAAGAAGAAGTTAAGACAATGAACCTGCAGAAGATCGGCACCGTTAACACCACGGCGGAAACCACCTCGCCAATGGATGCTAAAAAAGTGCTGTCGCAGCTCGCTGACGAAAAAGGCGGTAAATATTACCTGGTGATCGCCGGTCGCGAACACGGCAAATTCAGCGCAACGGCTGAAGTCTACAAGTAATTAACGTAGCCACATGAACTGCCAGGCATCCAGCTTAACCGGCTGGGTGCCATCAATTTTCTCTCCGCTCACCACATCCTGCAACGTATGCGCCACCGGTAATTGCGTCTCCACTGACCGTCCACTGAGATTAAACACGCACAGCAGCCCGTCGCCGCTTTCTGGCTGATGACGTCTGAGCACCAGCACGGCGTTTTCGCTCTCATAAAGCGTCATCGGATTATCCGGGTGAAACGCAGGCTGACGACGACGCAGCTGAATCAGTTGTCCGAGCCGGGTATAGACCTGCTGGCGCAGCCAGTTACCGCCCGCAAGATCTGCCTCAATCTGCTGTAAATCATACTTCTGCCGATTAATCGCCCGGTTGTGTCCGGCGGCGCGCACGCCATCGTAATGGTTACGACCACCCAGAATGCTCTGGATATAGATGGCAGGCACGCCGGGAAAGACCAGCAGAATCGCATGGGCCAGCAAAAAACGTTTCAGCCGCGTGGCGTCGTCGTCATCTTCACGGTTGAGCGCATCCAGATAGGTGACGTTGATTTCATAGGGGCTGGTGGTGCCGTCAGGGTTGTTTTTATAGGAGACCAGCGCGCCTTCCAGCGCCAGATCGCGCACCAGCGCGACAATCTCCACTTCAGACAAAATGCCGCGCGCCGGATTAAGGCCGATGCCGTCGTGTGACGCCAGAAAGTTGAAAAAGGTGGTGTCGTTGCTGCTGAGATCCAGAGCGCTCGCCCACTGCCGCAGGGCGCGCGCCGAGCCGGTGTGAATCGCATGCAGTACCAGCGGCGGCAGTGAAAACTGATAGACCATCTGCGCCTCATCGTGCCCGTTGCCCAGATAGCTGATGTTGTCCTGATGCGGCACGTTAGTCTCGGTGATAATCACCGTGCCAGGCGCAACCTGGTCGGCAATAGCGCGAAACAGCTTCACCAGCTGATGAGTCTTTTCCAGATGAATACAGCGCGTGCCGGGCGTTTTCCACATGTAGCCGACTGCATCGAGACGCACATAGTCAGCGCCGCGTTTCAGGTAGTCGAGCAGCACATTGACCATGCGCAGCAGCACCTCAGGATTGGCAAAGTTGAGGTCGATCTGGTCGGCGCTGAAGGTGGTCCAGATAAAGCGGGTTTCGCCATCCGCCATTTTAAACGGCGTCAGCAGCGGCGAGGTGCGCGGACGCGTCACGGCGCTGAGATCGGTGGCGGGCGGCATACTGATAAAGAAATCGTCCCAGCCGGGATCCTGCGCCAGGAAGTGGCTGAACCAGGCGCTGTGTGCCGACATATGGTTGCAGACAAAATCGAACATCAACCGGGTTTCCTGATGCAGCCGCGCGATATCCTGCCAGTCGCCGCACAGCGGATCGACCTGATGGTAATCAATCACCGAAAAGCCGTCATCGGAAGACCAGGGGAAAAAGGGCAGCAGGTGAACCAGCGGAAACGTGGATTGCAGGTGCTGCTGATAGAACCGGGAAAAGGTGCTGAGCGTGGGTTTATCGGCTTCGCGAAACTGATCGGCATAGGTGATCAGCACCACATCCTGCTCATCCCAGTGTGCCTTGCGCGGCAGCTTAATGGTCTCGCGGGCTGTGGCGATGTCAGCCAGCAGGCGCGCAAAGGTCGCCTCCGGAAATGTGCCAGCATAAATCTTATCAATCAGATCGGTGATCGTTTCCATCGTGAATTGGGTGCCACAGCAGGTGTTGTTTTTATGACAGGCGTCTTTTTAGCGTAGCGCGATGGCGGGGATTTTCAACCGGGGAGAGGGGTGTGAAGAGGGGGCCAGGCAGTGGCCCCCTGAAAAGCTTAGCGTTTTTTACCGAAAGCCGCAGCCAGCGCATCACCCATCGCACTGTTACCTGCTGACGAGCTGACCGGACGCGGACGACCTTTTGCGTTGTTCTGACGTTTCTCTTCGCGCGGAGCTGCGTTCTTCGCGCCACCACGGGCATTGCCTTCGCCTGGCTGCTCATCAAGACGCATGGTCAGGGCAATACGCTTGCGCTGGAGATCGACTTCCATCACTTTCACTTTGACGATATCGCCCGCTTTCACCACCTGATGCGGATCTTCCACGAAGCGATCGGAGAGCGAAGAGATATGCACCAGGCCATCCTGATGCACGCCGATATCCACAAATGCACCGAAGTTGGTCACGTTAGTGACGGCACCTTCGAGGATCATGCCCGGCGTCAGATCGTTCAGCGTCTCTACGCCTTCAGCGAACTGTGCAGTTTTAAACTCAGGACGCGGATCGCGGCCCGGTTTCTCCAGCTCTTTCATGATGTCGGTGACGGTCGGCAGACCAAAACGTTCATCAATGAAATCGCGGGCGCTGAGATTACGCAGGCTGCCTGCGTTGCCCATCAGATCGCTCAGTGCCTGCTCGGTGGCGGCCAGGATGCGCTCCACCACCGGATAGGCTTCCGGATGCACAGTTGAGGCGTCCAGCGGGTTATCGCCATGGTTGATGCGCAGGAAGCCCGCACACTGCTCAAAGGCTTTTGGCCCAAGGCGGCTCACTTTCAGCAACTGCTGACGGTTCTGGAAGCGGCCATGCTCATCACGCCAGCCGACAATATTCTGCGCCATCATGCGCGTCAGGCCCGCTACGCGGGTCAGCAGCGGCACCGAGGCGGTGTTGAGGTCAACGCCGACGGCGTTCACGCAATCTTCCACTACCGCGTCGAGTTTCTTCGCCAGCTGGCTCTGACTGACGTCATGCTGATACTGACCCACCCCGATCGATTTCGGGTCGATTTTCACCAGCTCAGCCAGTGGATCCTGCAAACGCCGCGCAATCGACACTGCGCCGCGCAGTGAAACATCGAGATCCGGGAACTCCAGCGCCGCCAGTTCAGAGGCCGAATAGACAGATGCGCCAGCTTCACTGACAATCACTTTCTGCGCCGTGACCTGCGGGAACTGCTGCTGCAGATCCAGGAAGAAGCGCTCAGTTTCACGTGAAGCGGTGCCGTTGCCAATTGCCACCAGCTCAACCTGATGCTTAATGCAGAGTGCGGCTACGGCGGCCGCGGCTTTCGCGGTCTGGCCGGTATGCGGATAGACGGTATCGGTCGCGACGACCTTGCCGGTGGCATCGACCACCGCCACTTTGACACCGGTGCGCAGGCCCGGATCCAGCCCCATGGTGGCGCGCATACCGGCGGGAGCGGCCATCAGCAGATCGTGCAGGTTGCGGGCAAAGACGTTAATCGCTTCATCTTCTGCGCGTTCGCGCACCGTGCCCATCAGCTCCGTTTCCAGATGCAGCATCACCTTGATGCGCCACGTCCAGCTCACCACCGCTTTACGCCAGCTGTCGGCAGGAGCGTTATTCAGGCGCAGGTTCAGGTGCTCAGCAATCAGCGTTTCGCCGTGGCTCTCACGCGGTGCTTCATCAAACTGCGGATCGGCATTCAGCGACAGTTGCAGCACGCCTTCGTTGCGGCCACGCAGCATCGCCAGCGCACGGTGCGACGGCACGCCGCTCAGCGCTTCGTGGTGATCAAAGTAGTCGCGGAACTTCGCGCCCGCTTCCTCTTTGCCTTCCACCACGCGTGACACCAGATGGGCATTTTTCCACAGGTAATTACGCACCTTCGCCAGCAGCGCGGCATCTTCAGCGAAACGCTCCATCAGAATGTAGCGGGCACCATCCAGCGCGGCACGGACGTCGGCGACGCCTTTGTCGGCATCGACATACTGTTCGGCAAGCTGCTCAGGAATGTGAGACGGCTCCTGCCACAGCGTCTCCGCCAGCGGCTCCAGACCCGCTTCGATAGCGATCTGTCCACGCGTCCGGCGTTTCTGTTTGTAGGGCAGGTAGAGGTCTTCAAGCTCGGTTTTGCTGAGGGTGGTGTTGATCGCGCGGGCGAGGTCGTCAGTGAGTTTCCCCTGATCGTCAATCGACTTCAGAATCGACTGGCGTCGCTCTTCAAGTTCACGCAGATAGCTGAGGCGGGTTTCCAGCTGGCGCAACTGGGTATCATCCAGCCCGCCGGTGACCTCTTTACGATAGCGTGCGATAAACGGCACGGTATTCCCTTCATCCAGCAGGCGAACGGCGGCGTCAACTTGCTCTGGACGCGCCTGGAGCTCACTGGCAATTATCTGGCTCAGAACTTTCATCATCAGGATTGTCTTGCTTTCCGGGTTGAGAAATAGCCGACAGTTATACGGATTGATGGTTAAAATTGCCAGAGACGCGGGCGGCTTTCAGCGATAATCTGAAGGGTTATTGCGGGTAGTCAATCGCGTTGATATACCACAGCGCCGGCCCCACTGGCGTCTCGACGGTGGCAGCATCGCCGACCTCTTTTTTCAGCAGCGCCCGCGCCATGGGCGAGTCGATGGAGATGTAATCTTTGCGGCCAAAAATCTCATCGTAGCCCACAATGCGGAAGCGTTTGAGGTCGCCCTCATCGTTTTCAATTTCCACCCAGGCGCCAAAGAAGACTTTGCCATCCTGCTGGGGTGAATAGTCAACGATACGCAGCTGTTCAAGACTTTTGGTCAGATAGCGAACGCGACGGTCGATTTCACGCAGCCGTTTTTTATTGTACTGATAATCGGCATTTTCACTGCGATCGCCAAGACTGGCAGCCCAGGTGACTTTTTTTGTCACTTCCGGTCGCTCTTCACGCCAGAGATAGTCGAGTTCTGCTTTCAGCTTATCGAAGCCTTCACGGGTAATGAGTCGGGTTTTCATGCTATACCGGCCAGAGAGATCCAAAGAAGAACAGTGTAAGACAAAGGGGGCGCGGCAAAAAAGGGCGGGGAAAGGGTTTTTAAAGGCTAAAAACCCACGTTGACTTCCCCGGCGGCGAAAGGGTTGGTGCTGAACAACAATCTGAAGCCAGTAATCTGAAGCTGTAAAAGAAGTCGTGATACTTATTTACCGGCGTGAGTCGCCGTGGTGGTCGATGTACCGGTGCTGTGACCGTCACCGCCGCCGCCGCCCATGGTGGCCAGCGCAACGCCCAGCAGGGCTGCGACTGCGCCAACACCGATGGCGTTAGAGTTACCTTGTGCTGTGGTGGTTGCCGCTGCGCCAGCTGCTTCACCAGTGGCTGTGGCAGCATAAGCTGGAGTGACGCTGCTTAATGCCAGCGCGCTCAGCAGTAAAATTGTTTTTTTCATTGTGTGTAATCCCCGTTGAGACATCGAATGTTGCCTGAGCAGTCTGGTTGAAAACGGAGAAGGCGAAAAGTTGGCTTTACTGATTGATTTAACGGACTTTAATTTCAACTGGCCTTGCTCGTGGCACTGCTGAAACTAATCCGAGAGGAGAGTGGGGCGTTACGCAGGTTTGCTGGAATATTATGCTGCCTGGCTGCTGTTGAGGTAGATTATCTGGAGCTTATCCACAATGATGGCTGATCATTAAGTCAAATTGTCTGCTAACTTGCTGAATTCGTTCATCGAATAAAAACTGGTCCGCTTCTGACGCCAGCGATTCAGAGAAACAGAGCCGTTTTTTCAGATTTGCCGTAACAGGGGCCGGGCAGCACCAGACGCGTTAAAACTGACCCGAAATCGCCTTAAATCAAATATAAGCTCCTGTTTAATATGCTTTGTAACAATTTTGGCTAGAATATAAACCATTAATGACTGTCACTATAAGGCATCTTTTTTTAACAATGTTGGCTCAGGCAATAGCGCCTTTGGGAGTTGAAAATGCAAGAGAACTACAAAATTCTGGTCGTCGATGATGATATGCGTCTGCGTGCACTGCTTGAACGCTATCTCACCGAGCAGGGCTTTCAGGTGCGCAGTGTCGCTAATGCCGAGCAGATGGATCGTCTGTTAACCCGTGAATCCTTTCATCTGATGGTGCTCGACCTGATGTTGCCGGGCGAGGATGGTCTCTCTATCTGCCGTCGTCTGCGCAGTCAGAGCAACCCGATGCCGATTATTATGGTGACCGCCAAGGGCGAAGAGGTGGATCGTATCGTGGGGCTGGAGATCGGCGCTGACGACTATATTCCTAAACCCTTTAACCCGCGTGAGCTGCTGGCGCGCATCCGTGCGGTGCTGCGCCGTCAGGCCAATGAACTGCCAGGCGCACCTTCGCAGGAAGAGGCGATCATCGCCTTTGGTAAGTTCAAACTTAACCTCGGCACCCGCGAGATGTTCCGTGAAGATGAGCCGATGCCGCTGACCAGCGGTGAGTTTGCGGTGCTGAAAGCACTGGTCAGCCACCCGCGTGAGCCGCTGTCTCGCGATAAGCTGATGAACCTGGCGCGTGGCCGTGAATACAGCGCCATGGAACGTTCGATTGACGTCCAGATCTCCCGCCTGCGTCGCATGGTGGAAGAGGATCCTGCGCATCCGCGTTATATCCAGACCGTCTGGGGTCTGGGCTACGTCTTTGTGCCGGACGGCAGTAAAGCATGAAGCGACTGCGCTTCTCGCCTCGCAGTTCGTTTGCCCGCACCCTGCTGCTGATCGTTACCCTGCTGTTTGTCAGCCTGGTAACGACCTATCTGGTGGTGCTGAACTTCGCCATTCTTCCTAGCCTGCAACAGTTTAATAAGGTGCTCGCTTACGAAGTTCGTATGCTGATGACCGACCGGTTGCAGCTGGAAGATGGCACGCAGCTGGAAGTGCCACCGGCGTTTCGCCGGGAAATCTACCGCGAACTGGGGATCTCGCTCTACACCAATGCAGCAGCAGAGGAGAGCGGATTACGATGGGCGCAGCACTATGAATTCCTGAGCGAGCAGATGGGCCAGCAGCTTGGCGGTCCCACCGATGTGCGGGTTGAGGTTAACAAAAACTCGCCCGTCGTCTGGCTGAAAACCTGGCTGTCGCCCGATATCTGGGTGCGGGTGCCGCTGACTGAGATTCATCAGGGCGACTTCTCGCCGCTGTTCCGCTACACCCTGGCGATTATGCTGCTGGCGATTGGCGGTGCCTGGCTGTTTATCCGCATCCAGAACCGCCCGCTGGTGGATCTGGAGCACGCCGCCCTGCAGGTCGGGCGCGGGATTATTCCGCCGCCGCTGCGCGAGTATGGCGCGTCAGAAGTGCGATCGGTGACCCGCGCCTTTAACCAGATGGCGGCCGGTGTGAAGCAGCTGGCGGATGACCGCACGCTGTTAATGGCGGGCGTCAGCCACGATTTGCGAACGCCGCTGACCCGTATTCGTCTCGCCACCGAGATGATGAGCGAGCAGGATGGCTACCTGGCCGAATCGATTAATAAAGATATCGAAGAGTGCAACGCCATTATCGAACAGTTCATCGACTACCTGCGTACCGGTCAGGAGATGCAGACTGAGCGCGCCGACCTTAACAGTGTGCTGGGCGAAGTGGTGGCCGCTGAAAGCGGCTATGAACGTGAGATCGAAAATGCGGTGATGCCGGAAGAGTTAATGCTGGATATCAACCCGCTGTCGATTAAACGGGCACTGGCTAACCTGGTGGTCAATGCCGCGCGATACGGTAATGGCTGGATCAAGGTCAGCAGCGGACGGGAACTGCATCGTGCCTGGTTCCAGGTGGAAGATGATGGACCTGGCATCAAGCCGGATCAGCTGGCGCATCTGTTCCAGCCCTTTGTGCGCGGCGACAGCGCCCGCAGCACCAGCGGTACCGGTCTGGGCCTGGCGATCGTGCAGCGTATTATTGATGCTCATCAGGGCTCGCTGGAGATTGGCGAGAGCGAACGCGGCGGTTTACGCATTCGTGCCTGGTTGCCGTTAGTGGAAAGCATGGCGCTGAGCCACAACAACGGCAGCAACAGCGTGTCGGGATGATAAAAACGGCGCGGCAGTTTCATTGCCGCGCCGCTTCTTTTAGCGTTGCGGGCCAGCTTTCACCAGCGCAGCACCTGCAGCGTTATCCGTGTACTTGTCGAAGTTATCAATAAAGCGCTGCGCCAGACCTTCGGCGGCGGCGGTCCACTTCTCCTCACTCTCCCAGCTACGACGCGGATCGAGCGTATCACTATCCAGTTCGCCCAGCGTAACCGGCATCTGCAGATTAAAGATCGGCAGCGTTTCCATCGGCGCATCATCCAGCTCACCCGCCAGAATGGCATTGATAATGGCGCGGGTATTCTTCAGTGAGATGCGTTTGCCGCTGCCGTTCCAGCCGGTATTGACCAGATAAGCCTGCGCACCGGACGCCTCCATCCGTTTCACCAGCACTTCCGCATACTGCGTCGGATGCAGCATCAGGAACGCCGCGCCGAAACAGGCGGAGAAGGTGGGGGTCGGCTCAGTGACGCCACGCTCGGTCCCCGCCAGTTTGGCGGTGAAACCTGACAGGAAATGATACTGCGTCTGCTCCGGTGTCAGACGTGAAACCGGTGGCAGCACGCCAAACGCATCGGCGGTCAGGAAAATCACTTTCTTCGCGTGGCCCGCTTTTGAGACCGGCTGCACGATATTGTCGATGTGATTGATCGGATAGGAGACGCGGGTGTTTTCGGTTTTGCTGCCGTCGTCGTAATCGACACTGCCATCTTCGCGGACCACCACATTTTCCAGCAGCGCATTGCGGCGAATGGCGCGGTAGATCTCCGGCTCAGCCTGCTCAGAGAGGTTGATGGTTTTGGCGTAGCAGCCGCCCTCGAAGTTAAACACGCCATCATCGTCCCAGCCGTGCTCATCGTCACCGATCAGCTGGCGGTCAGGATCGGTAGAGAGTGTGGTTTTACCGGTGCCCGAGAGGCCAAAGAAGACCGCCACATCGCCCGCTTTACCCACGTTTGCTGAGCAGTGCATTGAGGCGATGCCTTTCAGCGGCAGCAGGTAGTTCATGATGGCGAACAGACCTTTCTTCATCTCGCCGCCATACCAGGTTCCGCCAATCAGCTGCATGCGTTCAGTCAGATTGAAGGCGACAAAGTTTTCAGAGTGAAGACCCTGCGCCTGCCAGTCTGGATTGGTGCATTTGGCGCCGTTCATCACCACAAAGTCGGGAGTGAATTCGGCCAGTTCAGCGTCGTCAGGCTGGATGAACATGTTTTTCACGAAGTGTGCCTGCCAGGCCACTTCGGTGACAAAACGTACGCTCAGACGGGAATCGGCATTGGCACCACAGAACGCATCCACCACAAACAGGCGCTTGCCGGAAAGCTGGCGGGTGACGCAGCTTTTCAGCGCGTTCCAGGTCTCCTGCGACAGGGGCTGATTGTCGTTTTTGCCGGTGCCCTGGTCGTTCCACCACAGGGTATCGCGCGTGGTGTCGTCACGCACAATGTACTTATCCTTTGGCGATCGCCCGGTGAAAATCCCGGTGTCTACTGCAATCGCGCCGCTCTGCGTCAGGGTGCCACGAGCAAAACCTTCGAGGTCCGGGCGCGTCTCTTCCTGAAAAAGCGTGTCGTAATCAGGGTTGTAAACCACTTCCGTGGTATCCACGATGCCCAAAGCGGCAAGGTCTTGCGAGGTCAGGCCGTTAACGCGCATTTTACTGCTCCTTAAATCGGTGTCTGTTCTGCAAAGCAGAGATAGGTTGGGATCGTGCCACCGGCTGTTGTATCGGGTGCGGCGAATCACTGACAGTCGACTGCGCTTCGTCACGACAGCCTGCAAAGATCACCGGGCAATTCAGGGCATCTGCCTCTGACTTCCAGGCGTTTGCACGATCGCGCGCAGTTTACTCTTCTGCGTTAAGGGAAAAAGGGCAGTGATCTAAAAATGCGACTCAGGGCGCGTTAAGGCTATGTTTCGAACGTTTAAAAGATGTTATGAAAGTAAAAAAAGATAATTTGTCTGAAAAATTATGGGGATAGAGATGGGCGGCGGGGAAGGGGCGGCAGAAGCCGCCCGATAAATCAGTGAAGCTGGTTATTATTCTCAAGGGAGTGGCTGCGGATAGCGGCGATATCGACGGCGTCAAACACGTAGTTTGAGCCGCAATAGTCGCAGTGCATGTCGATTTTGCCATCTTCCGCGATGATCTCATCCACCTCTTCCTGCGGCAGCGTGTTCAGTACTTCGCCACAGCGCTCACGCGAGCAGGTGCATTTGTAGATCACCGGCTGCGGATCGTAGAGGGTAACCTCTTCCTGATGGTAGAGACGCCACAGCGCTTCATTCGCAGGCAGATCGATCAGCTCTTCCGTTTTAATGGTTTCGGTCAGCGTTGCCAGATGGTCGAAAACCTCTTTCTCCGTATCCTGCGCCGGCATCACCTGCAGCAGAATACCCGCGGCGCCTTTGTCGCTGGTGCGGATAAACAGCCGCGTTGGCAGCTGCTCTGAGCGCATGAAGTAATCTTCCAGGCACTCCGCCAGAGTTTCACCTTCCAGTCCCACCACACCCTGATAACGTTCGCCCTTTTCAGGGGAAATGGTGATTACCAGATAGCCATTGCCCACCATGCTTTTCAGGGTACTGTCGTCCGGGATGTCGCCTTTGATACGCGCTACGCCGCGCAGTTCCTGGTTGTTGTTACCGTTGATCACCGCCAGCGACAGCGGACCGTCACCCTGCAATTGCACGGTGATTTCGCCATCAAACTTCAGCGTGGCAGTCAGCAGGCTGGTGGCGACCAGCATCTCACCCAGCAGCGTTTTAACCGGTGCCGGATAGTCATGGTTCTTTACGGTTTCACGCCAGGTTTCAGAGACGTTCACCAGCTCGCCGCGCACGGCGGCATTTTCAAACAGATAACGGTGCAGTTGATCCTGGACTGACATATTTTTTCTCTCACTGGTACGAAGCGATGGCGCGTCAGCTAAGACGGTGTTACTCATCGCCCGATAATTTAAACTTCATCAAATCGCGACGCTCTTTTTTGTCAGGTCGCCGATCGGGATGGGGCATAGTCAGCGCATTCATTTTGCGCGCCTGCGCCATTTTTTCGCGTTTTTCAATGCTGGCATCGGTTTCGCGATAGAGCTGCTGGGCCTCGCTGGCGGGACGGCGCTGAGCGCTGATGTCCGCCACCACCACGGTGCGTTCATCGTTGCCCTGACGCAGTGTCAGTTCCGCATTCAGCTCTACCACTTTGCCGGGTTTGCTGCGCTGGCCGTTGTAATGCACTTTGCCGCCTTCAATCATCTCCCGCGCAATCGCCCGGGTTTTGTAAAAGCGCGCGGCCCACAGCCACTTGTCGAGGCGTACCTCTTCGCTGCTTTTCTCTTTCTTCATTGCTGCTCCTGACTCAGATCAGCGTCCGGTAGTCGCCGGTGGCGCGATGACGCTGAAAGATTTGCTCAGGACGACCCGAATCGGGGTTCTTTACGCCTAAGCACTCGCCGATGCCCCATGACGTCGCAGCATCCAGAATCACTTCGCTATCATCGATAAACAGCGTGCGCGGCGCAGAAAAGCCGGTGTGCTGTTGTACCGCCTGCCATAAACGTTGGTCTTCTTTCGGATACCCAAAGGTATGGGTGGAAAGTAATAAATCAAGGTGCGGCGCTAAACCTGTCTGCGCCAGTTTGACGTCCAGATTGTAAGGATGCGCGTTGGTCAGCAGGATAGTGGACTTGCCCGCGCGACGCAGAGCCTGCAAAAAAGGCAGCGTATCGTCACGCAGCGCAATGCGGCTGCGCATCGCCCATGTCATGGCACGAATGTCCAGCGCCAGCGCTTCTGCCCAGTAATCCAGACAATACCAGTTTAGCGTATGGGCGACGGCCTGATACTTTTCCGCGATGATCGCTTCGGCTTCCGCCCGGGTAATGCCGCGTTGCTGACTGAGTTGTTCAGGCACATGCTCCAGCCAGAAGTGACGATCAAACGCCAAATCCAGCAGCGTGCCATCCATGTCGAGCAGCACGGTATCAATCTCAGACCAGTTGAGCATGCGGATGTTTCACCCTGTAAAAAAACCGGGCGACAGGGTAGCACAGAAGGGCAGGGCTCAGAATATCGGGCGCACGCTCTGCAAAGTGCCGAGGTTATGATTGAAGCACTTGTCGTAATAGTGCTGGATATCGATCATGCGCTGGCGATTAAGGTGCATACGGCGCAGCGCCAGTAACCCATTGATCACACCGCAGGTCAGCAGCACCAATAGCAGCAATACGGTGCCGAGATAGCGCCACTGCGCCATGGCATCCGGTTCATTGTGCAACACGATATGACGCGTGCCGTTGGCATCCGTTGAAATGCTGGTGATGATGCCGCTGGCGCTGAAAGGCGTATGCAGCAGCATGGCGGAGATACGTTGCAGTTCGCGCCACTGAGATGGCGGATCGAGATCAAACAGCGACACGGTTGGCTGAGGCTGATTCACCAGCTGGCGACCCTCGTCGCTGACGATCAGGAACCCCCCTGGCGGCGGGCTGTTAAGATTTTCTGCCGCACGACGGGTTTCGCGGAAAAAGAAGGTCGAGGTGGCGGTATTGACCAGGTTTTCCAGGGCTTCGGCACTGACCGGCCGCAGCAGCACATTCATGCCGTTTAGCTGGCCGGAATCTGCGCGACGCATCAGCGCTTCCCAGTCTTTGGCATTGCCCAGGTTCACCAGCGCATTTTTCAGGCGCATACAATCCTGTGGCTGATTACAGAGATCCTGCGTTTTCATCACCAGATCGGAGAAGTCATCCAGCAGAATCATGCCGGACTTCTGAATCGCGGAGGCCAGCTGCGGATTCAGTTTAGGATCGGTATTGGTTTCCGGATGCAGCTGCTTTGTGGTGGTCTCCTGCAGAGCAGCGGCTTTATCAATAATGTCCGATTGCGGCTGCGGCAACGGCGTGGCGTTATTCCAGTAGACCGCCGAGCAGTCGAACGGCATGAAGGCGTAACTTCGGTTGCTCTGATAGTTGTCCGGCACCGAACACATGCCGGTACCGCTTACTTTGAGGTTGTCGCCAATATTCAGGGGCACGCTGCTGAGTTTATCGACGCTGCTGACCTCCAGGCTGTCGGTGCCCCTTGCCCAGGCCAGACTGAGCTTGATCGGCATGCCGAGCGGGATCCAGGTGACCAGCATGGTCAGCACCATCAGTGAACCACAGGCCAGCACTACGTTTTTCCGCCAGCGCTGAATAGGGAAGTTTTTGACTTCATCCTGCAGCGACAGGAAGCGGCCCTGACGCACCACCTGACGGTTGAGGTAGATCTCCACATCCGTCACCTGTCCGAGATCGTGCGCCACATAAGGCTGCCAGTGCGGTGGATAGGCGAGGTCAATAATCCCCAGTGTGATATTGCTCTGCTCCTGGTTCGATTCGCTGAACAGGCCCCAGCGCTTTGGCGCGCCGCGCAGGCAGTGTATGTCACGCAGGCCGCGCTCACCCGGAATGCGGTAGAGCAGCCACAGGCTGGCGGCAATCATGACTGCACCCGTCAGCACCAGCCAGATCATCAGCGTTGCGGGTACTAACAGGCTGAAGAAGAAGAGTAAGAAGGCAAGAGAGATGATCACCGCTTCACGCGTGCCATCTGGCCGCGACAGACGATACTCTTCCGGTGTCTCTTTGCGTACCTGCAGCAGTTCGACGTTTTCCGTTTCCGCTTTGCGGATAGAGGCGTTGGTCGACACCGGACGCATCAGCGTCGGCAACGATTGCTGATCCACGGCGTAATCCACCAGCGAGTGGCCGTTCAGCGAGATCACCAGCGGAATAGATTGGGTGCGGATTAACTCAACGTAGTTTTCGTCGGCGATGTACTGTTCCCACAGCGGCGGCAGATGAACTTCAACTTCATCAAGGTAGTAGCGCCATTTATGGGGATCGTCCGTAGAGAGTCCGTAGCGGGTAATCGCACGGGTAACGGGATAGACATTGTTGCTCTGTGCCGTCAGCGTCAGACGTTCGGACGCGCTGCGCTTATCGGTCGTCACCGTAGTACGGGGCTGTTTTTCCAGCGCGGCGACATACTTATCAACCGCCTCACGCTCCTGAGCAGAGAGTTTACGGCAGGGCGGACTGATAAATGGCAGAGGTTTCGCCAACGGCGGACGATGCCGCATAGCGTACCAGAACCCAATGCCTGCCAGTATTGAACAGGTCAGCACTATGGCCAGGATCATCAAGATTGTGCTCATGCTCTGCTCAATTCAGCCAAAATGCTGCCTTCACTTTAAACTTTCGCTTTCGGTTATGCTCACTATAAAAGAGGCATTCCGGAAGATTATATAACCCTGAGGAGTCAGACACCCGATGAAATAGTGCCAGCGTATATCTGATTAGCATTTGTTAAACCCTGCCTTGTCCGAATGGTAACCGGCTCAGACTGGATTAAATATCGGTATTATCTGAAACTTATCGCAGCATATTGACTAATGCAAATTTAGTCTTAACTGATAACCAAAGGCTGTTATTCAATCGATGTAATCTGTGTAACGATAACGTGATTGTCTGACTGTCGCACAATTGCCTGTGGTTAGGTATGCTAATTCGCTCCAGATAGCCGGCGCAAAATAATTTGAGGCTGATATGAAAATTCCAAAAAAACCTGACATCCTCAATATCACCGCCGTGGCACGTTCACGGTTATTCACCATTGAATCGGTCGATCTGACTTTCAGCAATGGTGCGCATCGCGTTTATGAGCGGATGAAGCCCTCAGAGCGTGAGGCGGTGATGATTGTGCCGATTATTGATGACCATCTGATCCTGATTCAGGAGTATGCCGTCGGACTGGAAACCTATGAGCTTGGTTTCCCCAAGGGGCTGATCGATTCAGGTGAAACCGTGAATGAAGCGGCAGTTCGCGAACTGAAAGAAGAGGTCGGTTTTGGTGCCGATCAGCTGACAACGCTGGGTAAACTCACCATGGCACCCTCCTACTTTTCCAGCAAAATGAACATCGTGGTGGCGGAAGGTCTTTACGCTGAAAAGCTGGAAGGCGATGAGCCGGAGCCGCTGATTGTCCACCGCTGGCCGCTGAGCGATATGATGTCGCTGCTGGATGAACCCGATTTCCGCGAGGCACGTAATGTCAGTGCGCTGTTTATGGCGCGCGAATGGCTGGTGAAGCAGGGACGGCTGAGTTACTGAGCGAGCGCATAAGTAAGGAAACGCGCCTGTCGGCAGGCGCGTTTCGGTTTTATTCTGCTCTTGCATTTTTCTGTATGGCTGATGCAGGCTTCAACAGGGGGGCGGTCAACAGATAAACCACGCATGCCACGAGAATCGAATTAAGTACCGGTACGCCGCGCTCAACCAACAGTCCGGTGGCTCCGCCCGCTGCACTGGCTATCAGCGCGGGCCAGCCGATAAGCTGAGACGTTGCCGGTAAGGAATTGCTGTTGCGGCTCAGCGCCAGCGTCTGACGGTCAGTTTTCAGCACATAGTAATCAATGATCATCACGCCCAGTACTGGCGGGAAGATGACCCCCAGAAGTTCCAGAAAATCGACAAAACGATCCAGAATCCCAAGAATTGAACAGAGTGTGCCAAGCATGCCGAGCAGCAGCGTAATCACAGGATAACGCGGTTTATAGCCGGTTAAGCCTTCAATCGCATTGGCGATGCCCAGCGTTGACGAATAGAGATTCAGGTCGTTAATGCGCAGGGTAGAAAAGACTACAACCAGCAAACCCAGTGAGCTGGTAGTTTGAGTAATAATCGCGATGATGTCTGAGGTCTGCAATTCTCTGGCAATCAGAATTGCCAGCCCATTAATCCCATATTCTCCCGCCAGAATGGTCAGCAGCGTAATGGCGAAGACATCTTTACCGTTACGTGAGAAACGCGTCAGGTCGGGAGTCATCAGACTGGCCAGGATTGCACCGCCAATTACCATGGTAATGGCGGCGCTCACGGTAATGGTTTCGCTCGCAATAACCGGCGGCGTCATCTGGCCAGACTGGCCGTGGAAAGCGTGCCAGAAAATCCAGCCGACCAGCATGATGAAGAGCGGAACCGCAATGCGTGCGGTAAAGCGCAGCGCCTTAAAGCCAAAGGTAACCAGTAAAGTCAACACGGCTCCTGAAAGCGCTGCCGACTCTGCAAAGCTAAGTTTGCCGTTCAGGGCATAGCTCAGCGATCGGGCGAAAACGGCATTCTGAATGCCGAACCAGCCCAGCAGGCTGACCGCGACCAGCAGACCAATGAACACTGAGCCGTGGCGACCAAAACCACACCAGCGAGCCAGCAGACTGCCCGGCAATCCCTCGCGCATCCCTGCATAGCCGAGCGCGAAGGTCAGCACGCCAAATAGCAGGCTGGCCAGAGTGATTGCGGTAAACGCCTCGCCCGGCGTCATACTGTTGCCCAGAACCGCGCCAAGCATAAACTGATCCAGCGCAGTCAGCATGCCCATATGCACAATAGCGACGCTAAGCAGTGAGAGCCTTTTATTTGCAGGGACAGGGCTCAGTGGATAATCATCAAATTTACTCACAACATGGTTTCCTTACCGGTTTATATATAAATAACGCCTGTGCTGAGAAATTTCTCTGGCAGGTAGTCTTCCAGTGACTCCGCGCGGCAGTAATTTTCGAATTGTTGTAGCGAATGCACCCCCGCTTTTTGATAAAGCGTGCTGATACGGTTGCTGATGGTCTTAACGCTAAGATTATAAATGCGGGCAATCTCTTTAGTGTTATATCGCCGCAGCAAGAGAAAAATAACATCCAGTTCAGCGGGCGTAAAAAGTGGATGATCCAGATGTGTCGTCAGCACAGAGGCTTTTTTGGGGTTGATAAAGCTCATTACGGTAAGATTGTCTACCGGACGAGCATTCCAGATACAGCCCAATAACTCATTTCGGTTGTCAAAAACGGGATATTTCTCGCAGATGAAAGGAGCAAGATGATTTTTGCCATACCAGTAATGGGTTTCAATTACAGCCACGCTCTCTTTCCGCACTTTTACCCGTTGATCGTGCTCGCAGAATTCATCGGCGCAATCACTCCAGCGCGTAGGAAACTCATTGTCTTTTTTCCCTTCAAATGAATAGTTTTTCGGAGTGGCAGTATAGAGCTTTGCTGCATCATTCAGATAAAGATGTTGTGATATCGCATCCTTAAAACCCCAGGGTGTTGGTAATAAATCCATTGTCGTGGCGAATGCAGCAATAAATTCATCAATACTTTGATATGGGCTGTCCATGGCACCTCACTGAGTCAATTCAGTTTATAACCTTTTTGCCAGGTAATAACGCGCAAAGCGCTGCGCATATCCTTCCTGTTCACCATATACGCGATAACCCAGCTTTTCGTAGAAACCACGTGCCTGGAAACTTAAGGTGTCGACAACCGACATATGGCAGTGCCGATTGCGTGCTTCCTCTTCCGCTGCCATCATCAGCTGGCGTCCGGTGCCCTGCAGGCGCCAGGGATCATCTATCCACAGATAATGAATATCCAGCGTACCACACCAGGTATGGGCTAACAGACCACCCTGAATATTACCCTGGTCGTCATATAGGATAACATTCAGCGTTTTCATATTGATGTCAGCAAAGCGTCCATTATGCTGCCAGAGCCGCTGAATAATATACTCTTCAGTTTTGGGGTCTTGCGTATGGCCCACTTTAATTTCCATATATAAAAGTATCCATAGGTGATTAAATCAAAATAGAGGTTATTGGGCTTTCTATTCCTATCATGATGATAAGCGATGCGCAAGAGTTAATATCCCTCCTGTTATTAGGCGCAATTAATATTAAGCTGGTTGTCGTTGTTCAGTTGATATGCCAATAACTATGTTTGCTGGCACCAGGGAAGACTAAGCTAATCATAGCGATATAATAACTATATTCTTTTTTAGGTTCACTTTCTGAATCGCTTCATACACATTGCTTTATATTATCTGACTAATTTAATGCCGATCGCTCAGGGTGATCGGCATTTTCCTCAGCAACAGATGATGATCTCTCTCCGGCTTTTACCTTTCTTTTTCCCCATCCCAGTTGACTAAGTCGCTCAGGCACGAAAAGCATCGCGTGTTTCATCAGGGTAAGCGGGCCAATAAAAAAGGCTGATCACTTCAGGTGACCAGCCTCAGATATTTCACATTGCAGATATCACATCAGAACAGCTCGTGACTCTCACCGTTATCCATAATGGTGGTACCCACATCATGAACCGAATATTCGGTTGGCTGGGTGCCATTGATGAAGTACTCCTGACGGGTGTTACCCCCCCCATTTGCCAGCTTGCCGGTACTGCGATCAATAGTGACGGTGACCACACCATCCGGCGGCGTTAACGGCTGCACCGGTACACCATCCAGCGCACTCTTCATGTACTCATCCCATGCCGGTTGCGCGCTCTTGGCACCGCCTTCATAGCCCGAAATCTGATCGGGAATGGCGCCGGAGAGCGTGCTGCGGCCCAGATTGCGGCGCGCATCATCAAAGCCGATCCAGACTGAGGTGACCACGCCAGGGCCGTAACCCGAGAACCAGGCATCTTTCGAGCTGTTAGTGGTACCGGTTTTACCGCCGATATCATTACGCTTAAGGTCACGCCCGGCACGCCAGCCTGTTCCCATCCAGCCCGGTTCGCCAAAGATGTTACTGTTCAGCGCGCTCTTGATCAGGAAGGTGAGCGGGGTGTTGATCACGTGCGGTGCATATTGCTGCTCACCTTGTTGTGCCTGAGCGGGAACCTGCTCCAGTTCAGGCTGAGGAACGGCCTGATTCTGGTTGTTATTAGAGGCTGCAACGTTCTCGACGCTCTCTTCATTCAGGGCCAGCGCTTTTTTGGTCTCGCCGTAGATCACCGGCAGATTGCACTGCGGGCAGGCGATCTTCGGTTTCTCTTCAAATACGAGGCCGCCCTGTTCGTTCTCAATCCGGGTGATGAAGTAAGGATCGACCAGGAAGCCGCCATTCGCCATCACGGAGTAGCCGCGCACCACCTGTAACGGGGTAAACGAGGCCGCACCTAATGCCAGCGATTCGGTATGAACAATGTTCTGAGCCGGGAAACCAAAGCGCTGCAGATACTCAGCAGCATAATCCACGCCCATCGCACGCATCGCACGCACCATCACCACGTTTTTCGACTGGCCTAAACCCTGACGCAGACGAATCGGACCATCGTAAGTTGGCGGGGAGTTCTTGGGACGCCAGTCAGCACCCGCACCCGCATCCCAGCGTGAAATCGGCACATCGTTAAGGATTGAGGCGAGCGTCAGCCCGCGATCCATTGCGGCGGTATAGAGGAAAGGCTTGATGTTAGAGCCGACCTGACGCAGCGCCTGGGTCGCACGGTTAAACATGCTCTGGTTAAAGGCAAAGCCGCCTACCAGCGCGCGCACCGCACCATCATTCGGATCCAGCGAGACCAGCGCCGAGTTCACATCCGGCACCTGGCCCAGCCACCACTCATCACCCACTTTGCGCACCCAGATCTGCTGGCCTGCCTGCAATACCTGCGTCACGCTTTTCGGCGTCGGGCCCTGCACGGTGTCAGACTTATAAGGACGCGCCCAGCGCACACCGGCTAATGCCAGCGACACATTGCTGCCATCTTTCAGCATCACCGTCGCTTCATCGCTGCGCGCTTCCGTTACGACTGCCGGATTGAGCGGACCATAGACCGGCAGCGTCTTCAGCGCTTTCTCAATCTTCGTCTGATCCCAGGCCGGTTCACCCACTTTCCACAGCACGCTTGTCGGGCCGCGATAGCCATGACGCATATCGTAGGCCATGACGTTATTGCGAACTGAGGTCTGCGCGGCTTCCTGCAGGCGACGGGTCACGGTGGTGTAGACCTTGTAACCATCGGTGTAGGCATTCTCACCGTAGCGTTTCACCATCTCCTGACGCACCATCTCGCTGAGATAGGGGGCAGAGAAAGCGATTTCCGGACCGTGATACTTCGCGACCAGCGGCGTATTACGCGCCTCATCATACTGCTGCTGCGTGATGTAATGCTGATCCAGCATACGCGCCAGCACCACGTTGCGGCGCGACAGGGCACGACTCGGCGAGTAAAGCGGGTTAAAGGTGGAAGGGGCTTTCGGCAGACCGGCAATCATCGCCATCTCACTCAGCGACAGCTGGTCAACCGGCTTACCAAAATAGACCTGTGAGGCTGCGCCGACGCCATAAGCACGGTAGCCGAGGTAGATCTTATTCAGGTAGAGCTCAAGGATTTCATCTTTGTTCAGCAACTGCTCAATGCGGATCGCCAGGAACGCTTCCTTTATTTTACGCATCAGGGTGCGTTCCGGGCTCAGGAAGAAGTTACGGGCCAGCTGCTGAGTGATAGTACTGGCACCCTGCGAGGCGTGACCGGAGACCAGCGCAACGCTGGCCGCACGGAAAATACCCACCGGGTCAACACCATGGTGCTCATAAAAACGGCTATCTTCGGTCGCAATAAACGCTTTCACCATCACAGGTGGCACTTGCTGCAGAGTCAAAGGAATACGGCGCATTTCGCCATACTGGGCGATCAGATCGCCATCGGCGCTGTAAACCTGCATAGGGGTTTGCAGACGCACATCTTTCAGCGTGTTTACGTCGGGCAGCTGTGGCTCTATGTATTTGTATAAACCATAAATCGAGCCAGCTCCCAACAGGATGCAACACACTGCAAGGATCAATAAATACTTTACGAACTTCACCTGGAATTTCCCATCTGTTGTCGTTTGAGCAGTTTATAAACAACCGCGCGGTAGTATAAAGGCAAGCCAGACGCTTTGATATGTCCATTTTCCCGGACGATAAGGAGATCGCGCGTATGGCTTTTCATACCTGGCAAATTGGGCTGGATATTCAGAATAGGCAGATTTGCGCCCTGGCCCTCCAGCCTCGTCGTGATGGCTGGCAGCTACGCCACTGGTGGCAGCAGCGGCTGCCGCAAGATACGTTAAGAAACGGCGTGCTGCAATCTTCGCCTGAATTACTGGCGGCCTTAACGGCCTGGCGTCAGCGGTTGCCACGCCGTTATTCGCTGCGGGTCGGACTGCCAGCCCAGCTGGTGCTGCAGCGCCAGCTTCCCCTGCCTGCGCAGTCGCTGAATGAGCCCGCGCTGGGGCACTACGTGCAGGCGGCCGCGCGCCGTCTCTTTCCGCTGGAGCCCGCTGCGCTGGCGCTGGATTACCGGCCGGATGTGCAGAGCGGGCAGCTCTGCGTCACGGCAGCGCGGCTGGAGATTATCGACCAGTGGGCGGCACCCCTGTTGCAGGCGGGTTTAAAGCCGCAGGTGTTCGAACTGACCACCGAGGCGCTGAAGCGGTTAGCCCGGCAGGCAGCGCTGCAGGACGATGCGGTACTGGTTCTGCAGCAGGATAACCGCTGGCTCTGGAGCGATGCGCACACCGCTGCTGACACAGGCGAAGCCGCCACGCTGGAGGCACTGCAACGGCAGGCCTTTCCCGGGGCACGTTCTGTCGCCTGGTGTACCGCAGAGCAGACGCCGCTGCCCGCAGACGTTAGCGCGTTTTCCCCTTTTGATCTGTTTCGTTATAAGCAGCCACCTTTGCCGGAGAATCCGGGCGCTTTTGCGCTGGCGGCCGGGCTGGCGCTGCGCGACGGAGATGAGTGATGGTCGCGGTTAATCTGCTGCCCTGGCGGCAGCGCCGTCGGCAACAGCAGCGGCGACAGAGCCTGGTCGTGCTGTCACTGGCGACTGGCGCCCTGTTACTGGTGGTGATGCAGCAAACCTGGCGGATACAGCAGACGCGTCAGCAGGTGGCGCAGGCGAGCAGGGCGCAGCAGCAGGCGCTGGAAAGCCTGGGGCAGCAGTTAGCGCAACAGAAGCAGTTACTGGAGCAGCTCGCGGTCGTGCAAAAACAGCAGGCGAAGCATCGCCAGCAGGCTGCACAACTGGCCGCCTGGCAGCAGTTCTGGCTCGATTTACCCGCGTTACTGCCCGACACCGCCTGGCTGACCCGGCTGGAGAAGCGCGACAACCGTCTGACACTGGAGGGGCGGGCGCAGGATATCGCGGCAGTCCGCCAGTTCCGCCAGCAGTTAACCACCGTGGCCCTGTTTGGTCAGGTGACGCAGGGCGGGGTTAAGCGTCAGGCTGATGGCCATTATCGGTTTTCACTGCGGGCAGAGATGCAGGAGGTGAACAGTGAGTGAATGGTGGGATCGCTGGTGGCAGATGGCCGCTATTGCGCGCTATGGCTCGCTCGCCGCGCTCTTATCCGGTCTGCTGCTGCTCTCCTGGATCCTGTGGTTACGGCCACAGCAGCAGGCGCTAATTGCTGAACAGCAGACGCTGTTGCAGTTGACCCGCACTTTGCAGCTGCGCCAGCACCAGTGGCGTCAGAACCCTGATAATGCGCAGTTGCAGGCGCAGCTGCAGTCGATACAGATCGCGAGATCAGCATCTGCATCGGGCCGTGCAGTGGAAGAGATCCTGGCGGCACGCCGTAACCAGCTGGAAGAGTGGCAGCCGGACGCCCCCTCACGCATGCTGACGCTGCATCTGCAGTGGCCGGCGTTCCAGTCGCTTTTTGCCGAGCTTGCCCAGGCCTCCGCACCGTTTCCGGTGCATTTCCAGCTGCTGGCACAGCCGCAGTACCTGGAGGCTCAACTCTGGCTGGAACCTGACGATGCGCCATAGTCTGCTGATTTTACTGTTGTGCTGTGGCGGCTTACTGGCGCGCGATCCGTTCCGGCCTGTTGCCGGTTCCGTCTGTGAGGCATCAGTGGAAGCGCTCACCGGCTGGCGTCTGCAGGGGATCATTGGCCGGGAGGCGCATTTCCATGCCTGGCTGCTGACCCCGCAGGGAGAGAGCGTTACGGCCCGCACCGGCAAGCCATTTCCATTCGCACCCTGGCAACTGGCGGATATGACTCGCCGCAGCCTCACCTTAGCGGTGCCGAATAGCTGCAACGCACAACAGGCCGTATTTTATTTAAAAGGACGTTCGCATGATAAGGATAACCACTCTGCTGCTGCTACTAAGCTGCCTGCTTCCGGTTTACGCCGCTGATGAGGAGCCTCTCAGTCTGACTTTCGATAACGCACCGGTAGAGCGTATTTTGCAGGCGCTGGCGGACTATCAGCAGATCAATCTGATGATTGCGCCAGAGGTTGAAGGTTCGTTATCGCTGCGGCTGGATAACCTGCCCTGGCATCAGGTGCTCAACCTGGTGGCGCGCATGGCAAAGCTGACGCTGGTTGAACAGGATAATGTCCTGCTGGTCTATCCGGAAAGCTGGCAGCAGGCTCAGCAGCAGGCACGTGAGGCTGAGCAGCAGTCGCAGTTGCAGCAGGTTCCTTTGCAACAGCGCGCTGTGATATTGCGTTATGCCAGCGCCAGCGAGGTGTATGCCAGCCTGTTGAGTGAGCGTCAGTCGCTGATGACGCCGCGCGGTAGCGTGACGGTCGACAAACGCACCAACGCATTGTTACTGCGCGATAGTGCGGCGGCTTTGAAAGAGACGGAGCGCTGGATACGGGCGCTGGATCTGCCACTGGAACAGATTGAACTGTCAGCCCACATCGTCACTATCAGCGAGGAGCATCTGCAGGAGCTGGGCGTGAAGTGGGGATTGCAGGCGGGGGACGCCGCCGTAACGGATATCCTGCATCATCCGCGGCTGGATGTTCCGCTGGCGGTGAGTTCACCCGGCATCAGCGTGGGTATGGCGCTGGCGCGCATTGGAGGGCAGCTTCTGGATCTGGAGTTAAGTGCGCTGGAGCAGGAGAACCAGATTGAAATTATCGCCAGTCCACGCCTCTTTACCTCACATCAGCAGACCGCTTCGATTAAGCAGGGCACAGAAATTCCTTATGAAGTGTCGGCAGGAAACAGCGGGGCCACCAGTATTGAGTTTAAAGAAGCGGTACTGGGTATGGAGGTGACACCGACGATTTCCGGCAATGGCCGCATCCAGCTGAAGATCCATATCAGTCAGAATATGCCGGGTCGCAGCATCAGAACCGGCGATAGCGACATATTATCCATCGATAAACAGGAAATTGAGACTCAGGTCACGGTCAGTGACGGGCAAACACTGGCGTTAGGCGGTATCTTTCAGCAGCAGCGCACCCGCGGACAGAATCAGGTGCCGCTACTGGGAAATGTGCCGCTGATTGGCGGGTTGTTTCGCCAGCAATCTGATCAGCGCAAAAAAAGAGAGCTGGTGATCTTCATTACGCCGCGATTGGTCAGGGAAGCAGCGCTTACGGCTGGATAAAACGGAAAATGCGTCCCTTAAGGCCATCTGCGTTGACGCAGGAGAGGAATTAGCTTACAAGGTTTAGCGATTTTCAATACGGTGTAACCGTCTATGCTGGGTAAATCCCGGCAAACAGATCAGAAAACTCCTCTGTACGCAGCGTTGTAAAGACGCAGCGCTGGCGCGTTACAGTTTCGCGAACACAGGCCAATTCAGAAATGGATGTGCTGAAGGCAATATAATCGGTTGCCAAACAGCCTTGAGTGTTGAGATAATTTTTCATCTGACTCTTGCTAACGCTCATGAGGTCTCAGTTCCTGTCCCGCCAGCAAATGCTGAACGCGGGGTATCATTAACGAATTCTTAGTAATACCGACAAAATGGCAGAGAAACGCAATATCTTTCTGGTTGGGCCGATGGGTGCCGGCAAAAGCACTATTGGCCGTCAGTTGGCTCAGCAACTCAACATGGAGTTCTTCGATTCCGATCAGGAAATTGAGCGACGCACCGGAGCGGATGTGGGCTGGGTTTTTGATGTCGAAGGCGAAGCTGGCTTTCGCGATCGCGAAGAAAAAATCATTAACGAACTGACCGAGAAGCAAGGCATCGTCCTGGCGACAGGCGGTGGTTCCGTCAAATCCCGGGAAACGCGTAATCGTCTCTCCGCCCGCGGTGTTGTGGTTTATCTTGAAACCACCATCGAGAAGCAACTGGCGCGCACCCAACGTGACAAAAAACGTCCGTTGCTGCAGGTGGATTCACCGCCGCGTGAAGTGCTCGAAGCGCTGGCTGGCGAACGTAACCCGCTCTACGAAGAGATCGCCGATGTAACCATTCGCACAGATGATCAGAGTGCGAAAGTGGTGGCGAATCAGATTATCCACATGTTGGAAAAAAGTTGATCCAACGTTCGAAGGCTCCTTAACAGGTATCGGGCATCATGGAGAAGATCACCGTCTCACTGGGGGAACGCAGTTACCCCATCACTATCGCTGCCGGACTGTTTAACGATCCGGCTTCTTTTTGGCCGCTAACCGCGGGCGAAAACGCCATGGTGGTGACAAACCAGACGCTGGCTCCGCTTTATCTTGACCAGCTGACGGCGCTGCTGACGGCGGCAGGTGTAAAAGTGGATCAGGTGATCTTACCCGACGGCGAGCAATATAAGACGCTGGCCGTGATGGATCAGGTTTTTACCGCGCTCCTGCAAAAGCCGCACGGTCGTGATACGACGCTTATCGCCTTAGGCGGCGGCGTCATTGGCGATCTTACCGGTTTTGCTGCGGCCAGTTATCAGCGTGGCGTACGCTTTATTCAGGTACCGACCACCTTACTGTCGCAGGTCGACTCTTCGGTTGGCGGCAAAACGGCCGTTAACCATCCGCTGGGCAAAAACATGATCGGCGCGTTTTATCAACCCGCGTCGGTGGTGATTGATACTGCCTGTCTGCAGACGCTGCCCGCGCGCGAACTGGCGTCGGGTCTGGCGGAAGTGATTAAGTACGGCATCATCCTCGACGGTGCGTTTTTCCAGTGGCTGGAGCAGAATCTTGATGCCCTGCTGGCGCTGGATGAACAGGCGCTGGCGTACTGCATTCGTCGCTGCTGTGAACTGAAAGCCGAAGTCGTGGCCGCCGATGAACGTGAAAACGGTCAGCGGGCGTTGCTGAATCTGGGCCATACTTTTGGTCATGCGATTGAAGCACACATGGGCTATGGCAACTGGCTGCACGGTGAAGCGATTGCAGCGGGCATGGTGATGGCGGCACGCACGGCTGAACGCCTGGGGCAGTTCCAGGCACAGGAGACGGACCGCATTATTGCCCTGTTCCTGCGTGCCGGTTTGCCGGTACATGGGCCGGAGGCGATGAGTGCGGAGATGTATCTGCCGCACATGATGCGCGATAAGAAAGTTCTGGCGGGCGAATTGCGGCTGGTACTCCCGCTGTCGATTGGCCGCTCTGAAGTGCGTGGTGGCGTGGCACATGATATGGTGCTGGCTGCAATTAATGATTGTCAGCAATCCTGAGATTAAGCAGTTGAGTGGTGACGCGGCGCGCAGGGTGCGCAGTGCGGAATGCCGCTTTACGGAGGAGGCAAAATGGATGAGTTTAAACCGGAAGATGAGTTAAAACCTGACGCCAGCGATCGCCGTCCCTCGCGCCCTCGTAAGTCGTCTCCCGCAGCCAAAATACCGGTTTCGCGCCAGCGCATCATGATGGGTGTCGGGATCCTGGTTCTTTTGTTACTGGTACTGGGTATTGGTTCGGCGCTGAATGGCCCGGATGAGAAAAAACCTGCTACTGCGGGCAATACGCCTGCCGCTGGCGGCGGTTCCGGCAGCGAGAAGAACATCGACCTGGCTGGCTCCTCTTCTATGTCAGGTGGACAGACGACGCCGACTGGCGGGCAGAGCACGCCAGCTACCAGCGAAAATAACGCGGCGACCAACGGTAATGCTGCGTCTGACCCGCAGCGCGACGTCTCAATGCCGCCTGTGGCTTCAACGCCTACGCAGGCTGCCCCTGTTGAGACGCCAGCAAATCAGCAGCGTGTCACGCTGCCGGGCGATCTGAACAGCGCGCTGAGTAATCAGCAGCAGCAGGTCGACAGTGCCGCGATGGGCACGCAGGGTGGCAGTTCACTGCCAACAGCCCCTGCCACAGTCAGCGGTAATGCCGGAACGGCTGCGAATCCGGTTACGGCCCCTGCAGGCCGTCAGACGCCAAACAAATCAAACGCTTCTGCCCGTCCGGCGCACGATTCATCGCATAAAACTGCCTCGAAGCCTGCAACCCGTGACAGCAAAACACATACCACGCCAGCACGTACGCCAGCCCCTTCTGCTCCGGCCACTGCGGCGGCAGGCAGCAGTTCAGCCAGCAAATCATTGCCAGGCGGCAGCTATACCCTGCAGCTGAGCGGTGCATCGAAGGCGGAAAGCCTGAATGCCTGGGCTAAGCAGCAGAATCTGAGTGGGTATCACGTCTACAAAACCACCCGTAACGGTCAGTCGTGGTACGTGCTGGTGAGTGGTTCCTATGCCACACCGGCTGATGCCAAACGCGCGGTAGCCTCACTGCCTGCCGAAGTGCGTGCGAAGAACCCGTGGGTTAAACCAGTAAGCCAGGTGAAGAAAGAAGCCAGCCAATAGCGGATGTGGGGCCAGTTTCTGGCCCCGTTTTAAGCGCAGATCTGCTGTCGGTCCAGCCACAGCCTCACAATAAGATGTAATAACCACGACAGCATGAAAAAAAATCGCGCTTTCCTGAAATGGGCAGGGGGAAAATTTCCCTTAGTAGAAGAGATCCATCGCCATCTGCCGCAAGGCGACTGTCTGGTAGAACCCTTTGTTGGCGCGGGTTCGGTGTTTCTGAACACTGAATTTGATCGCTACCATCTGGCTGATATCAACAGTGACCTGATTAATCTCTATAACATTGTTAAAACGCGCACGGCGGATTTCATCCGTGACGCGCAGCTGCTGTTTACGCCGGAAAGTAACAACGAGATCTGTTATTACCAGCGTCGCACCGAATTTAATACCAGCACCGACGCCTACCTGCGCGCGCTGTTGTTCCTCTATCTGAACCGTCACTGTTACAACGGCCTCTGTCGCTATAACCTGCGTGGCGAGTTCAACGTGCCGTTTGGCCGCTATCGCAAACCCTACTTTCCGGAAGCAGAACTGTTATGGTTTGCCGAGCGTGCGCAAAAAGCGACGTTTGTCTGTGAATCGTACGATGTTACCCTGACCAATGCCGGTAAAGGCTCGGTAGTCTATTGCGATCCGCCTTATGCGCCGCTGTCGGCAACGGCCAATTTCACGGCTTATCACACCAACAGCTTCAGCCTGCGTGAGCAGGAGAACCTGGCGGCGTTAGCGGCAAAGCTGGCTTCGTCGGAGAACCGGATACCGGTACTGATTTCTAACCACGACACTGCACTGACGCGTTTATGGTATCAGGATGCAGAGTTACATGTGGTCAAAGCCCGGCGTTCTATCAGCCGAAGCATAACGGGTCGCACCAAGGTCGACGAACTGCTGGCACTTTATAGCTAGTCTGTTTCGTCCGCGACCAACGCATTACGCCAGCCTGCGTGCTGGCGCACAACAGTGGGAGAATCGGATGAAACAATATTTGCTGGCCCCTTCAATCCTTTCGGCGGACTTTGCTCGCCTGGGCGAAGACACAGCCAAAGCGCTGGCGGCCGGAGGTGACGTGGTTCACTTCGACGTGATGGACAACCACTACGTGCCTAATCTGACCATGGGTCCGATGGTGCTGAAAGCACTGCGCGACTATGGCATCACTGCCCCCATCGATGTGCATCTGATGGTGAAGCCGGTAGATGCGCTAATCCCTGATTTCGCCAAAGCGGGTGCCACCTACATCACCTTTCATCCCGAAGCCAGCGAACACGTTGACCGCACCCTGCAAATCATCAAAGAGCATGGCTGCAAAGCGGGTCTGGTATTTAACCCGGCGACCCCGCTGAGCTACCTCGATTACGTCATGGATAAGCTGGATATCATTCTGCTGATGTCAGTGAACCCTGGCTTTGGCGGTCAGTCATTTATTCCTGGTACACTGGATAAACTGCGTGAAGCGCGCAGGCGTATCGATCAGAGCGGTTACAGCATTCGTCTTGAAGTGGATGGCGGTGTGAAGATCGACAACATTGGCCAGATCGCTGCCGCCGGTGCCGACATGTTTGTCGCCGGTTCCGCGATCTTCGGTCACCCTGACTATAAAAAAGTGATCGACGATATGCGCAACGAACTGGAGAAGGCCAATGGCTCATTTCACTGATATTCGTGCGCTGGCGTTTGATCTTGATGGGACACTGGTGGATAGCGCGCCAGGCCTGGCCGATGCGATTGACCGCACGCTGAACGACCTCCGTCTGCCGCAGGCGGGCCTTGAGCGTGTCTCAACCTGGATTGGCAACGGCGCGGATATCATGATGTCCCGTGCGCTGACCTTCGCGCTGGGCCGTGAGCCGCAGCCGGAAGAGCAGCGTGATGCGCGGGCGCTGTTTGACCGGCATTATGCCGATACCGTTGATGCGGGCAGTACGCTGTTTCCACAGGTAAAGCAGACGCTGGCCGCCTTAAAGGCCGCCGGGCTGCCGATGGCGATAGTCACCAACAAGCCGACGCCGTTTGTGGCACCGCTGCTGGAGTCGCTTGGCATTGCTGATGCGTTTTCGCTGATTATCGGTGGCGACGATGTGCCGGTTAAAAAACCGCATCCTGCGGCAATTTTTATGGTGCTGGGCACCTTTGGTGTGTTGCCGAATGAGTTGCTGTTTGTCGGCGACTCACGCAATGATATCCAGGCGGCGCAGGCGGCGGGCGTACCCAATATCGGCATGACCTTTGGCTATAACTATGGCGAGCCGATTGCCACCAGCCAGCCCGATTTAACCCTCGACTCTTTCGACGAACTTTTGCCCGCTCTGGGGCTGTAAATATCAGGACATAAGTATGAAACCCATCGTTTTCAGCGGCGCACAGCCGTCCGGCGAACTGACCATTGGCAACTATATGGGAGCGCTGCGTCAGTGGGTGCAGATGCAGGATGATTTCCACTGCATTTATTGCATCGTTGATCTGCACGCGATCACCGTGCGTCAGGATCCTGTTGCACTGCGTAAAGCGACGCTGGACACGCTGGCGCTCTATCTGGCCTGTGGTATCGACCCGCAAAAAAGCACCATCTTTGTTCAGTCGCATGTGCCAGAGCACACGCAGCTGAGCTGGATCCTGAACTGCTACGCCTACTTCGGTGAACTGAGCCGCATGACACAGTTCAAGGATAAATCAGCGCGTTACGAAGAGAACATCAACGCCGGTCTGTTCGACTATCCGGTGCTGATGGCGGCTGACATTCTGCTCTATCAGACCCATCAGGTGCCGGTGGGTGAAGATCAGAAGCAGCATCTGGAGCTGAGCCGCGATATCGCGCATCGCTTCAATGCGATTTATGGCGATATCTTCAAAGTACCAGAGCCGTTGATTCCGAAGTCTGGCGCGCGCGTGATGTCGCTGCTGGAACCGACGAAGAAGATGTCCAAGTCTGACGATAACCGCAATAACGTGATCGGCCTGCTGGAAGATCCGAAAGCGGTCGTGAAAAAGATTAAACGCGCCGTCACCGATTCTGAAGAGCCGCCAGTGGTGCGCTACGACATCAAAGAGAAAGCAGGCGTCTCTAACCTGCTGGATATTCTGTCGGGCGTGACCGGTAAAACCATCGCCGAGCTGGAGCAGGAGTTCGAAGGCAAGATGTATGGTCACCTGAAGGGCGCAGTAGCCGATGCTGTGTCGGGTATGCTCTCTGAGCTGCAGGAGCGTTATCACAGCTTCCGCAACGATGAAGCACTGCTTGAGCAGGTGATGCGTGATGGCGCGGCCAAAGCACGCGCACAGGCGCAGGAAACGCTGAAGAAGGTGTATCAGGCGGTAGGCTTTGTCGCGATGCCGTAATGGCTGAGCAGACAACCAGGACGGCGGGCATTGTGCCCGCCGTTTTTTATTTGCAGGACTCAGAACCAGCGCAGGCTGCCACGCAGACTCACCACGCTGCCGATGATCATCAGGCTGGGACTGGTTACCTGACCGGCTAACGCTTCCAGCTCGCTCAGTGTCCCGGTGACCACGCGTTGACGCGTAGTGGTGCCGTTTTCCACCAGCGCCACCGGCATATCGCTGCGCATACCGTGCTTTATCAGCTGCTGCTGAATCTCGCCGGCCTGCGTGAGCCCCATATAAAAGACCAGCGTCTGCTGTTCCGCCGCCAGCGTCTGCCAGGCGAGCGTGCCCTCTTTCTGCAGATGTCCGGTAACCAGTCTGACACTCTGCGCATGATCGCGGTGGGTCAGGGGAATACCGCTGTAAGCTGCACAGCCCGATGCGGCGGTGATCCCCGGCACCACGCTGAACGGAATCTGCCGCTGCGCCAGCGCTTCCAGCTCTTCACCGCCGCGACCAAAGATAAAGGGATCGCCGCCTTTCAGCCGCACTACGCGTTTTCCCCGCTGCGCCTGTTCGCAGAGCAGCTGGTTAATCTCATCCTGCGGCACGCAGTGATGTCCGGCGCGTTTACCGACAAAGATGCGTTCAGCATCGCGGCGCACCAGATTCAGGATCTCATCGGAAACCAGCCGGTCATAGACGATGACATCTGCCTGCTGGATCAGCTGTAAGCCTTTCAGGGTCAGTAATCCGGCATCACCCGGACCGGCACCCACCAGCGCCACTTCACCCTGTTGGTGAAGGTCAGCGTTAAAGAGCTGGTGGGTAATCTGCTCCGCGCGCTCACTGTCGCCGTTGGCCAGCGTCTGGGCCAGCCGCTCGCTGTTAAAGAAGCGTTCCCAGAAGTAGCGGCGGGCATTGACAGAGCTGAACTGCTGTTTCACCCGCGCGCGCAGGGTGCCTGCCAGCTGCGCCAGCTGGCCAAGGTGTTGCGGCAGCATCGCCTCCAGCTTCTCCCGCAACAGGCGCGCCAGTACCGGCGCGCGTCCACCGGAAGAGACGGCGACCATCAGCGGGGAACGATCGATAATCGACGGCATAATGGCGCTGGCCTCCTGCGGCGCATCCACCAGATTGCAGAAGATCTGCTGTTTTTCGGCGGCTTCAGCCACCTGCTGATTGACCGCATCGTCGCTGGTTGCGGCGACCACCAGCCAGCAGCCGGTCAGCCAGTGCGGATCAAACGCCCCTGGCAGCAGCGTGACGGTTTCCTGCTGCGCCCATTGCCGGAAGGCGGGGGAGAAATCAAGGGCACCGACCAGCAGTTCGGCGCCGGCCTCCAGCAGCAGGCGGGCTTTCCGCTCAGCCACGTCACCTGCGCCGACCAGCAGGCAGCGTCGGCCCTGCAGGCGACAGAACAAGGGGAAGTAGTCCATCAGACGTCCTTAAAAAAGCCCGCGAAGGCGGGCTGTTGACGGGAGTTACAGGCAGACTTCAACCTGTCCGGCATTGACCCGCACCGGCCAGGCCGCCACGGAGCGCGTTTCATCCTCCATGCAGTAGCCATCGCTAAGACGGAAACGCTGCTTTTTCAGCGGGCTGGCAACCCAGAGCGCATCCTGATGTTCAGCAATAATGCCGCGTGACAGCACGCTGGCATCGGCAAAGGGATCGATATTGCTGATGGCATAGAGCTGCTCATCGTTGCGGGGACGGAAGATAGCAACCTGCTGGCCTTTGACCAGCGCGCAGACGCCCGTGGCGGGCAGGATCTGCGTCAGCGGGCACACCGGATTCCACTGGCTCATGATTCGGTCTCCTCAATCAGGGTCACGGCAATGCGTTCATCGGCGCGTGCCGGGCGGTGCTGGTCGCGCTCCGCGACCCGCTGCACGCCAGGATCGCGTTGCGGCGAGTTGATAAAGTGGGCAAAGCGCGTCAGGTGATCCTTATCTTCCAGCGTCGCTTGCCATTCGCAGCTGACGCTGGCGCGCAGTGCGGCCAGTTGCTGCTCCATCTGGCTGTTGAGGCCAAGTTTGTCATCCACGATCACCTTACGCAGATAGTCGATGCCGCCTTCCAGACTATCCAGCCACAGCGAGGTGCGCTGCAGTTTGTCGGCGGTGCGGATATAGAACATCATGAAACGGTCGAGATAGGTGACCAGCGTCTGCTGATCGAGATCGGCCGCCAGCAGATCGCCATGGCGCGGTTTCATGCCGCCGTTGCCGCAGACGTAGAGGTTCCACCCTTTTTCCGTCGCGATAATGCCGACATCTTTGCCCTGTGCTTCCGCACATTCGCGGGTGCAGCCAGAGACGCCAAACTTCATCTTGTGCGGCGTACGGATGCCTTTGTAGCGGTTCTCCAGCATCACGCCGAAGCCGAGGCTGTCACCCACGCCATAACGGCACCAGGCGCTGCCAACGCAGGTTTTCGCCATCCGCAGCGCCTTGGCGTAGGCCTGGCCGGTTTCAAATCCGGCGTCGATCAGCTGTGACCAGATAGCGGGCAGATCGTCTTTCTGCGCGCCAAACAGACCGATGCGCTGAGAGCCGGTAATTTTGGTGTAGAGCTGATAGCGCTCGGCGATCTCGCCAATCACTTTCAGTCCCTGAGGCGTGATTTCACCGCCGGGCGAGCGCGGGATCACCGAGTAGGTGCCATCTTTCTGGATGTTGCCAAGATAGAGGTCGTTGCTGTCCTGTAACGGCGCGTGCTGGGGTTTGAGCACATACTCATTCCAGCAGGAGGCGAGCAGTGAGCCAATCACCGGCTTGCACACTTCACAGCCGTAACCCTGACCATAGCGGGCCAGCAGTTCGTCAAAGGTTTTAATCTCCTCTACCTGAATCAGGTGATAAAGCTCCTGACGTGACCAGGCGAAGTGGGCGCAAAGATGGTTATTGACCTCAATGCCCTGACGGCTGAGTTCACTATTGAGAACCTGGGTGATCAGTGGGATACAGCCGCCGCAACCGGTGCCGGCACGGGTGCTGCTTTTCAGTGCTGCCACGGTATGACAGCCACCCTGTACCGCCTTAATGATGTCGCCTTTACTGACGTCAAAGCAGGAGCAGATTTGTGCGGTATCAGGCAGAGAATCGACGCCGATGGCCGGTTTATCCCCGCTGCCGGCTGGCAGAATCAGCGCTTCCGGATTAGCAGGCAGCGGAATACCATTCAGCACCAGCTGCAGCAGGTTGCCATAGTCGCTGGTGTCGCCCACCAGGACGGCACCCAGCAGGGTTTTCTGATCTTCGCTGATAATCAGGCGCTTGTAGATCGATTTGCTCTCATCCAGCCAGACCACGCTGCGAGCGCCTGGCGTGGTGCCGCGCGCATCGCCAATGCCGCCAACATCAACACCCAGCAGCTTCAGTTTGGCGCTCATGTCCGCGCCGGTAAACGCATTGTCGCGGCCCAGCAGATGGTCGCTGGCGACCTGGGCCATTTTGTAACCCGGCGCCACCAGGCCATAGACACGATTCTGCCAGGCAGCGCACTCACCGATGGCGTAGATGGTGGGATCGCTGGTCCGGCACTGGTCATCAATGGCGATGCCGCCGCGCGGACCCAGGGCTAATCCACATTGCTTCGCCAGCTTGTCCTGCGGCCGGATACCGGTGGAGAAGACGATGAAATCGACCTCCAGCGCGCTGCCATCAGCAAACTGCAGCGTTTTGCCGCCGTGCTCGTGATGCACAATCTGTTGGGTGTTTTTACCGGTGTGGACCCGCACGCCCATCTGCTCAATCTTGCGGCGTAGCTGCTCACCGCCTTGCTGATCTAACTGCTCCGCCATCAGCACCGGCGCAAATTCAATAACGTGGGTTTCAATGCCCAGATTTTTCAGTGCGCCCGCCGCTTCCAGCCCCAGCAGGCCGCCGCCGATCACCGCGCCGCGTTTGCTGCGGCGCGAACAGGCTTCGATGGCGTTGAGATCTTCGATGGTGCGATAGACAAAGCAGTCGCTGCCTTCGGCACCGTTGATTGGCGGGATCCACGGATAAGAGCCGGTGGCAAAAATCAGCGTATCGTAATGCACCGCGCGACCGGTACTGGAGTGGATGAGTTTCTCATCACGATTAATGGTGATGGCGCGTTCACCCAGCAGCAGATTGACCTGATGTTTGTCGTAATAGCCTTCACGAACCAGCGACAATTCTTCAGCGGTGTGATGGGAAAAGTAGGCGGACAGGTGGACACGATCATAGGCGACACGGGGTTCTTCACAAAAGACGGTCAGCGAAAACTGGTCAGGTTCCGCTTTCTCCAGTAATTCTTCTATGAAGCGGTGGCCGACCATGCCGTTACCGATAACGACGACATTGTGCTTGCTCATTTTTGCCTCAAATTTGCGATATCTGCGGCTACAATAGCGCGCCGTTTCTGGCACTTATTGATATACATCAACCACGACGCCATATACCCATTAAGAGGTATGTGGTTGATTTGAAATAATTTTTTCTGGTGCGGATAACCCGCTGATTATTCGGGCTTGCGGCGGGTCACCTGAATCGTGTTAGTTTTAAAACACAAAACCGGAAAAGGAGTCGGCAATGATGTCACCTAAGTGGATCAATAACGTGCGTTTACCCTGGCGGGATGGGTTATGGCAGATCGCCATCGCCGATGGCAAAATTGCCCGAATCTCAGCCCAGCCGCAGCACGCTTCACCGGCGGATGAATCGCTGGACGGTGAGGGTGGCATAGCCTGCGCGCCTTTTATTGAGCCGCATATTCATCTGGATACGACCCAGACCGCTGGCGAACCCGCCTGGAACCAGTCCGGTACGCTGTTTGAAGGCATTGAGCGCTGGGCTGAACGCAAAGCCATGCTCAGTCATGAAGATGTTAAGCGGCGGGCGATGCAGACGCTGAAGTGGCAGATTGCCAACGGCATTCAGTTTGTCCGTACTCATGTTGACGTTTCTGACCCCTCACTGACGGCGCTTAAAGCGATGCTGGAGCTAAAGGCGGAGATGGCGCCGTGGATCACTATCCAGATTGTTGCTTTTCCCCAGGAGGGTATTCTCTCTTATCCCAACGGTGAAGCGTTACTGGAGGAGGCATTGCGGCTGGGCGCGGATGTGGTCGGCGCGATCCCGCATTACGAATTTACCCGTGAATATGGCGTTGAGTCGCTGCATAAAACCTTTGCGCTGGCTAACCGCTACGATCGGCTGATCGATGTTCACTGCGATGAGATCGATGATGAACAGTCACGCTTTGTGGAAACCGTGGCGGCGCTGGCGCATCGCGATGGCAACGGCGCGCGCGTGACGGCCAGTCATACCACCGCGATGCACTCTTACAATGGCGCGTATACCTCACGACTGTTTCGACTGCTTAAGCTGTCGGGCATTAATTTTGTTGCGAATCCGCTGGTCAATATTCACCTGCAGGGCCGCTTTGATACCTACCCTAAGCGGCGCGGCATTACGCGGGTGAAAGAGATGCTGGAGGCGGAGATTAATGTCTGTTTCGGCCACGACGATGTGTTCGATCCGTGGTATCCGCTGGGTACCGCCAGCATGCTGCAGGTGCTGCATATGGGCTTACACGTCTGTCAGTTGATGGGCTATGAGCAGATTGATGCGGGTCTGGATCTGATTACGCATAACAGCGCGAAGACGCTGCAGCTATCAGGCTATGGCATTCAGACCGGCAACGATGCCAGCCTGATTATTCTGCCGGCAGAGAGTGGTTTTGATGCGGTAAGAAGACAGGTTCCGGTGCGCTACTCGCTGCGTCGCGGCATCGTGGTGGCAGAGACAAAGCCCGCAGAAAGTGAGATTTACTGGCGGGAGCGGGAGCGGATAGACTTCCGGCGTTAAACAGCAGGGCGGCGATCAATCGCCGCCCTGAATGATTAATGCGTAACGTGACCGTGCGAGCGATGTTTAGTGACCAGCCCCAGCAGGACACACATCACAAACACCACCGCGTAGAGGCCGTTGGCGGTGGCCAGCGCCGTGTGCACGCCGCTCTTCTCAACAATCGGCGCGGTCACCACGAAGGTCAGCATGGTGCCAACGGTGCCGCAGGTCAGAATAAAGTTCACCAGTTTCGGTGACGCCACTTTGGTCTGCAGCGAGCCGAGCGTGATGATGGTGGTGTAAATCGCGCTGGAGCTGAAGCCCAACACCATAATGATCCATTTCAGCATACCGGCATCCTGGCTGCTGACGAACCAGTACATCAGCACGGTAGCCAGTCCCGCCAGCACCATCAGAATGCGTTGCAGATCGAAGAAGCGCAGCAGGAAGCTGAAGGCCCACATACCCACCATATAAGCGGTCCAGAAGCTGCCCACCAGTTGTCCGGCATCATTAATATTCATGCCCATGACTTTGGTGGCATATTCCGGCACCCAGGAGATAAAGCCAAGCTGGCCCAGAATGTAGCAGAGCGCCGCCACTGCCAGCAGCAGCACGCCCACTCCCCATTTTTCTTTCTCAACTGTCGGGCTGTTTTCGGGCTTACGCAGCACCGGGAACTCGACAAACAGCGTCATGATGAAGATCGCGACGTAGATAAAGCCGATGCAGACGTAGACCCAGTACCACGGCAGCTGGCGCGCCAGCAGAATCCCCGCCAGCACCGGAAACAGCGTGCCCGCCATGCTGAAGAAGGAGTCGGTAAACAGCAGGCGCGAACCGCGCTGACGGCCTTCATACATATGGGTAATCAGGAAGGTGCCGATCGACATAGTAATGCCGCTGACCACGCCCAGCACAAACATACAGAGCGAGAAGACGGTCAGATCGCGGCTGGTCATCAACCCGATTATCGCCAGTACCATCAGGACGAAGCCGAAAATCAGCTGACGCTTCAGTGGCACAATCACCATCAGCCAGGCGTTCAGGAAAACCGCCGCCAGGATGCCGCTGTTGAGGAAGGTGAAGGTATTACTCATGCTGGAGATGGGGATCTGGAAATCTTTTGCGATATCGCCCATTACCATGCCGGTAACAATCACCAGCGCGCCGGTAAGCGCGTAGGAGAAGAAGCTTATCCAGGTGAGGCCAATACGATTACGGTTTGTCATGTTCTGAACCTGTTGAGAACCGGGTGCCAAAAAGTGTCAGAAAGTGTAAACGGAACCGTGATCTTAATAAACAACCAGTGAAACCAGAGATCCATATTTCATGTGTTGTGTGATTTTAATCACGTAATTGCCGGGGTTTAACGTTTGCTCACCCCATTTGCTGCCACAGCGTAAATATAGGTAAAACGCTGGCTCCTGGAATAGAGTCTCTTTACAATCAATCACGTTTTTGTGCCCGCTCTCCCAGGTAAGGAATCTTTCATGTTTAAACGTACTTTAACAGCGGCCATCACCCTGTTAGCGCTCTCTTCCGTTTCCGCCCAGGCGCTGGCTGCAAAAGGTGACACCCACGTTCTGCTCACCACCTCCGCCGGCAATATCGAACTCGAACTGAATAACCAGAAAGCGCCGGTTTCTGTGAAAAACTTCGTTGATTACGTCAACAACGGTTTTTACAACAACACCATTTTTCACCGCGTGATCCCGGGCTTTATGGTGCAGGGTGGGGGCTTCACTACGGACATGCAGCAGAAGCAGACCAACGCGCCGATCAAGAATGAAGCGGATAACGGCCTGCGTAACCTGCGCGGCACGATCTCCATGGCGCGAACCGCCGATAAGGACAGTGCGACCAGCCAGTTCTTCCTCAACGTCGCGGATAATGCATTCCTCGATCACGGACAGCGCGATTTTGGCTACGCCGTATTTGGTAAGATTGTGAAAGGTCAGGATGTGGTTGAAAAAATTTCTCAGGTACCGACCAAAGATGTGGGTCCTTACCAGAATGTTCCATCCAAACCGGTAGTTATCCTCTCCGCCAAAGTCCTGCCTTAAGTCCGTTCGTCGCCATCTGCGGATGGCGACCGCCTGCCGCATCCGGCAAAGCCAGAATTTGCTCTTATACTTAGGGCAAAAACCTGAGCAGGAGGCGGCATGGCGAACAAACTCACCGAAAAACAGAAGGTCACCCTGTGGCGACAGCGGCGTAGCGCCAGCTATCAGGCCAGCTGTCGGCTGGAAGGCTTCTCGCCAAATGAAACCAGCGTAAACAGCGATGATGCGGCCGCACGTCTGGCGTCACTGAGGAGGCAATATGGACTCTAATACCGCCGTCAGCCAGGATCCTTACCTGTGGCAGCATGACAATGTGCTGAAAAACCTGCCCGATATCCACGATGCCGCGCAGCTGCGTAAGGCGGAGCTGAGTTTTAGTGCGGCGCGTGCCGCCACGCTGGAGCTGGGCCCACGTAATCCTGGACTGCCTTACCTGCGCCAGATCCACCGTACGCTGTTTCAGGACGTCTACAGCTGGGCTGGTGAACTGCGCACTATCGATATCTGGCGCGATGAGACGCCGTTCTGTCATTTCGAATATATTGAAAAGGAAGGTAACGCCCTGATGGCCGCGCTGGAGGAGGAGAAGGGCCTTGCTGACCTGCCGCGTGACGCGTTTATTGAGCGCGTTGCCCACTACTACTGCGAAATCAATATGTTGCATCCTTTCCGCCACGGCAATGGTCGTGCGCAGCGGATTTTCTTTGAACAGCTGGCGCTGCATGCCGGTTATCTGCTCTCCTGGGAAGAGACTGACGCTGAAAGCTGGAAAGCGGCGAATCAGGCCGGTGTGGCCGGAGACCTGACTTTGCTGGAGCAGGTATTTGCGAAAGTGGTGAGCGAGGCGGCTTAACCGCGTAGAATAGCGGCGCGGGTAATTATTCTGGACTGGCCATGCTGCTGCTTATCGACAATTACGACTCCTTTACCTGGAATCTTTATCAATATTTCTGCGAGCTGGGCGCGCAGGTTCGGGTGGTGCGCAATGATGCCATCACGCTGGAGCAGATGGCGGCGTTACCGCTGACTCATCTGGTGATCTCGCCTGGCCCCTGCACGCCGTCGGAGTCAGGCATTTCGCTGGCGGCGATCCGGCATTTCGCCGGTCAGCTGCCGGTGCTGGGCGTCTGCCTGGGCCATCAGGCAATTGCGCAGGCGTATGGCGCGCAGGTCGTGCGTGCGCGTCAGGTGATGCACGGCAAAACCTCTGCGATTCAGCACACTGGCCAGGGCGTGTTCCGCACTCTGAATAATCCGCTTACTGTAACCCGCTACCATTCGCTGATTGTACAGCGCGACTCCCTGCCTGATGCCTTCGAGGTGACTGCCTGGACGGTGCGTGACGGCAAGCCTGACGAAATTATGGGATTCCGCCATAAAACCCTGGCGCTGGAAGGCGTGCAGTTCCATCCCGAAAGCATTCTCAGCGAGCAGGGACATCAGCTGCTGCGCAATTTCCTTGAGCAATAAGTTGCCTTTGAGTGATTTTTTATGCATATTTTGTGATTATTATTTCAAAGTTGCACATCAATCATCTAAATGGGGTCATCAATGGCAGCGGAAAAAATTGCGGTCACGCGGGAGACGTTCGATAACGTTATTTTGCCTGTTTATGCACCTGCGCAGTTCGTGCCGGTAAAAGGCAAGGGCAGTCGTGTATGGGATCAGCAGGGCAAAGAGTATATCGATTTCTCAGGTGGTATCGCCGTCACCGCACTTGGACACTGCCATCCTGCGCTGGTGGAGACGCTGAAAAGTCAGGGCGAGACGCTGTGGCATACCAGCAACGTCTTCACCAACGAACCGGCGCTGCGTCTTGCCAGTAAGTTAATTCAGGCGACCTTTGCAGAGCGGGTCTTCTTCGCTAACTCCGGGGCCGAAGCCAACGAGGCCGCCTTTAAGCTGGCGCGATACTACGCCTGCAAACGTCACAGCCCGTTCAAAAGTAAGATTATCGCCTTTCATAACGCCTTTCATGGCCGGACGCTGTTTACCGTCACGGTCGGCGGACAGCCAAAATATTCTGATGGGTTCGGGCCTAAACCGGCGGATATCGTCCATGTGCCGTTCAATGATCTGAACGCAGTAAAAGCGGTGATTGACGATCACACCTGCGCCATTGTGGTTGAACCGATTCAGGGGGAGGGTGGCGTCGTGCCCGCAACGCAGGAATTTATGCAGGGACTGCGTGAGCTTTGCGATCAACATCAGGCGCTGCTGGTGCTGGATGAAGTGCAGAGCGGCATGGGGCGCAGCGGCAAGCTGTTCGCCTATGAGCATTATGGCATCCAGCCCGATATTCTGACCTCAGCCAAAGCGCTGGGCGGCGGTTTCCCGGTCAGCGCCATGCTGACCACTAACGAGATCGCCTCGACCATGGCGCCGGGCGTGCATGGCACCACCTATGGCGGCAATCCACTCGCCTGCGCCATCGCCGAAACTGCGCTCGATATTATCAATACGCCGGAGGTGCTGGCAGGCGTTGAGACACGTCGTCAGCACTTTGTCACGGCGCTGCAGGCCATCGATGCGAAGTATGATCTCTTCAGCGATATTCGCGGCAAGGGTCTGCTGATTGGCGCGGCGCTGAAACCGCAGCATGCCGGTAAAGCACGCGACATCCTGAATGCCGCGGCCGCAGAAGGCGTGATGGTGCTGGTTGCCGGCACCGACGTGATGCGTTTTGCCCCGTCACTGATCATTGAGCCTGCCGACATCGAAGAGGGCATGAGCCGCTTCGCCACGGCCGTCGGCAACGTGCTCAACGACTAGCTTAGTTTTTACGTAAGCGTCTGATCAGCCAGCGGCCATGTTGCGGCCGCTGGTTCCACGCCAGCGATGAAATGGTGTACATCACGCTCAGATGATCGAGAATGCGCCGCACATGCTGCTCCACCACCGTGATCGGTCCCTCACTGATGTTCTCCAGCTCATCCAGCAGGTTAACCTGTGAGCTTTCACCATCATATTCCAGCCGCTGCTGACACCGCTGCAGCGCGATTTCACAGGATTGCAGGTAACGCTCAGCCAGCGAGGCAGTGAGCATGGTGTGCTCACGCGCCAGAATCGTCATGGCGTTGATATGCTCGACGATAAACTGACTGTGCGTGACCCAGAGCCGCATATCACTCAGATAGCGGGAGTTGAACGCGGGTTCCTGCATCGCCTGATTCAGTGAGTTAAACAGCGCATTGTGTGCCTGATTGACCTTCACGCGCTGATAAGCCAGTTTCTCTGGTGACTGTTCGTCACCCAGCAACAGCCGCAGCGCATCCTGATAGGTTTCCAGTGCGTCGTGGGCGTTCTGCCGCAGCAAGCCGCTCTGCCACTGCGGCCACAGCCACAGCATCCCGCCAAAGGCGATCAGACAACCCATCAGCGTATCCATGAGTCGCGGCAGCAGAAACTGCGCGCCATTCAGCGACAGCAATTGCAGCGAGTAAACCGCCGTGACCGTAAAGCCAATCATCGACCAGCCATAGAACTGGCGGGTAAAGCGATAGCTGATAAAGGTAATCGCCAGCATGATCAGCAGTACCAGCGACTCTGGCACCGCCATGCGCAGCGTGGCAGCCGCGATCACCAGACCGGCAAAAGTGCCCAGCGCCCGGTGCTGAATGCGGACACGGGTAGCGCTGTAGCCGTTCTGGCTGACGAACATGATGGTCATCAGGATCCAGTAGGGTTTGGGGATGTTGAAGAACAGCGCCAGCGCGCTGCCCAGCATCAGCATCACCGCAAAGCGGCCGGCAGTGCGCAGGGCCGATGAGCGGAACGAGAGATAACTGCGCAGCGCCGGTAACAGCGGCAGACGGCGCTGGCGGTCAGCCATCAGATCGCGCTGATAAAGGGGTTTCTGGGTGCGCAGAACCCGCGCAATACGGTTGAAGTGGTAAAGGCAGAAGTTACCCACCGGATTGTCGGGATGCTGATGGGCGATTTTCTCCAGCGCACCGAGCTGTTTATCCATCGCAAAGCGATCGGGTAGCTGGTGATAGAGAATGTTATCCGCCAGCACCCGCAACCGGGCCGAGATGGTTTTGGCATTCCAGCGGATCACCGCTTCGGCGTGGCTCTGTTCGACCAGCTTCTGCACCTCTTCCGGCCGATGCAGGCTGACCGAGATATGTTCCTGCAGATCCAGCGCCACCTGAAAGGCGCGCGTCAGCCGTTTATGGCTGTGATCGCGGCTTGCCGACAGCATATGCATCTGCTGATAACAGGTGTTAATCAGATCGACCACTTTCTGCTGGCGAGCCAGCAGCGGCGGCAGCGCCTTTTCCGGATCGGTCAGCTGCGTCAGCAGGGTATATTTTGCGTCGCAGTAGTTAGCCAGCTCGCGGTAGATCAGGCTCAGGCTTTCGCGCATTGGCTGCTCTTTCCATAGCCAGAACCAGAACCAGTTAAACAGCCCGTACCATAGCGTGCCGCCGATATAGAGCAGCGGGGGGACATAGATTGGCATGCGGCCAATCAGGCTCAGGGTAAAGATGGCGGCAATCAGGGTGCCGGGCAGCAGACGACCATGCAGCGGGCTGATCTCCCCGGTAACGCCGAGCAATAAGGGCATGGCAAACAGGATCAGCGGCAGCGGAATAGCATGCAGGGTAAGCCACTGCATCAGAAAGCTGCCGAGGGCAAACAGGCTGCCGCCAACAATCAGGCGTTTGAAGAAGCGTTTATGCGGGGTATCCAGACCGGCGATGTTGCAGCAGGCGGGCACTAATGAGAACAGCAGACCTTTTTGCAGGTCGCCAGCCAGCCAGCCCAGCGCCACCGGCAGACAGAGCACCAGCGTTTGCCGCAAGGCGTAGTTAACTTCAGGATGGTAAATAATTCGACGCCACATCGGCCCAACACAAACAATAACGGCGTGATGTTGCCATCACGCCGTGGGTGACAGGAATTAGCGGGTGCCGTAAACGACGATGGTTTTGCCGTGTGCGGAGATCAGGTTCTGATCTTCCAGCATCTTCAAAATACGGCCCACGGTTTCACGTGAACAACCAACAATCTGGCCAATTTCCTGACGAGTGATTTTAATTTGCATGCCGTCGGGATGCGTCATGGCATCTGGCTGCTTCGCCAGGTTGAGCAGGGTCTGTGCAATGCGTCCGGTTACGTCGAGGAAAGCGAGGTTACCCACTTTTTCAGACGTCACCTGCAGGCGACGCGCCATCTGCGATGAGAGTCGCATCAGGATGTCAGGGTTAACCTGGATCAGCTGACGGAATTTCTTGTAAGAAATCTCCGCCACTTCGCACGCGCTTTTCGCACGTACCCAGGCGCTGCGCTCCTGGCCTTCTTCGAACAGGCCAAGTTCACCAATAAAATCGCCCTGATTCAGGTAGGAAAGAATCATCTCTTTGCCTTCTTCATCTTTAATCAGAACCGCAACGGAACCTTTCACGATGTAGTAAAGCGTTTCTGCTTTTTCACCTTGGTGAATCAGCGTACTTTTGGATGGATACTTGTGAATATGGCAATGGGACAGGAACCATTCGAGTGTAGGGTCTGTTTGCGGTTTGCCGAGAACCATTCGCTATTATCCTCTGTTGTAATCGTGCCCAAAATACAGGGGGCAGTTTTCCCTGTCAGGCGGTGAAAGCTTCAAGCGTTTCCATTTCAGGAAATTATTCGGGCCGCATCAGGCGCAGTGCGCATCATCCTTCCCGGCTTCGTCATCGGGTGACGAAAAATATTTTCAGCACTGTTTGTAGCACAGCTTTTGCCGACTGTCTTCTGTTGTCTCGCTTCAGCTACGGGCGGATTTCTCTGGATTGCTGTTTACCAGGCGAAAGCGTACTCTGGCGACAAAACAGAGTATTCCGGAGCAAAAATCATGCAGGCAAGAGTGAAATGGGTAGAAGGGCTGACATTCCTCGGAGAATCCTCATCCGGCCATCAGATACTGATGGATGGAAATTCGGGTGATAAAGCGCCCAGCCCAATGGAGATGGTGCTGATGGCGGCGGGCGGATGCAGCGCGATTGACGTGGTATCAATTCTGCAAAAAGGCCGAAACGATGTGGCTGATTGTGAAGTAAAACTGACCTCAGAACGTCGTGAAGAGGCGCCGCGAATCTTTACGCACATCAACCTGCATTTTATCGTGAGTGGCAAAGCGCTCCAGGATAAAGCGGTATCACGCGCCGTGGATCTTTCTGCTGAAAAATATTGCTCTGTGGCCATCATGCTGGGTAAAGGCGTCAACATTACGCATAGCTATGAAGTGATCGAACTTTAGTAGCCTCAGGGGCCAATGCGGGCCTTTTAACTTCATCTGCAAGATCTGGTTTGGTCCGCTGTCAGACTGTGCCTGCGCAGGGAATCCGCTTTGATACTTTGCCTGCGCTGGGAACCGGGTCAGATCGGAAAGTCGCTTAAGCCAATCCCTGGCCGCTCGGCCCGCGCGATTACGCACCTCATCCCTGAGGTGCGCCCGTAGCCGGGCCAACGCGTTGCGTTGTTCAAAAACGCTCCCGGCGTTTTTGTCCCTGGCGCGGGACGCTTTCCTCTTCTGACCCGGTTCCCTGCGTGTTAAGCTTTTTCGCTGCTGTAAGATTCATCCTGCCCAAAGTTTGTTTGTAGTGACCTTCCTGAAACCGGATGCGGTTGCCGGACGTGAAGCGAAGGGAGCATATACCTGTAGCAAAGCATAGCGGGCCAGGGATGGCCCGCGCTGAGCCTGCCAGGGATGGCGGTTTTGCGTCTTTGCGAAAGGTGTATGCTCCCTGAAGCCTGCTTAGCGGTAAGTCTTTAGCCGCAGGAAAGCCAGTTTTACCATCTTTATGAAAGACATCTGCTCTCAGAGCGGTTTTTGCTGGCCTCTTACTCTATTCGCTTGCCTTCCATCAGCCGCTTCACCAGCGGGCCCATAATCAACTCCATCGCCAGACCCATTTTGCCGCCAGGCACCACCAGCGTATTGATGTGCGAGATAAACGAGCCCTGCAGCATCGCCAGCAGGTAGGGGAGGTCGATATCTTCCAGCGCCTGGAAGTGGATCACCACAAAGCTCTCATCCAGTGACGGAATAGCGCGGGCAGCGAACGGGTTTGAGGTATCGACCGTCGGGACGCGCTGAAAGTTGAGGTGAGTGCGTGAGAACTGTGGTGTGATGAAGTTGATGTAATCTTCCATCGAGCGCACCACCGAATCCATGACCGCTTCACGTGAATGGCCGCGCTCGCCGGTGTCGCGCACCAGCTTCTGTATCCACTCCAGATTCACAATCGGCACCACGCCAACCAGCAGATCAACCTGTTCTGCTACGTTGTGCTGCGCCGTCACCACGCCGCCGTGCAGCCCTTCGTAGAAGAGAATATCGGTGTTCTGCGGCAGCGGTTGCCACGGCGTAAAGGTGCCGGGCACCTGATTCCACGGCACCGCTTCATCGTAGGTGTGCAGATATTTACGCGACTGGCCCTGTCCGCTCTGACCATACTCTTTAAAGCTCTGCTCCAGCAGGCCAAAGTCATTGGCTTCCGGGCCGAAGTAGCTGACATGACGTCCTAAATCGCGCGCCTTACGAATCGCCATATCCATTTCAGGGCGGGTAAAGCGGTGAAAACTGTCACCTTCCAGCTCCGCCGCATGAAGATCGAGCTGCTGAAAGATTTTGCGAAACGCCACGCTGGTGGTGGTGGTCCCTGCGCCGCTGGAACCAGTCACCGCGATAATGGGATGACGTGCAGACATAGAAAAGCTCCCTGTGAGGTCGGGCAATAGGCATTGTTAACACGAAATGCCGTTGGGTGCATCAGCCACGAAATTCTTTGCGCGGCATGATATTGACCGATTCGTGCAGTTCCGACCACACCAGTACCACTTCACCCGTTTCCAGCTGACGTCGCACATCGGCCACCTTGTCGATCAGGCTGCGTTCCTGCTCGCCATAGTCCGTGCCTTCGCGCAGCACAAAGGTTTCAATCAGATTTTCAAGGGTCTCAGGTGAGACCTGTTGCCAGGGAATAATCACGAGATCAGTTATCCAGAAAAGGGGCGATCCACTGGGGGATACGCTGTTCCAGCCACATTTCAGGCTGGCGTAATGTCCCACCAACAAAACCTACATGGCCGCCGTGTGGTGTCAGTTGATAAGTAATAGTGGCAGATAATTGGCTGCTGTGCGGGATCACCTCATCACTCATAAAAGGATCATCTTTGGCGTGAATGATCAGCAGCGGTTTCTCTGCGTGCTTCAGCCAGGGCATGGCGCTGGCACGATGATAGTAATCGGCCGCATCCAGAAAACCGTGAGCGCGGGCGGTAATGGCATCATCAAAATCGCGCAGTCGCCGCAGCGATTTCAGCTGCGCCAGAGTGACCGGCAGCGTATCCGGCCAGGCGTGCAGTTTGCGGCGGGCATTTTTCTTGAGCTGCGCCAGCAAATAGTATTGATAGACGCGTGAGAAGCCGCGTTCCAGTTTTAGGCTACAGGGCTCCAGCAACAGCGGAGCGGAGACAATGACGCCCGCGTCTACCTCAGCGGCTTCGCCCTGCTGGCCCAGCAGGCAGCCCAGCATGTTACCGCCCAGCGAGAAACCGACCGCGGCGGTGGGTACGCGGCCCCAGCGGGTGCGCAGCCAGTGCAGAAAAAAGCGGGCATCTTCGGTTTCGCCGGAGTGATAGATGCGGTTGAGCCGATTCGGTTCGCCGCTGCAGCCGCGAAAATGCATCACTACCGCCAGCCAGCCGCGCGCGCGGCAGATCGCCATCAGGCCATGAATATAGGGGCTGTGAAAACTGCCCTCCAGTCCATGAAACAGCACCACGCGCGGTTTATGTTGCGCGAACTGCGGATCTTCACTCCAGGCGAGATCGACGAAGTCGCCATCCGGCAGGTCGAGACGCTGCCAGTGGGGATCGCCTGTGATACGACGACGTAGCAGGCGCGGCAGCAGGGTCTGCAGGTGCGCGTTACGCAGACTCTCAGGTGGCGTGAAGTGCTCGTTTTCCGGTCCGGTAAATTTCATGTGGTTAAAGCTTGTCTGTTCCATATCACACTGTTAGCTTCGATAAGTTTTTTCTTGCAGGGTAAGGAGTACCCGATTGCCATGGAACTGAGTCTTTTCTTATCAATGTTGGGATTTCTTTGGGTCGCGGCTATTACGCCCGGGCCTAATAATATGTTACTCACCGCCTCGGGCGCTAATTTTGGCTTTATGCGCACCATTCCGCTGATGATTGGCATCATGATCGGGATGCAGGTGATGCTGCTGATGGTGGCCTTTGGCGTCGGCGGGCTGATCCTGCTCTATCCTTCGCTGCACCTGGTGCTGAAAATCGCCGGTAGCCTCTATCTGCTCTGGCTCGCGTGGAAGATAGCGACGTCCAGTTATGAGAAGCTGGAAACCGATCAGGCGCCGGATGCGCCGATGCCCTTCTGGCAGGGCGGCTTGTTGCAGTTGATCAATCCCAAAGCCTGGCTGATGGCGCTGGGCGCGGTCGCCAGCTTCAGCCTGGCCGGTGACGCGTATCGCCATTCAGTGATGGCGATAAGCATCGGCATGTTTCTGGTTAATCTGGTGTCGGGTGTTATCTGGATGGGATTTGGTGCGATGATCGGCCGCATTTTGCGCAGCCGTCGCGCCTGGAAAATCTTTAACCTCGCCATGGGTCTGCTGACCGCTGCCTGTGTGCTGTTAATCTGGCACTAAGTTAGCTGGATGCGCGTTCAACGCGCGTCCAGGGCAGCACCTCGCGGATCACTGGCGCATTAGCGTTACGGATCTTCTGCAGCAGCAATTGCACGCTACGCGCGCCCAGCTGGTTCATCGGCTGCTCGATGGTCGTCAGCGGCGGATTCAGGCTGCGGGTAAACGACACGCCATCAAACCCGACCACCGCCAGATCTTCCGGCACGCGCAGACCCGCTTCCAGCGCCGCATGCACCACGCCTACCGCCAGCACATCTGAAACCGCGAACACCGCATCCGGCGGCTCCGGCAGCGCCATCAACTCCCTCAGCCCCTGACTGCCCGCCTCACAGGAGATTTCGTAAGTGTAGGAGACGCCGGACCACGCATACCCCAGCTCCTCAATCGCCTGCCGGTAGCCCTTTTCACGATGATGCGAGTAAAGGTAACGCATGTCGCCATTGATCAGCCCGATGCGTTTACGCCCTTTACCGGCAAGGTAATGGACGGTGTCGCGCGCGGCTTCAAGGTGATCAATGCTGACCGAGGAGGCGGGGATATCCGGATCAAATTCGCAGCACTGCACCCAGGGCGCACCGGCGATGAGCGCCTGCAAATCCTGTAAACCGGAGGCCGCATCCATCGTAATCACGCCATCCACCACTTTTCCGGTCAGCAGGGAGAGATAGGCGGCTTCACGCTGGAGCTGCGAGGCGGAGTTACAGAGCAGGATGTGATAGCCGTGCAGTTCCGCTTCGGCCTCGATGCCCTGAACCACGCGTGAACAGAAGGGATTGGTGATATCCGAGATCAGCACCAGCAGCATGTTGCTTTGCGACGTACGCAGCTGACGCGCCAGTAAGTTGGGCTGATAGTCGCAGGCAGAGATTGCCGCCAGAACTTTCTCACGCGTATCGGGCTTCACGCCGGGATGCGCGTTGAGAACCCGCGATACCGTGGCTTTGGAGACGCCAGCCAGCTGAGCGACTTTCTCGATCGACATCGGATTCAGAAACCTTAACAGGCAATAATTGGGAACGCATATGAATAGCACAGGGACAATGTGAGCGCCTGACATTTTTGCTTACTTTAGCTATTTTCAGCATTTGCGATTTTTGACTTAGTTTTGCAGATAGTGATCTAAGAACTTATTTCTATTAGGGATAATTTTTAATTCCTTTATGAAACTATAGCGCGCAGAGACACTGCCTCCACTATAAAAACGGTGGGGTAGTGATCATGGCAGCAACACGTTTAACTTTTTTAGCCGCAGCGCTGGCGCTGCTGGCGTTTCGGGCTGATGCGGTCAATGTCACCGTGGCTTACCAGACCTCGGCTGAACCGGCGAAAGTGGCGCAGGCTGACAACAGCTTTGCGAAAGAGAGCGGGGCCAGCGTTGACTGGCGCAAGTTTGACAGCGGCGCAGGGGTATTACGTGCGATGGCGTCCGGTGACGTCCAGATTGGCAATATCGGTTCCAGCCCGTTAGCGGTCGCGGCGGCGCAGAAGCTGCCGATTGAAGCCTTTTTACTCGCCTCTCAGCTGGGCAACTCTGAAGCGCTGGTGGTGAAGAAGAACATCACCACGCCCAAAGATTTAATTGGCAAGCGCATCGCGGTGCCGTTCATCTCTACCACCCACTACAGCCTGCTGGCTGCGCTGAAACACTGGGGCATCAAACCGTCACAGGTACAACTGGTCAATCTGCAGCCGCCAGCGATTATTGCTGCCTGGCAGCGTGGCGACATTGATGGCGCTTACGTCTGGGCACCGGCGGTTAATGAGCTGGAAAAAGAGGGCAAGGTGTTAACCGACTCTGCGGAAGTGGGAAGCTGGGGATCGCCGACGCTGGATGTCTGGGTGGTACGCAAAGATTTTGCTCAGCAGCATCCGGAGATCGTGACTGCTTTTGCCCGCAGCGCGCTTGACGCGCAGCAGGCCTACCTGAACAACCCCGACAGCTGGCTGAAACAGTCCGATAACCTCAGCAAACTCTCTCGCCTCAGCGGTGTGCCGGAAGCACAGGTGCCCGGTCTGGTAAAGGGCAATACCTACCTCACGGCGCAGCAGCAGGTTGAGCAACTGGGCAAACCGGTCAATAAAGCGATCGTCGATACCGCGCAGTTTCTGAAAGCACAGGGCCGGGTGCCGCAGGCGGATAACGACTACAGCAGCTATGTGACCTCCCGTTTCGTCGAGCCATTAGTTAAACCTTAAGGAGGCACTATGCTGCGCATCGCTCACCTTAATGCCCGTTATGCCGGACAGCCGGTGTTGCAGGATATCAATCTGCAGCTGGATAGCCATGAACTGCTGGTGGTGCTCGGCCCCTCCGGCTGCGGCAAAACCACACTGCTCAATCTGGTTGCCGGTTTCCTGCCGGTGGAGTCGGGCAGCATCACGCTGGATAACCAGCCGGTGACCGGGCCTGGTGCGGAGCGCGGCGTGGTGTTTCAGCATGAAGGATTACTGCCGTGGCGCAACGTGCTGGATAACGTCGCCTTTGGCCTGCAGCTGGCGGGGATGTCACGCCCGGATCGCGACACGATTGCCCGCCGGTTAATCAGGCAGGTGGGGCTGGAAGGTGCGGAAAAGCGCGCCATCTGGCAGTTGTCCGGCGGTCAGCGTCAGCGGGTGGGCATTGCGCGCGCCCTGGCTACCGATCCACAACTGCTGTTGCTGGATGAGCCTTTCGGCGCACTGGATGCCTTTACCCGCGAGCAGATGCAAACCCTGCTGCTGACGCTGTGGCGCGACAGCGGTAAACAGATTCTGCTGATTACGCACGACATAGAAGAGGCGATTTTCCTGGCCAGCGAACTGATTCTGCTGTCGCCAGGACCGGGCCGCATCGTAGAGCGGCTGCGTCCTGGCTTTGGTCAGCGCTTTGCCGCAGGGGAGTCGTGCCGCAGTATCAAATCCGATCCGCAGTTTATCGCCCAGCGCGAGTATGTGCTGAGCCGGGTCTTTGATCAGCGGGAGGCGTTTGCATGAGTGCACTCATCAATGACAAGTCTCTGCCGGTGCGCCGTCGTTTGCGCTGGCCGTTTTCAACCGCCTTTACGCTGAGCATGCTGAGTCTCTCTCTGCTGTTGCTGCTCTGGTGGGGCGTGACCGCGCTGGGCCTGATTGCCCCGCTGTTCCTGCCGTCGCCGCAGCAGGTGTTAAGCAAGCTGCTGCTGATTGCCAGCGCGCAGGGCTTTATGGATGCCACGCTGTGGCAGCATCTGGCCGCCAGCCTGACACGAATGCTGATTGCGCTGACTGCCGCTGCCGCTATCGGCATTCCGGTAGGAATCCTGATGGGCCTCAGCCCGGTCGCTCGCGGGTTGCTCGATCCTCTGATTGAACTCTATCGCCCGATTCCGCCACTCGCCTATCTGCCATTGATGGTGATCTGGTTCGGCATTGGTGAGACCTCGAAAATCCTGCTGATCTATCTGGCGATTTTCGCGCCGGTGACGCTCTCCACCCTGGCCGGTGTGCGTAACACGCAGCAGGTCCGCCTTCGTGCGGCGCGCTCGCTGGGGGCTAATCGCTGGCAACTGCTGCGCTGGGTGATTCTGCCGGGCGCGTTGCCGGAGATCCTCACCGGTCTGCGCATCGGTCTGGGGGTTGGCTGGTCAACGCTGGTGGCCGCTGAGCTGATTGCCGCCACGCGGGGTCTGGGTTTTATGGTGCAGTCAGCAGGAGAATTCCTCGCAACCGATGTGGTGCTGGCGGGTATCGCGGTAATCGCCTTTATTGCTTTTAGCTTAGAACTCGGGCTCCGCGCGTTGCAGCGCCGTCTGACGCCCTGGAGTGGAGAACAATCATGAACGAACGTCTCAGTTTTACCCCGCTTGGCCCGTACATTGGCGCGCAGGTCTCAAACCTGGATGTGTCTCGTCCATTGAGTGATGCTCAGTTTGAGCAGCTTTATCATGGCCTGCTTCGTCATCAGGTGCTGTTTCTGCGTGACCAGAAAATAACGCCGGAACAGCACCGCGCGCTGGCAATCCGCTTTGGCGATCTGCACATCCATCCGGTCTATCCGCATGCGGAAGGCGTCGAGGAGATTATCGTGCTGGATACCCATCAGGATAATCCGCCAGATAATGACAACTGGCATACCGATGTCACCTTTATTGATACGCCGCCAGCGATCGCCTTGCTGGCCTCGAAGGTGTTACCGGAGTCGGGGGGTGACACGCTCTGGACCAGCGGCATTGCGGCTTACGAAGCGCTCTCTGAACCCTTTAAGCAGCTGCTGGCAGGTCTCCATGCCGAGCATGATTTCAAAAAGTCATTCCAGGAGTATAAGTACCGCAAAACCGAGGACGAGCATCAGCGCTGGCAGCAGGCGGTAGCAAAACATCCGCCGGTGCAGCATCCGGTCATCCGCACCCATCCGGTCAGCGGCAAAAAAGCGCTGTTTGTGAATGAGGGCTTTACCACGCGGATCGTCGATTTAAGCGAGAAAGAGAGTGATGCGGTGCTGGGCTTTCTGTTTGCGCACGCCACCAAACCGGAGTTTCAGGTGCGCTGGCGCTGGCAGCCAGACGATCTGGCTATCTGGGATAATCGTGTCACGCAGCATTATGCCAATGCTGATTACTATCCTGCCCGGCGCATTATGCAGCGGGCAACGGTGCTGGGCGATAAACCCCGTTAAAAGAGAATCTCCCCGCGAGCGGGGAGATTTTTTTATGAGGCCATAATCTGTTCGAGCTGTTCCTGCGCTTCCAGCCACGCCATCTCCACCTCTTCCAGCGCAGATTTGCTCTCCGCCTGACGCTGGAGCGCGGTGGTCAGGTCCGCTTTACGGCTCTGTTCATAGATAGCGCTGTCTGAGAGCTGAGCTTCGGCTTCGGCCAGCTGGCTCTGCCATTTGCTCATCTGCTTTTCCAGCTTCTCTATCTCTTTGCGCAGCGGCTGCGTCTGGGTGCGCAGTTCAGCATCACGACGCTTCTGGTCTTTACGCGCCTGGGCACTGTTGCCGTTATCCTGCTTCGGCGCGGCATCCTGTTGCGCCTGCTGCTTCTGCAGATCGCTCAGCCACTTCTGATAATCTTCGAGATCGCCTTCAAACACATCCACTTTGCCATCATGCACCAGATAGAGATCGTCGGTGGTCGCGCGCAGCAGATGTCGGTCGTGCGATACCACGACCAGCGCACCTTCGAAGTCGATCAACGCTTCGGTCAGCGCCTGGCGCATATCGAGATCGAGATGGTTGGTGGGTTCATCCAGCAGCAGCAGGTTAGGGCGCTGCCAGACAATCAGCGCCAGCACCAGTCGCGCTTTCTCTCCGCCGGAGAAGCGCTCAGTGATTTCAGTGACTTTATCGCCGCGGAAATCGAAGCCCCCCAGATAGTCGCGCAGCTGCTGTTCCAGCACCTCAGGCGCAATACGCGACAGATGCTGCAGCGGTGACTCATCAGCTCGCAGATACTCCAGCTGATGCTGAGCGAAGTAACCAAGCTTGATCCCTTTCGCCAGACCCATCTTGCCGTCCATCGCCTCCAGCTCACCCGCCAGCAGCTTAATCAGGGTTGATTTACCGGCACCGTTACGTCCCAGCAAGCCGATGCGCGAGCCGGGGACCAGGTTGAGCTTGATGGCGTCGAGAATAATACGATCGCCATAACCCGCAGTGACCTTCTCCATTTTCATCAGTGGATTAGGCAGATTCTCCGGCTTGCGGAAAGTGAAGCTGAACGGGTTATCGACATGGGCGGGCGCAATCATCTCCATGCGCTCCAGCATCTTAATGCGGCTCTGCGCCTGCTTCGCCTTGGTGGCCTGGGCACGGAAGCGATCAATGTAGCTGTGCAGGTGCGCCACTTTCTCCTGCTGGCTCTCATACAGCGACTGCTGCTGAGCCAGTTTGGCGACGCGCTGCCGCTCAAAGGAGCTGTAGTTGCCGGTATATTCGAACATCGACTCCTGTTCGATATGAATAATTTTGTCGATGACGGGATCGAGGAAGTCACGATCGTGCGAAATCAGGATCAGCGTGCCTTCATAACTCTTCAGCCAGCGCTCCAGCCAGATCACCGCATCGAGATCGAGGTGGTTGGTCGGTTCATCCAGCAGCAGCAGATCGGAACGGCAAATCAGCGCCTGTGCCAGGTTGAGGCGCATGCGCCAGCCACCCGAGAAGTCGCTGACCGGGCGTTGCAGCTGTTCCTGACTGAAGCCCAGACCATGCAGCAGGCTTGAGGCACGGGCATGGATGCTCCACGCTTGCACCGCATCCAGCTTGCCATGCAGCAGCGCGATGGCATTGCCATCGTCACGCAGATTGGCGTCCGCCAGTTCTGCTTCAAGCTGGCGAAACTGGCGATCGCCATCAATCACGTACTCCAGCGCGGCTTTATCCAGCGCAGGGGTTTCCTGATTCACCCAGGCCAGCGCCCAGTGAGTGGGGAAAGTGACGGTACCGGCATCGCTGGTGATTTCACCTTTTAACAGCGACAGCAGCGTGGATTTTCCACAGCCGTTTTTACCCACCAGCCCAACCTTCTGGCCGGGATTAATGGTGGCGGTGGCATTGTCGAGCAGGACGCGGATGCCGCGGCGAATTTGTAAGGCTGAGAAGACAATCATGTAAGCGCCGTATCGTCAGAATATGTTAATTTACTGGCAACATAATGAGATTTTGCTGCGTCGTGCATGGTAGCGGAAAACCGCACCAATGACGACGCTTTGGAGGGAAAGGATGTCGCAGCCACCCAAGGTTTTGCTGCTTTATGCTCATCCGGAATCACAGGATTCGATAGCCAATCGGATTCTGCTGCAGCCGGCTCAGGCACTGGAACACGTTACCGTGCACGATCTGTACGCAACCTATCCGGATTTTTTTATCGATATTCACCATGAACAACAGCTGCTGCGTGAACATGATGTCATCATTTTTCAGCATCCGCTCTATACCTATAGCTGTCCGGCGCTGCTGAAAGAGTGGCTGGACAGGGTTCTGTCGCGCGGTTTCGCCAATGGCGTGGATGGCAATGCGCTGGAAGGAAAGTACTGGCGCAGTGTCGTCACCACCGGAGAACCGGAAAGTGCCTTCAGACATCAGGGTCTGAACCGCTATTCGCTCAATGACATTATGCGTCCTTTTGAGCTGACCGCGCAGATGTGCCGTATGCACTGGATGCCGCCGATGATCGTCTACTGGGCGCGTCGTCAGAGTCCTGAATTAATGAAAAATTACGCCCGCGCCTATGGCGACTGGCTGGCGGCACCGCTGCCGAATGGAGGGGTATAGATGGAAGGGCAAACGCTGCTGACCGCCGGGGTGATTTATCTGGTCGCGGCGGTATTGATTGTACCGGTGGCGGCGCGCCTCGGTATTGGTGCAGTTCTGGGCTATCTGGTGGCGGGTATCGCTATCGGCCCGTGGGGATTAGGCTTTATCAGCGACGTCGACGAGATTCTGCACTTCTCTGAGCTCGGCGTGGTGTTCCTGATGTTTATTATCGGGCTGGAGCTGAACCCGGCAAAGCTGTGGGCGCTGCGCCGCTCCATTTTTGGCGTCGGCGCGGCGCAGGTGATCTTCTCAGCGGCGATTCTGGGCGGCTTATTGTGGCTGACCAACTTTAGCTGGCAGGCGGCGATCATTGGCGGGATTGGTCTGGCGATGTCCTCGACCGCCATGGCCCTGCAGCTGATGATGGATAAAGGCATGAACCGCAGCGAAGCGGGGCAACTGGGCTTTTCGGTGTTGCTGTTTCAGGATATCGCGGTGATCCCAGCCCTGGCGCTGATCCCGCTGCTGGCCGGAACCGACAGCGGTCATATCGACTGGATGAAGGTCGGCATGAAAGTACTGGCGTTTGCCGGCATGCTGGTAGGCGGACGCTATCTGCTGCGGCCTATCTTCCGTTACATCGCTGCGTCGGGCGTGCGCGAAGTCTTTACCGCCGCTTCGCTGTTGCTGGTGCTGGGCTCGGCGCTGTTTATGGATGCGCTGGGTCTGTCGATGGCGCTGGGGACCTTTATTGCCGGGATCCTGCTGGCGGAGAGCGAGTACCGGCATGAGCTGGAAGTCGCCATCGACCCGTTTAAAGGTTTACTGCTGGGCCTGTTCTTTATTTCGGTTGGCATGGCGCTCAACCTCGGTGTGCTCTATACCCATATTGTGACCATCCTGCTGGGTGTCGTGACGCTGGTGGCGGTGAAAACGCTGGTGCTCTATCTGCTGGCGCGCATTTACGGCTTGCGCAGCTCTGAGCGGCAGCAGTTTGCTGGCGTGCTGAGTCAGGGGGGCGAGTTCGCCTTTGTGCTCTTTTCAGCGGCCTCCTCGGCAAAGCTGTTCTCTGGCGATCAACTGCCGATGCTGCTGGTGACGGTGACCCTGTCGATGATGACCACACCGCTGCTGATGAAGGGAATCGATCGTCTGCTGGCACGCCGCTTCAATGAGCCGGATGACGAGGCAGAGAAACACTTTGTCGAAGACGATCAGCCGCAGGTGATTGTGGTGGGCTTCGGTCGCTTCGGGCAGGTGGTGGGGCGTTTGCTGATGGCGAACAACAAACGCATCACCGTGCTTGAGCGCGACATCAGTGCAGTCAGTCTGATGCGGAAATATGGCTATAAGGTCTATTACGGCGATGCCACTGAACTGGAGTTGCTGCGGGCAGCCGGTGCGGCCAGCGCTCAGGCAATTGTGATCACCTGTAACGAGCCCGAAGATGTGATGACGATTGTACATCTGTGCCAGCAGCATTTTCCGCAGTTGCAGATTCAGGCGCGCGCCCGGGGCCGTGTAGAAGCGCATGAACTGCTTCAGGCGGGCGTCACGCAGTTCTCGCGTGAGACCTTCTCCAGTGCGCTGGAGCTGGGACGTAAGACGCTGATGACACTGGGGATGCATCCGCATCAGGCGCACCGCGCCCAGCAGTATTTCCGCCATCTTGATATGCGGATGCTGCGCGAGCTGATGCCCAATCTCTCTGAAAGCGCGCAGGCTTCGCGCGTCCGTGAAGCGCGGCGCGAACTGGAAGATATTTTCCAGCGTGAAATGCAGCGCGAAAAGCGGCAGATCGACGGCTGGGACGATGATGAATAACCTCTTTAAACAGGCAGAAGCTAATGCGTAAACGTTTTATTGCTGGTGCGACATGCCCGCACTGCCAGGAGAAGGACACGCTGGCAATGTGGCGTGAAAATAATGTCGATGTGGTGGAGTGCGTGAAGTGTGGTCACCAGATGCGTGAGGCCGATAAGCAGGCGCGCGATCAGGTTCGCACTAATGAGCAGGTTATCGGTATTTTTCATCCTGAGTAGCGGAACGGCGCAGCTTTTTTTACGCCTGGACTTACAGCGGGATTGAATTCCGTTACAATTGTCGCCATTAACGCTGTAGTCGCAAGAGAAAGTGAAAACCCTCTTGTACTCAGCCCCGAACCTTTCTGGTTGGTGTTATTGCACGAAAGAATAGACCAATGAGACGGGATCTCAGCTCTCAACGGTTAGGAGATATCATGAAAGTAGCAAAAGACCTGGTGGTAAGCCTGGCCTATCAGGTACGTACAGAAGACGGCGTGTTAGTTGACGAGTCACCGGTGAGTGCACCGTTAGACTACCTGCACGGTCATGGTTCCCTGATTTCTGGTCTGGAAAATGCGCTGGAAAACCACATTGCCGGCGACAAGTTTGACGTGCATATCCCGGCAAACGATGCCTACGGTCAGTATGACGATAACCTGGTGCAGCGCGTTCCTAAAGACGTCTTCATGGGCGTTGACGAACTGCAGGTTGGCATGCGCTTCCTGGCAGAAACCGATCAGGGACCGGTACCGGTAGAAATCACCGAAGTGGAAGATGATCACGTCGTGGTTGATGGTAACCACATGCTGGCGGGTCAGAACCTGAACTTCAACGTTGAAGTGGTTGCTATCCGCGAAGCCACGCCGGAAGAACTGGCTCATGGCCACGTTCACGGTGCAGATGGCCATCATCATGACCACGATCACGGCCATGATCACGACCACGACCATGATCAGGGTAAAGGCGGTTGTGGCACTGGCGGCTGCGGCTGCAGCCACTAAGTCTCAACAGACCTTTCAAGGCCACCCTCGGGTGGCCTTTCTTTTGGCGCGCATTCTGGTTCTGCCCGGGTAAGCCGGGGCCAGATAGCCCGCGATCAGTAGTGCGGTGGTGGCGTCTCTTCAGATTGTGAGGCGACGATCGATGGCGCATTCGCTTTGAGCTTGTCGGTTAAAATGCGCATCTGCTCACGCATCTTATTCATCTCCAGCTCGTGCTGAACGACCGCGCTGTTCAGCTGATCGATAGTCATCTCCTGAAAGGCCAGTTTGCTCTCCAGCGTCTCCAGACGCTGTTCCCACTCAGATTGTTGCATGACCTGTTCCTCTGTTAAGGTGCGACTCGGGGCGTGATTCTACGATCTGAATGCCAGGAATCACCTGTTTTTTTCACGCCCGGAGGCGTTGCGCTTGAAAAAAGGCAGCGCGGCATCATCTCTGATGAAACTTCCCGATGTTATAAAGGTCGGAGGTAAACCGGGTAATTACATTGTGGGAGTGTTCGACACTGCCACGTAAAGTTATAGTGTGGACCCTGAAGTCCGCAATGTTTCCCGAGGTTAGACGCTTCGGTTTTGGAGAATGGATGAAATCACTGTTTAAAGTCACATTGTTAGCTACCACCATGGCTGTTGCGCTGAATGCTCCGCTGGCAATGGCGGCAGATACCGCTGCGGCGCCACAGGCTGCACCAGCCGCCGCGCCACAGTCTGCGCCTCAGGCACCGAAAAATGCTGCCTTCAAAGATGAAGACCAGCAGTCTGCCTACGCGCTGGGTGCTTCGCTGGGTCGCTACATGGACAACTCCCTGAAGGAGCAGGAAAAACTGGGCATCAAACTGGATAAGCAGCAGCTGATCGCTGGTGTTCAGGATGCATTTGGTGGCAAGAGCAAACTCTCTGATGAAGAGATTGAGCAGACGCTGCAATCCTTTGAAGGCCGCGTGAAAGGCGCAGCCTCAGCGAAAATGGAAAAAGATGCGAAAGAGAACTCTGAAAAGGGCGAAGCTTACGCAACCAAATTTGCTAAAGAGAGCGGCGTGAAGAAAACCGAAAGCGGCCTGCTGTATAAAGTTGAGAAAGAGGGTACCGGCGACGCACCTAAAGACAGCGATACTGTAGTGGTAAACTACAAAGGTACGCTGATTGACGGTACTGAATTCGACAACTCTTATACCCGTGGCGAGCCACTTTCATTCCGTCTGGATGGTGTCATCCCGGGCTGGACTGAAGGTCTGAAGCACGTGAAGAAAGGCGGCAAGATCAAGCTGGTGATCCCACCAAATCTGGCTTACGGCAAAAATGGCGTTCCGGGCATCCCGGCTAACTCCACCCTGGTGTTTGATGTCGAGCTGCTTGATATCAAACCAGCGCCAAAGGCAGATGAAAAAGCACAGGCTCCAGCGCCTGCTGCTGCAGAAAAAGCGCAGTAATCTGCTGACCGCCGCCTCCGGGCGGCGGTTTCATTTCGGCTTCACGACAAACCTCTGGCATAAGCCGACGACATTTGCCAGACTAATGCCTGCCTAATTATCCCAATATTGAGTCTGCCCATAAGCCGCTGTGACAGGCTCCAGCCATTCAGGGTGATACTCTTCAATGTCTAATCCATTCAATCCGGGTGAACTGAGCGACTTCGATCTTCTGGAGCAGCGCCCGTTCGAACAAAGTGATTACGATATTCTGAAATCGTACGAGGCTGTCGTGGATGGCCTGGCGATGTTGATCGGTTCGCATTGTGAAATTGTCCTGCATTCGCTTGAAGATCTTAAGTGTTCGGCCGTGCGTATCGCTAATGGTGAACACACTGGACGTAAAGTCGGTTCGCCTATTACCGATTTAGCCCTGCGTATGCTGCATGATATGCATGGCGCGGACAGTAATGTCTCCCGTGCCTACTTCACACGTGCCAAAAGCGGCGTGCTGATGAAATCGGTCACGATTGCGATTCGTAACCGTCAGCAGCGGGTCATTGGCTTGCTCTGCATCAACATGAACCTTGATGTGCCGTTCTCACAGATCATGTCGACCTTTATGCCGCCCGAGATGCAGCAGGTTGACTCCAACGTCAACTTCGCCAGCTCGGTAGATGATCTGGTGATGCAGACGCTGGAGTTCACCATTGAAGAGGTGAGTGCTGACCGTAATGTATCGAACAACGCCAAGAATCGTCAGATTGTGCTGAACCTGTATGAGAAGGGGATCTTCGACATCAAGGATGCTATCAACCAGGTGGCCGATCGGCTGAATATTTCCAAACACACCGTCTATCTCTACATCCGTCAGTTTAAAAATGGCGACTTCCAGGGGCAGGAGCGGTAATGCGTTACACCCTGCTGGTCACCGGCCCGGCTTACGGTACGCAACAGGCGACCAGTGCCTGGCTGTTTGCCCGCGCACTGCTGACGGCAGGCCATCAGCTTGACAGCGTTTTCTTCTATCGCGAAGGGGTGCTGAACGCTAACCAACTGACGTCGCCCGCCAGTGATGAATTTGATCTGGTGCGCGCGTGGCAGACATTGCATCAGGAGCAGGGTGTGGCACTGAATATTTGTGTGGCGGCCGCGTTGCGTCGTGGCGTCAGCGACCAGCAGGAAGCGGCACGACTCCAGCTGGCGGGCAGTAACCTGCAGCCGGGCTTTACCCTGAGCGGGCTGGGCGCGCTGGCGGAAGCGGCGCTGAGCTGTGAACGCATGGTGCAGTTCTGATGAATCGGGTCGCGTTTGTCTTTACCCGGGCGCCGCACGGCAGCAGCGCAGGACGTGAGGGGCTGGATGCCGCGCTGGCCACGGGCGCGCTCAGTGAGGATATCGGCCTGTTTTTTATCGGTGATGGCGTGCTGCAGCTTAATCTGCACCAGCAACCTGAGACGATTAAGAGCCGTCACTATGCCGCGACCTTTGGCGTGCTGGCACTGTATGAGATTGAACACTGCTATCTCTGCCGGACATCGCTGATAGCGCGTGGATTAAAGGTTGACGCTGACCGGTTGCTGGATGTTACGCTACTGGACGCGCCGGCACTGCGACAGACGCTGGCCAGCTACGATCGCATTCTTACTTTTTAAGAGACGTTAATGCTGCATACGTTACTGCACTCACCGGCACACTGTGACCTTGAGAGCCTGCTTTTAATGGCGGGTGCGGGTGATGACCTGCTGCTGTTGCAGGATGGCGTGCTGGCCGCTTTAGCTGGCAGCCACGCATTGATGCGACTGTCAGAGAGCGAAGCGACGCTCTGGGTGCTGGACGAAGATGTTCAGGCTCGCGGTCTCGCTGGACAAATTTCGACCCGTGTGCAGTCAGTAGACTATACTGGGTTTGTCACGCTAACGATCAGGCATCAGCAACAAATGGTCTGGTAATCGGCTAAAACCTGGTTATTTCTTGACACCCCTTTGACTCAGCCCTAAAATTCTGCCTCCTCGTAATTCTACGAGGCGATTTATTACGTGTTTACGAAGCAAAAGCAAATCCAGGAGCTATTTAATGGCAACAGTTAACCAGCTGGTTCGCAAACCACGCGTCCGCAAAGTTGCAAAGAGCAACGTGCCGGCGCTGGAAGCTTGCCCGCAAAAACGTGGCGTTTGTACTCGTGTGTACACCACCACTCCTAAGAAACCAAACTCCGCACTGCGTAAAGTCTGCCGTGTGCGTTTGACCAACGGTTTTGAAGTTACCTCCTACATTGGTGGTGAAGGTCATAACCTGCAGGAACACTCCGTGATCCTGATCCGTGGCGGTCGTGTAAAAGACCTGCCAGGTGTGCGTTACCACACCGTTCGTGGCGCGCTTGACTGCTCAGGTGTTAAAGACCGTAAGCAGGCTCGCTCCAAGTACGGCGTGAAGAAGCCAAAGGCTTAATGGTTCTCCGTTAAGTAAGGCCAAACGTTTTAAATTAAATGTCAAAATAAACTCATAGAGTTTTGGACAATCCTGAATTAACAACGGAGTATTTCCATGCCACGTCGTCGCGTCATTGGTCAGCGTAAAATTCTGCCAGATCCTAAGTTCGGATCAGAGCTGCTGGCCAAATTTGTAAATATCCTGATGGTAGATGGTAAAAAATCTACTGCAGAATCAATCGTTTATACCGCGCTTGAGACCCTGGCTCAGCGTTCAGGTAAAAACGCGCTGGAATCTTTTGAAGTAGCCCTGGAAAACGTGCGTCCGACTGTCGAAGTTAAGTCACGTCGCGTTGGTGGTTCTACTTATCAGGTACCAGTAGAAGTCCGTCCGGTTCGTCGTAATGCTCTGGCAATGCGCTGGATCGTAGATGCTGCTCGTAAACGCGGTGATAAATCAATGGCTCTTCGCCTGGCGAACGAACTTTCTGATGCTGCAGAGAACAAAGGTACAGCAGTTAAGAAACGTGAAGACGTTCACCGCATGGCAGAAGCCAACAAGGCGTTCGCACACTACCGTTGGTAATCACCACGTAGTTGTTAAACCAGCGGGCGCTCAATCAGCCAACCCGCTGGGGTCGACTTACCTTGAACGTCCGAGAATCAGAGGAATCAAATGGCTCGTAAAACACCCATTGCCCGCTACCGTAACATCGGTATCAGTGCGCACATCGACGCCGGTAAGACTACCACTACCGAACGCGTTCTGTTCTACACCGGTGTAAACCACAAAATCGGTGAAGTACATGACGGCGCAGCAACCATGGACTGGATGGAGCAGGAACAGGAACGTGGTATTACCATCACTTCCGCTGCGACCACCTGTTACTGGTCTGGTATGGCCAAGCAGTTTGAACCGCACCACATCAACATCATCGACACCCCAGGACACGTTGACTTCACCATCGAAGTTGAACGTTCTATGCGTGTGCTTGATGGCGCGGTAATGGTTTACTGTGCAGTTGGTGGCGTTCAGCCACAGTCTGAGACCGTATGGCGTCAGGCTAACAAATATAAAGTTCCACGCATTGCGTTCGTTAACAAAATGGACCGCATGGGTGCTAACTTCCTGAAAGTTGTTAAACAGATGGAAGTTCGTCTGGGCGCAACTCCAGTTCCTCTGCAGCTGGCTATCGGCGCAGAAGAGAAATTCACTGGTGTTGTTGACCTGGTGAAAATGAAAGCTATTAACTGGAACGACGCAGATCAGGGTGTAACCTTCGACTACGAAGATATTCCAGCTGATATGCAGGAACTGGCTGAAGAATGGCATGCGAAGCTGGTTGAAGCCGCTGCTGAAGGCTCTGATGAGCTGATGGAGAAATTCTTCGGTGGTGAAGAACTGACTGAAGAAGAGATCAAAACATCTCTGCGTAAGCGTGTTCTGAACAACGAAATCATCCTGGTAACCTGTGGTTCTGCCTTTAAGAACAAAGGTGTTCAGGCGATGCTGGATGCAGTTGTTGAATATCTGCCAGCACCGACTGACGTTACCGCGATCAACGGTATGCTGGACGACGGTAAAGACACGCCGGCTGTTCGTCACTCTGATGACAACGAGCCGTTTGCTGCACTGGCGTTCAAAATCGCTACCGACCCGTTCGTGGGTAACTTAACCTTCTTCCGCGTTTACTCTGGTGTTGTTAACACGGGTGACACCGTATTCAACCCGGTTAAGTCAAACCGTGAGCGTCTGGGCCGTATCGTTCAGATGCACGCTAACAAGCGTGAAGAGATTAAAGAAGTTCGTGCGGGTGATATCGCAGCTGCGATCGGCCTGAAAGATGTGACCACTGGTGACACCTTGTGTGACCCAGATAACGTCATCATCCTTGAGCGCATGGAGTTCCCGGAGCCGGTAATCTCTATCGCCGTTGAGCCAAAAACCAAAGCTGACCAGGAAAAAATGGGTCTGGCTCTGGGCCGTCTGGCAAAAGAAGACCCATCATTCCGCGTATGGACTGATGAAGAATCTAACCAGACCATCATCGCCGGTATGGGTGAATTGCACCTCGACATCATCGTTGACCGTATGAAGCGTGAGTTCAACGTTGAAGCAAACGTGGGTAAACCACAGGTTGCTTACCGTGAAGCGATTCGCAACAAAGTTACCGATGTTGAAGGTAAACACGCCAAGCAGTCTGGTGGTCGTGGTCAGTATGGTCATGTTGTTATCGACATGTACCCACTGGAGCCAGGTTCGAACCCGAAAGGCTACGAATTTGTCAACGACATCAAAGGTGGTGTGATTCCTGGTGAATACATCCCTGCGGTTGATAAAGGTATCCAGGAGCAGCTGAAATCAGGCCCACTGGCTGGTTACCCGGTTGTGGATCTGGGCGTGCGTCTGCACTTCGGTTCTTACCACGATGTCGACTCCTCAGAACTGGCGTTTAAACTGGCCGCGTCTCTTGCCTTCAAACAAGGCTTTAAACAAGCGACACCTGTTCTGCTTGAGCCTATCATGAAGGTTGAAGTTGAAACGCCAGAAGAGAACACGGGTGATGTCATCGGTGACCTTAGCCGTCGTCGTGGTATGCTCAAAGGGCAGGAATCTAACGCTACTGGCGTTCAGATTCACGCTGAAGTTCCGTTGTCTGAGATGTTCGGATACGCAACTCAGCTGCGTTCTCTGACCAAAGGTCGTGCTTCTTACTCCATGGAGTTCCTGAAGTATGACGATGCGCCAAACAACGTAGCGCAGGCCGTTATTGAAGCTCGTAGCAAATAAGCTACGGTTTAAATTTGAACTGATGCCTTCACCCAGATGGTGAAGGCACAACGTAAGGAATTATCGCCATGGCGAAAGAGCAATTTCAGCGTAACAAACTGCACGTAAACGTGGGCACCATCGGTCACGTCGACCACGGTAAAACCACCCTGACTGCAGCTATCACCACCGTACTGTCTAAAACTTACGGCGGCCAGGCTCGTGCATTCGATCAGATCGATAACGCACCAGAAGAGAAAGCACGTGGTATCACCATCAACACTTCACACGTTGAGTATGAAACCCCGACTCGCCACTATGCGCACGTTGACTGCCCAGGCCACGCCGACTATGTGAAAAACATGATCACCGGTGCTGCGCAGATGGACGGCGCGATCCTGGTTGTTGCTGCGACTGATGGCCCAATGCCACAGACCCGTGAGCACATCCTGCTGGGTCGTCAGGTTGGCGTTCCTTACATCATCGTGTTCCTGAACAAGTGTGACATGGTTGATGATGAAGAGCTGCTGGAACTGGTAGAGATGGAAGTTCGTGACCTGCTGTCAGCATATGACTTCCCAGGCGACGACACTCCAATCGTTCGTGGTTCTGCTCTGAAAGCGCTGGAAGGCAACCCAGAGTGGGAAGCGAAAATCATCGAACTGGCTGAGCATCTGGACAACTACATCCCAGAGCCACAGCGTGCGATCGACATGCCGTTCCTGCTGCCAATCGAAGACGTATTCTCAATCTCTGGCCGTGGTACCGTTGTTACCGGTCGTGTTGAGCGCGGCATCGTTAAAGTCGGCGACGAAGTTGAAATCGTTGGTATCAAAGATACTGTGAAATCAACCTGTACCGGTGTTGAGATGTTCCGTAAGCTGCTGGACCAGGGTCAGGCAGGCGAAAACTGTGGTGTTCTGCTGCGCGGTATCAAGCGTGAAGACATCCAGCGTGGCCAGGTTCTGGCTAAGCCAGGCTCAATCAAGCCGCACACCCAGTTCGAGTCAGAAGTTTACGTTCTGTCTAAAGACGAAGGTGGTCGCCATACTCCGTTCTTCAAAGGCTATCGTCCACAGTTCTACTTCCGTACAACTGACGTAACCGGCTCAGTAGAGCTGCCAGAAGGCGTTGAAATGGTAATGCCAGGCGACAACATCAAAATGGTTGTTACCCTGATCCACCCAATCGCAATGGACGAAGGTCTGCGCTTCGCAATCCGCGAAGGCGGCCGTACCGTTGGCGCGGGTGTTGTTGCTAAAGTTATCGCTTAATTGTGATATCTGCTGTGGCTGTGTAAATGGCCACTGCAACACAGTAAAAAGAGCATTTCGGTGCTCTTTTTTTTTGCTCTGAAAACGCCATAACCCTGCAAAGGGTGGGTTTGAAATAAAAACGATTCGCATTTACACTGTGTACAGAAAATGTACCCGAGTGATGAATCAATGTACGTCTGCCTGTGTAATGCCATCAGTGATAAAACCCTTCGTGAAGTCGTGCGTCGCTATCAGCCCAAATCTATTCAGCAACTGCGCCAGCTTGTGCCGGTCGGCAAGCAATGCGGCAAATGCATTCGTGCTGCGCGTGAAATTATGGATGAAGAGATGCAGCATGCACCACTCTACAAAGAGATAGCCTGACCGACGATCGGTGCGTGAATACCCACAATATCTGTCGCGTTTTTTTGACTTCTTTTTAACCGCATCTACGCTCTAATAAACCAGACGCGGAGGGTTAACAATGAAGGGCGATATCAAAGTTATCAGTCATCTCAACAAACTGCTTGGAAATGAACTGGTTGCTATCAATCAGTACTTTCTTCATGCGCGCATGTTCAAAAACTGGGGTCTGACGCGCCTCAATGATGTGGAATACCATGAATCAATCGATGAGATGAAACATGCCGATAAATATATTGAGCGTATTCTTTTCCTTGAAGGGATCCCAAATCTTCAGGATCTGGGACGGCTCCGTATCGGTGAAGATGTTGAAGAGATGCTGAGTTCAGACCTGAATCTGGAGCTGGAGGGCGCGAAAGACCTACGTGAAGCTATCTCCTATGCTGACAAAGTGCATGACTATGTCAGCCGTGACATGATGATTGAAATCCTGGCTGATGAGGAACATCACATCGACTGGATTGAGACGGAACTTGAGTTAATCCAGAAGATGGGCATCCAGAACTATCTGCAGGCTCAAATCAAACAAGAGTGAATCGGGTCTGCAGTACTATCGCTACCCAGCCCGCAATGGCCAGGAAAGGGCCAAACGGCAGCGGGCTGTCCCCCTGAATAAAACCCCGCAGTTGCAGCATCACGATCGACGTCAGCGCCATAACGGTGGCACCTAACGCAATCCAGGGTAATGCCTGCCAGCCACAGCAGGCACCTAACGCTGCGAAGAGCTTGATATCGCCATAACCTAATCCCTCGTACCCCCGCATCTGCCGATAGCTCCAGGCGAGCAGCCACAACGCACAGTAGCCCGCCACAGCACCCCATATCGCCGTTGTTTCGGTTCCGGACAGCGTGGCATGAAATAATCCGGACCAGAGCAGCAGATAATTGAGCGGGTCAGGTATACAGAAGTGGCGGCGATCGATGGCAGCCACGATCAGCAAGAGGCCGGAGGCAGTAATAATAAAAATAGCCTCCGCAGAATGGTCAAAACTCTGCAGCACCAGCAGGCACAGAATGGCGAACAGCCATTCAATAACAAAACTTTCTGCGCCGAACGCGCGATGACAGAAGCGACACCGCCCTTTTAAGCCAGGCCAGTTGACTAACGGCAGCGCATCTCGCCACAGCAGGCGCTGCTGGCAATGATTACAGTGCGAACCCGGAAAGCAGAGTAGGGCAAACCATTGAGCGGGTGAGAGGGCGGGGGTGAAGCGCTGGCTGGCCAGCGAAAGAAAGCTTCCCAATGCCCCTCCGCCTGCGAGTGCAGCAATGTGAGTTATCAGAGTGGGCGACATGATTATGCTCCGGACGAAAGGTTAGATGCACTCTCGTGGGCAACGGGTTCTGTGTCACCTATGAATGAAGAAGGGCGGAAACAGACTCACAACTGAATAACTGATTTATCAGCGATACGGCAGTGCAATGCGACGCACGCTTCACGAACCGGCCACAATTTAATGGGTAAAACCTCAACACGGGTTGCTTCCTGAACAGATTTAC
>JAINUV010001461.1:1812896-1823383 GCA_020205505.1 Panax japonicus | reverse complement strand
TATTGCCTGAAATTTACTACCTTAGAACTTACTCTTTTCATGTTCAAAGGAGCCAACTATGTGGCTGGTTGATGAACTTGCTGAACAGCACATCAAAGCGGCGCTGGAAAAAGGCGAGCTAAGTAATCTTCCCGGCTCCGGTAAGCCGCTGCAGCTGGATGATGACAGTCATGTTCCGCCTGAGTTAAGAGCGGGCTACCGGTTACTGAAAAATGCGGGCTTTCTGCCGCCAGAGCTTGAGCTCAGACGGGAAGCCATGGAAGTTAACGATCTTATTCGCAACCTCGATCCTGCGGATCAAAATTATCAGGATCATTGCCATCGGCTTCAGGTGCTGGAGCTAAGATTACGCCAGGCGGGTATCAGTACCGATTTTCTCCATGGCAGTTATTCCACTGCTATTCAGCATCGTTTCCGCGAGGAGGAGTAAATGTTTCGCATCGGTCAGTTAGCTAAGCTTGCAGAGGTGACGCCAGACACTATCCGTTTTTATGAAAAGCAGCAGATGATGGATCATGATGGTCGGACGGAAGGTGGTTTTCGCCTTTACAGCGAGGGCGATCTCCAGCGTCTGAAATTTATTCGTTATGGTCGTAAACTGGGTTTCAGTCTGGAAGCGATCAGAGAGCTACTTTCGATCCGGGTTGATCCTGCGCATCACACCTGTCAGGAATCAAAAGCGATCGTTGAAAAACGGCTGAGTGAAGTTGCTCAGATGATCGCAGAGTTAGAAACGATGCAGCGTTCCCTGCGACACCTTTCCGATGCCTGTTGTGGTGACAGTCACAGTAGCATTTCGTGCTCAATTCTTGAGGCGCTGGAGCGGGGAGAGGCTTCGAGCAAATAAGCATATTGTTATTTTGCTGCAAAGGAATAGAGTATCAGACCATCTCAACAGGAGGCGTCATGAGTAAATATCAGCACACCAAAGGGCAAATCCGCGATAACGCGATTCAGGCTCTGTTACACGATCCGCTATTTCGGCAACGCATCGAGCAGAAGCAAAAAGGTAAAGGTAGTTTCAAGCGGAAAGAGAAACATGGCAAGGGGACTGGATGGGAGGGCAGTGATAAGAAAGCGTCTTATCACTGCCCTTCTGCTTTTACGGTTAAAAAAACCGCCTGTGCGGCGGCTTATTAACTAGACCCGGGTATTCTGCTGTTTCAGCAGATCGCGGATTTCAGTCAGCAGAACTTCTTCGTTTGACGGTTTAGCCACTGGCTTCTCTACTTCCTTTTTCTTGTACAGACGATTCATTAACTTGATCGCCATAAAGATTGCGAAAGCGATGATGACGAAATCGAAGATGGTCTGAAGGAAGATACCGTACTGCATTACAACGGCTGGAGCATCACCAACTGCAGGCTTAAGTACCCAGGCGAATGATTTAAAATCGACACCACCAATCAGTAAGCCTAAAGGCGGCATAATGATGTTGGCGACTAACGATGAAACAATTTTACCGAATGCAGCACCGATGATGACACCGACGGCTAAATCCATCACATTGCCGCGCATTGCGAAATCGCGAAACTCTTTGATTAAACTCATACTTATCTCCTTGCCCAAGCCAATGCCATAAAGTCTAACAAACCCTACTGGTTTTGCCATCAACACAGCGAATTAAGCGGCAGTTTTGCGTGCCTCGTGCTCTGTTCGCTTATAAACGCGGCATTTACAGGAAAAATGGACTCGGCTGGAAGAGACGTTCCACATCTGATACAAACTTCTTGTCGGTCAGGAACATGATGACATGATCACCTTGTTCAATTCGCAGGTTATCATTGGCAATCATCACATCGTCTCCACGAACCACTGCGCCAATAATGGTGCCTGGCGGTAGTTTGATATCATCAATGGAGCGGCCGACCACGCGTGAAGTTGATTCGTCGCCATGTGCTATCGCTTCGATCGCCTCTGCAATACCGCGTCGTAGCGATGAAACGCCCACGATATCCGCTTTGCGCACATGACCAAGCAGGGCAGAAATCGTGGCCTGCTGAGGTGAAATAGCGATATCGATAACGCTGCCTTGTACCAGATCGACGTAGGCGCGGCGCTGAATCAGCACCATAACCTTCTTCGCCCCCATTTTTTTTGCCAGCATGGCTGACATAATATTGGCTTCATCATCATTGGTGACGGCGATAAAGAGATCAACCTGATCAACATGTTCTTCAGCGAGAAGTTCCTGATCTGACGCATCGCCATAAAAGACGACTGTGTCGTGAAGATGCTCTGCCAGTTCTGCTGCGCGCTGGGGGTTACGTTCAATCAGCTTCACGCTGTAATTTTTCTCAAGTTTTTGTGCCAGACCGAAACCGATGTTACCGCCACCTACCAGCATAATCCGTTTATAAGGTTTCTCCAGCCGCTGCATTTCACTCATTACCGCACGAATGTTCTGACTGGCTGCAATGAAAAAGACTTCATCACCCGCTTCTACGATGGTTGAACCCTGTGGGCGAATGGGGCGATCCTGACGAAATATAGCGGCTACGCGGGTATCAATGTGTGGCATATGCTCACGCATGATCGACAGCGGATTTCCCACCAGTGGCCCGCCATAATAAGCTTTCACCACGGCGAGGCTGACTTTGCCTTCAGCAAAGTTGACGACCTGCAATGCGCCAGGGTACTGGATTAAACGATAGATATTGTCGATCACCAGCTGTTCAGGCGAGATCAGGTGATCGATAGGCACCGCTTCAGGAATAAATAACTTGTCCGCATCACGCAGATAGTCGGCTGCGCGAATACGGGCGATGCGATTCGGCGTATTGAAAAGCGAATAAGCAATCTGACAGGCAATCATGTTGGTTTCATCGGAGTTGGTTACGGCAACCAGCATGTCGGCATCTTCCGCACCCGCCTCACGTAAAATGCGTGGATGAGAACCATGACCCTGCACGACGCGAAGATCGAACTTATCCTGCAGGTGACGCAGGCGTGAAGAGTCGGTATCAACCACCGTGATATCGTTGTTTTCACCCACCAGATTTTCTGCCAGGGTTCCGCCAACCTGTCCTGCGCCCAGAATGATTATTTTCATCGCTTATCAATACTCATTTCAGTTTGTACCCGATTTTTTTATCAGCTTAGCGTAGAAGAAACCATCTCCGCCCTCGGCTTCCGGGAATACCTGTAAGCCGTTCGCGGGCGCATCTCTGAGGGGCTCTGCCTGCGCATCATGCTGGCGCTGCAGGAAAGCATCTATCTGCTGATGATTCTCTTCAGGCAGGATGGAGCAGGTGGCATAAATCAGTGTACCGCCAGGTTTCAGGTGCGGCCAGATAGCATCAAGAATTTCACCCTGAAGCTTTGCCAGCTCGGCGATATCCCGATCGCGACGCAGCCACTTAATATCAGGATGGCGTCGGATCACACCGGTAGCAGAGCAGGGCGCATCCAGCAGAATACGGTCAAACTGACGATCGCCGCACCACTGTTGCGGCGTTCGTCCATCACCCTGTTTCACGTCTGCTTTCATACCCAGTCGTTGCAGATTCTCATTTACGCGTTTAAGACGCTGCGCATCCACGTCGACGGCCATAACTTCGGCCTGAGGCGCGATTTCAAGGATATGGGTCGTTTTACCGCCGGGCGCAGCGCATAAATCCAGAATCTGTTCGCCGTTTTGGGGCTCAAGCAGCAAGGCACAGCGCTGAGCAGATAAATCCTGCACGGTAACCCAACCCTGATCAAAGCCTGGTAGCTGGCTGACCGGGGCAGGGGCGTCAAGCCGCAGCGCATCCGGCACATCGACAGCAGGCTGTGCATTCCTGCCGCTTTCGGCCAGCATAGCCAGCCACGTGTCACGATCGTGGTGCTGGCGATTAACCCGCAGCCACATCGGCGGACGCAGATTATTTGCTTCGACAATCTGTTGCCATTGTTCCGGCCAGGCATGCTGTAAACGCTTTAGCAGCCATCCGGGATGCAGATAGCGTTGCGGGCCATCCTGAACAGTGGCGAGCAGCTCTTCCCGCTGACGCTGAAACTGGCGTAATACGCCATTTAATAAGCCTTTCATACTGGTGCGCTTCAGTACTTCGGCGCCCGCGACGGTTTCTGCCAGTGCGGCATGGGCAGGCACACGGGTATATTCCAGCTGATAAAGCCCGACCATGATCAGATAGTGCAGAACCCGCTGTTTGCCGGTAAGTGGGCGCTCCATCAGTTTGCCAATGAGCGCTTCCAGCTGCGGTAATGTGCGTAATACGCCAAAACAGATCTCCTGCACTAACGCGCTATCTTTGTCAGAGAGCTTTTTCTGTGCGGCTGGCAGTGCCGTATTCAGGGATTCGCCCTTGTCGACCACACGCTCAATAAGTTGAGCCGAGAGGCTACGCAGGTTGATAGATTTAGTCATAGGGTTTTGTCATCAAACAAAAGGCCCGGTGAGGGACCGGGCCTGAGAGTCAGTCCAGAAGGGTTCCAGGTTCAAACCATTCCCGGCGCGAGTTGAGAAGATCCTGAGCCGACATCGGTTTTTTACCGGCGGGCTGCAACTGCAGCAGGTTCAGTACACCCTGAGCCGTCGCCACCTGGATGCCATGCTTGTCAGCATGGATAATTTCACCAGGCGCACGATCGCTGTGGGGCAGAACGCTTGCCTGCCAGACTTTAACCGGCTGATCTTCAATGGTGAAAAAGCTCATCGGCCACGGGTTAAAGGCGCGAATACAACGCTCAAGCTGTTCTGCAGAGAGTGTCCAGTCAAGACGTGCTTCCTCTTTACTGAGTTTCTCAGCATAGTTGGCCAGCGTTTCATCCTGTTTTTCAGGTGAAGCCTGCTGAGTGGTCAGTAAGGTCAGCGTATCCAACAGCCCCTGTGGCCCAAGCTGTGCCAGCTTGTCATACAGCGTGGCACTGGTATCCTGGGCCGTAATCGGACAAGCCAGCTTATGCAGCATATCGCCGGTATCCAGTCCCACGTCCATCTGCATGATAGTCACGCCGGTTTCGCTGTCGCCAGCCCAGAGTGCACGTTGAATAGGCGCGGCTCCGCGCCAGCGTGGCAGCAGTGAGCCATGGACATTGATGCATCCCAGACGTGGCATATCAAGCACGGCCTTGGGCAGAATTAATCCGTAGGCCACAACCACCATCACATCGGCCTTGAGGTCAGCAACCAGTTGCTGATTTTCTTCAGGTCGCAGTGACTTAGGCTGATAAACCGGAATGTCATGTGCCATCGCCAGCGTTTTGACCGGGCCTGGCGTTAATTTGTTACCGCGACCAGCAGGACGGTCGGGTTGGGTGAATACGCCTATAACCTGATGTTCAGAAGCAAGCAGCGCGTCAAGATGACGCGCTGCAAAGTCAGGTGTGCCGGCAAAGATGATTTTTAGCGGGGCAGACACGTTTATCCCTTATTAAGATCTCAGGAAGCCTGCGCGTTCTGACGCGCCAGTTTCTCTAATTTATTTTTGATCCGTTGCCGCTTTAAAGGCGACAGATAATCGATAAACAGTTTGCCTTCCAGATGATCGATCTCATGCTGGATACAGATGGCCAGCAACTCGCTGGCTTCCAGTTCGAAACTTTTACCCTCGCGATCCAGTGCACGGACCTTTACCCGCTCGGCACGCGGAACAAATGCGCGCTGTTCCGGAATTGAGAGGCAGCCCTCTTCAATACCGGTTTCACCACTTTTTTCCAGCAGCTCAGGGTTAATCAGCACTAAACGCTCTTCACGACTTTCAGAGACGTCAATCACGATAATGCGCTGATGAATATCGACCTGCGTAGCCGCAAGACCGATACCTTCTTCGGCATACATCGTCTCGAACATATCATCAACGATACGCTGAATGTCTGCGTTAACTTCTTTAACGGGCGCAGCAACTTTGCGAAGACGCTCGTCAGGGAAATGTAATACCTGCAAAACTGACATAAATATCCAGATCTGTATTCGGTTAAGAAAAGATTACTACCTTATATTGTAGACTTTTCGAGGCCTGATTGACAGCATTCTGCGGCAGGAAGCAAGGGCGATCAGGGAGCTGAAGATGGACAAAATAGCGCAGTCTGTACGGCTGGCCGCCGTCACTGGAATGACAGGGAAACGCTGGGTTGATGTGGCGCAGCAAATAGGTGCCGGACAGGCAGACAGGGAGCAGCTTATCCGGCTTGGCTTAGATGAGAGCCAGTGCCAGCAATATGATGATTTTAATGAAAATAATCTCACAGAAGTCTATTCCTGGCTGGATCAGAGTCCGGCTCATCATCTGGTGACTGCTCTGGACGCGGCCTATCCTGCCCGTCTTAAAGAAACCAACCGCTTTCCGCCGCTGCTCTATATTGATGGCGATCCTGCGCTTATCAGCACACCACAGTTAGCGGTGGTGGGCAGCCGAAACTGTTCACACTATGGCCGCTACTGGTGCGACTGGTTTACCCAGCACTTAAGCCTCAGCGGTCTGACTATTACCAGCGGACTGGCAAGAGGTATTGATGGTGTTGCGCATCAGGCAGCACTCAACGTAGGCGGTAAAACGGTGGCCGTGTTAGGTAGTGGATTGCAGCGGCTCTATCCCAGCAATCACGCCCATCTTGCCGCAGAGATCGTTGAACAGGGTGGTGCGGTAGTTTCTGAGTTTCCGCTGACGACCCTGCCGCATCCGCTTAATTTTCCGCGCCGTAATCGTATTATCAGCGGCCTGAGCCATGGTGTGCTGGTGGTAGAAGCCTCGCTGAAGAGTGGTTCCCTGGTAACGGCGCGGTATGGGCTGGAGCAAAATCGTAATGTCTATGCCTTACCTGGCGCGCTCGGTAACCCGTTAAGCGAAGGCGTAAACTGGCTGATTCAGCAGGGGGCGCTGCTGGTGGCCCATCCCAATAACATCGTGGAAGATCTGGCAAGTGCACTTAACTGGCTGCCAGCGACACCGGCCGGTGAAATTTATTCTGAGGTGAGTGACGATGCTCCATTGCCATTTGCTGATGTGTTGGCTAACGTAGGTGATGATGTTACACCTGTTGACGTTGTCGCTGAACGTGCCGGCCAATCTGTGCCAGTTATCTCAGCTCAGTTGCTGGAACTGGAGTTAGCAGGATGGATCGCAGCTGTACCCGGCGGCTATGTCCGATTGAGGAGGGCATGCCATGTTCGACGTACTGATGTATTTGTTTGAGACATATATCCACAACGAAGCAGAAATGGGTGTTGATCAGGACAGATTGACAGACGACCTGACGGATGCCGGGTTCCATCGTGAAGATATTTACAGTGCGCTGAACTGGTTAGAAAGATTGGCTGACTATCAGGAAGGACTGGTTGCGCCAATTTTACTGACAAATGATCCGCTCTCCATGCGTATTTATACCGATGAAGAGAGCAAACGTTTAGATGCTGACAGCCGTGGTTTCCTGCTGTTCCTGGAGCAGATTCAGGTGCTGAACCTGGAAACGCGTGAAATGGTCATCGAACGCATTATGGCGCTGGATACCTCTGAGTTTGACCTGGAGGATCTCAAATGGGTGGTACTGATGGTGTTGTTCAACATTCCCGGATGTGAAAATGCCTATCAGCAGATGGAAGAACTGCTATTCGACGCCAATGAAGGTATGCTGCATTAAATTTCCTTTCATGCATTGATCGCTATGAGTAAAGCTGCACTCTTCACCGTGCGTAAACAGGATCCCTGCCCCGCTTGCGGGGCAGAACTGGTTATCCGCTCCGGTAAACACGGTCCTTTTCTGGGCTGCGCGAACTACCCGGCATGCGACTACATTCGACCCTTAAAAGGTCAGGCCGATGGCCATGTGGTCAAAGTGCTGGAAGGCCATGCCTGTCCCGAATGTGGCGCGGATAAAGTGTTGCGGCAGGGGCGATTTGGCATGTTCATTGGCTGTAGCCTCTATCCGGAATGCGGATACACCGAAACCATCGACAAACCGGATGAAACCTCGCTGGCCTGTCCACAGTGCCATGAAGGCCGGTTAGTTCAGCGGCGCTCCCGTTACGGCAAAACGTTTCACTCCTGCGATCGCTATCCAGCCTGCCAGTTTGTTGTGAATCTGACACCCGTTGCCGGAATCTGTCCTTATTGCCAGTATCCGCTATTAGTTGAAAAAAAGACGGCCCAAGGGATCAAACGCTTTTGCGCCAGTAAAAGTTGTGGCAAAGCCATTGCTGAAGAGAATTCATAGACCATGGAAAATCAACACCTCGCCGATTCACTTGAAACCTGCCTAGAGCAGCTGAATCGACAGGCGGTCATCGCCTATCCTACTGAAGCCGTATTTGGTCTGGGCTGTGACCCTGACAGTGAATCTGCCGTCATGGCTTTACTGGCGCTGAAACAGCGTCCGGTAGAAAAGGGGCTTATCCTGATTGCGGCTGATTACACCCAGCTGGAACCTTACATCTCCGCTCGGGAACTGTCTGTGATCCAGCGTGAGCGGATGTTTGCATGCTGGCCCGGCCCGGTGACCTTTGTCGTACCCGTTCCGCCGCAAACGCCTCGCTGGCTTACCGGACAGTTTGATTCACTGGCCATTCGCGTCAGTGACCATCCTGATGTGCAGGCCCTTTGCCGCGCATTTGGTAAACCGCTGGTCTCAACCAGCGCAAATCTGTCAGGCCTGCCTCCCTGCCGAACGGCTGAAGAAGTGAAGCAGCAGTTTGGTGAGCAGTTCCCGGTTCTGTCGGGAAAAACGGGTGGGCGGCTCAATCCCTCTGAAATCCGCGATGTCATCAGCGGCGAACTTATACGTCAGGGCTAATTCATGGATCAATTCGCCGTTTTCGGTAATCCAATCAACCACAGTAAATCTCCGCTGATCCATCAGGCTTTCGCTGAACAGACGGGCATTGAACATCGCTATGGTCGGATTTGTGCCCCGATAGATGGTTTTCCTCAGGCGCTCTCTGCCTTTTTCGAACAGGGAGGTCGTGGCGCCAACGTGACGTTACCTTTTAAACAGCAGGCATGGGAATTTGCCGATCAGCTCAGCGAACGTGCAGCCCTGTCCGGCGCGGTAAACACGGTGAAAAAACTCAGCGATGGGCAGATCCTGGGTGACAACACGGATGGTATCGGGCTGTTAAGCGATCTTGAACGGCTGAAGATGATCAACGCTGGTGACAAGGTATTGCTGGTGGGGGCGGGCGGTGCTGCACGTGGGGTCATTCTGCCGCTTCTCTCAGCAGGCGTGACACTCACTGTTGTTAACCGTACCGCCGCGCGGGCGGAAGAGCTGGCTGGCCTGTTTGCAGAGAGCGGCACTATCCGCGCATGTGGTTTTGAGCAGCTGACAGATCAGCACTTTGATCTGATCATTAATGCGACCTCAAGCGGTGTGAATGGAGAAACCCCTCCTTTACCTGCAGCAGTCATTCATGCTGATGTGCGCTGTTATGACATGTTTTATCAAAGCGGGCTGACGCCTTTCCTGCGCTGGTGTCAGGCGCAGGGCTCGGCTCATCTGGCAGATGGTTTGGGCATGCTGGTGGGGCAGGCTGCTCATGCCTTCTATCTGTGGCACGGTGTGATGCCGGAAATCGCGTCGGTGATTACCCAGCTTAAACAGGCCATGCAGCCATGAATCAGGCGATACAGTTTCCTGATGATGAAACCTACCATGCAGAACTGAACGCGGTCTGTTTCCCGGTGCAGGTCAACGGCATGCGGCTGACCTGTGCAATCAGCGGGAAGTCGCTGACTTCACGTTTTGGTGAAGGGGAGACGATGGCGCTGTTTCAGCACCATCGCTGGGATCTGGAAGATGAGGCCGAAGCGGCTATCCGTCAGGATAATATTGATGCTCAGGGCTGGATCTGGTTATCTCCCGCCAGGTAATCATCTTTCCAGGCGACATAATTATTAGCGGAATAGCGTAAACCTTCCTTCTCATTGTCATTCAGCGGCCTGATCTGCCTGACCGGACTACCCAGATAGAGATAGCCGCTCTCCAGTCTTTTACCTGGCGGCACCAGACTTCCGGCACCAATCATCACCTCTTCTTCTACTATTACGCCATCAAGCAGAATCGATCCCATTCCGACCAGCACGCGATCGCCAATGGTACAGCCGTGCAACATCGCTTTATGCCCGACCGTGACATCCTCGCCAATAATAAGAGGGAAGCCTTGCGGGTTGGACGCTGATTTATGCGTAACGTGCAGAACACTGCCGTCCTGTACATTAGTACGGGCACCAATGCGAACCTGATTCACATCACCTCTGATCGCAACCAGCGGCCAGATGCTCACGTCGTCCTCCATTATGACATCACCGACCACAACACTGCTTGGATCGACCATAACGCGCTGGCCAGTTTGCGGGAAAAGGTCTTTATATGGACGTAGGGCGGAAGTCATCATGTTCTCCTTTGTTCTGTTTTCAATGCAGCCTGATGCGATTTCAGGCAGCTGACAAGCCAATTCTGGCCTGGATCGCTGGCGATCTCATCAATCTGGATCATTTATAACCGTTCAGATAAAAGATCCAAAAAAAGAGTTGTGCTCTGAAACGGGA
>JAINUV010001461.1:1764720-1807148 GCA_020205505.1 Panax japonicus | reverse complement strand
TAAGAGAGAGCCCTTTGCGTATGCGAAGGGCTTTTTTCGTTGTGGCAAACCGCGATAAAACTCCCTCTTCACAGCGTATCTGTCTGTTCATAACAGCAACAGGTCAGTAAGCATATTAAAGCGGCTGTTCAGTCCATAAAAAACCCGGCACCAGGCCGGGTAGTAAGATAACTGAACGTCTGATCAGTGAATAACCTGCGATAGAAACGCCCGGGTACGCTCCGATTTTGGATTCGCAAAGAACTCCTGCGGTGGCGCGACTTCGACGATCTCTCCCCGATCCATAAAGATCACCCGGTCAGCCACCGTTCGGGCAAAGCCCATCTCATGGGTGACGCACAGCATGGTCATCCCATCCTCCGCCAGACCAATCATCGTATCCAGCACCTCTTTAACCATCTCAGGATCCAGCGCTGACGTGGGCTCATCAAACAGCATAATTTTGGGCTTCATACAGAGTGAGCGGGCGATGGCGACACGCTGCTGCTGTCCGCCAGAGAGCTGGCCCGGAAACTTATGTGCATGCTCGGCAATACGCACGCGTTGCAGATAGTGCATGGCCAGCTCATCAGCTTCCTTCTTTGGAATCTTTCTTACCCAGGAAGGTGCCAGCGTGCAGTTTTGCAGTACGGTCAGATGCGGAAAGAGATTGAAGTGCTGGAAGACCATACCGACTTCGGTGCGCACGCGCTCAATGTTACGAACGTCATCATTAAGATGGATACCGTCAACAACAATGCGGCCCTGCTGATGCTCTTCCAGATGGTTGATACAGCGGATCGTCGTCGATTTGCCGGAGCCGGAAGGTCCGCACAGTACGATGCGTTCACGGGGTTTAACCTGCAGGTTGATGTCTTTCAGTACATGGAATTGCCCGTACCATTTATTCACGTTCTCAAGCGAGATCATCAACGCGTCGGAAGAGTGTGTCATAGAGTCAGTCATGTAAAACCTCAGTGCGATGTACGCCCGGTGTGAAAGCGCTTTTCCAGATACTGGCTGTAGCGCGACATGCTAAAACAGAAGATCCAATAGACCAGTGCAGCAAAGACATAACCTTCGGTCGACATCCCCAGCCAGGTCGGATCGACCGTAGCCTGCTGGACGCTGCTGAACAGATCGAAAAGACCAATGATGATGACCAGGCTGGTATCTTTAAACAGTGCGATGATGGTATTGACCAGGCCGGGAATAGTGAGCTTCAGCGCCTGGGGCAGAATAACCAGCATCTGCGTCTTCCAGTAGCCCAGCGCCAGAGATTCGGCTGCTTCGTACTGACCTTTCGGCAGTGCCTGCAGGCCACCGCGAACCACCTCTGCCACATAGGCGGACTGGAACAGAATGACCCCGACCAGCGCGCGCACCAGCTTGTCGATGTTAGTGCCTTCAGACATAAACAGCGGCAGCATCACGGATGACATAAACAGTACGGTAATCAGCGGCACGCCGCGCCAGAACTCAATAAAGATAATCGACAGCGTGCGCACGACCGGCATGCGTGAGCGACGGCCCAGTGCCAGCAAAATACCCAGCGGCAGCGCACCGGCAATACCCACCGACGCAATAATCAGCGTCAGCGTTAATCCGCCCCATTGACGTGTTTCGACACGTTCCAGCCCCAGATAGCCGCCATACAGCAGAAACCAGACAATCACCGGATAGATGACGGACCAGGCAGCAATATAGCGTCCACGATACGGCAGGCTCTTAATGAACATCGGCACAATCGACAGCAGGCCGATCACCAGCGCCAGGTTAATACGCCAGCGCAACTCATGCGGGTAAAGCCCATACATGAACTGGCCGAAGCGAGCATGGATAAAGACCCAGCAGGCACCCTCTTTGGTGCAATCGGCGCGCGTGGTGCCGATCCAGTTTGCCTGAAAGACCAGCCAGTTCAGTGCGGGCGGAATGACGTGCCAGATAACCCAGATGCAAAACAGCGTCAGTAGCGTATTAAACCAGCTGGAAAACAGGTTCTTACGAGCCCAAAACCAGGCACGACTGACCAGAGTCGTCGGGACGGGGGGCGTTTCATGCGTAGTCACAGACATAGTTATCCCGTTCTCTTAACGCTCAACCAGCGCAATTTTGCGGTTGTAGAAGTTCATAAGCATTGATATCAGCAGGCTGATAATCAGGTAAACGCCCATCGTGATAGCAATCGTCTCAATGGCCTGACCGGTCTGATTCAGTACCGATCCGGCGAACAGCGACACCATATCGGGATAACCGATAGCGGCGGCGAGTGAGGAGTTCTTCACGATGTTCAGATACTGGCTGGTCAGTGGCGGAATAATGACGCGCATGGCCTGCGGAATAATCACCTGGCGCAGCGTAACCGGATTAGGCAGCCCCAGCGACCGCGCTGCTTCATGCTGACCATAGGGGACCGACTGGATCCCGGAGCGGATCACTTCAGCAATAAACGACGACGTATAAATCGACAGTGCCAGCGTCAGGGCTGCCAGCTCCGGTATCATTACCGAGCCGCCACGGAAATTGAAACCGCGCAGTTGTGGCACATCCCAGTGCGTGGCTGGGCCAAATCCAAGGTGTGCAAGCAAAGGAAAGAGAATCAGCATCGCAACGGCAGCGGGCCATGTGCGACGTAACTGACCGGTTTTCAGCTGATGTTTACGGTTAAAGCGGTACAGGCCATAGCTCACAGCCGCGGCCAGAAGCAGTGCGATCACAAACGGCCAGCTGCCTGCTGCATAGGTCGGCCACGGAACGTAGAGTCCGCGGTTACTGACATACGCCAGATCGAAAGCATTCAGCGCCTGACGTGGGCCCGGCAGATTGCGTAAGACTGCAAAGTACCAGAAGAAGATTTGCAGCAGGGGTGGGATATTACGGAAGGTTTCGATATAGATATTCGAGAGTTTCCGCAGCAGCCAGTTGTCAGAAAGGCGGGCAAGACCGACCGCGAATCCGAGAACCGAAGCGAAAACAATACAGAGTGCAGAGACCAGCAGCGTGTTGGTTAATCCGACCAGAAACACGCGCGCGTAGGTATCTCCCTCAGTGTACTCAATCAGATGCTGAACGATGCCGAAACCGGCAGTGCGCTCAAGAAATCCAAACCCCGATGTAATACCGCGATTGGCAAGGTTAATAATGGTGTTATGCACCAGATAACCCACCACACCAAGCACCGCGACGACGGCGATGAGCTGATAAATCCAGGCGCGAACCGTGGGATTACCAAATGAAAAATCCCTTTTCACGGTTGGGCGTTGTGACATGTTGAAACCTCAGTAACGAAAGCTGGGGTAGGGCACCACAGAATAGGATGCCCGATTAGTGAGGTCTGTTAACGTACCGGTGGTGCGTACTGAATACCGCCCTGGTTCCACAACGCATTCTGACCACGTGCAATCTTCAGTGCGCTGTCTTTACCGACGTTACGATCAAAGCTTTCCTGATAGTTACCCACCTGCTTGACGATGTTGTAGGCCCACTTGTTATCCAGCTTCAGATCCTTACCAAAATCACCTTCGGCGCCCAGGAAGTGTGCCATGTCTGGTGTGGTTGGCTTGGCCGTCATCTGATCAACGTTCTTCGAGGAGATGCCCATCTCCTCCGCATTCAGCATGGCGTAGAGCGACCACTTCACGATGGTGAACCAGTCATCATCACCACGACGTACCAACGGCCCCAGCGGCTCTTTGGAGATCACTTCGGGCAGAACAATAAATTCGTCCGGTTTGCCCAGCTTAATGCGTAATGCGTAAAGCTGAGACTGGTCAGACGCCAGCGTATCGCAACGTCCGCTATCCAGCGCTTTAGCCGATTCATCAGAGCGGTCAAAGGTCACAGGCGTATATTGCATTTTGTTGGCTTTAAAGAAGTCCGCTACGTTCAGCTCGGTGTCGGTTCCCGCCTGAATACAGACGGTGGCACCATCCAGCTCTTTCGCACTTTTCAGGCCGGCCTTCTGGTGAGTCAGGAAGCCGATACCGTCGTAATAGTTCACGCCCGCAAACAGGAAGCCCATGCCACCATCGCGCGATGAGGTCCAGGTGGTATTACGTGAAAGCACATCCACCTCGCCGGACTGCAGGGCGGTAAAACGCTCTTTCGCGGTCAGCGGGGTATATTTCACTTTGGTCGCATCACCAAACACAGCGGCAGCCGTCGCACGACACACATCCACATCAATACCGGTAAACTTGCCGCCAGCATCTGCATAGGAGAAGCCCGGCAAGCCGTCACTGATACCACATTGAACAAACCCTTTTTTCTTTATCGCATCCAGTGTGGTACCTGCGTGTGCTTGCTGAGCAACGGCAACCAGCGAGGCAGCAGCGATCAGCGTAGAGAGCATCATCTTTTTCATAAAGCATCCTGTGTGGCGGGATCATGTTGTTATGTTTGCGCACTTTAGTGTGCGTTTTTCCTGTCTGTGGCGGTCAGCCATCCACGACTCTGCAAAGCTGATGCCAGGTTTGCAGGTTCCTGAATTCGTATGAAAGAACGGTTAATAATCGGAAGCACTTAGAAAGTTCCGCTAATATGGCGCACCAAAAGGAAGCAATGCGAGTCGACCCGATCACATTTAGTGCAAATAGTTTCACTATGTGGAAGCAGTGTGAGCATTCACTCAGGCAGAAATGTATGAAGAGATTGCGTTGCTTTTTAATGCGCAGAAAGTCACATACCCAGCAGTGGCGGGGATGTGAAGCGAGGTGAGGGTCAGGCAGGCACTAAGTCAAATCACAGCGGGCAAAAGAGAGAGGGTGAAATATCACGCCAGCGATTGCAACTACAGTTACCATATTACCGGAAACTGTTTCACTATCATTACCGTGGCTTTGTGCGTCGACGCACAAATAAAAACGCCAGCCCGAAGGCTGGCGTGATTTACAGACAGAACTAAAAATCAGTTCATGCCGTATTTTTTCAATTTCTTACGCAGCGTACCGCGGTTGATACCCATCATCAGGGCAGCACGGGTCTGATTGCCACGGGTATACTGCATCACCATGTCCAACAGAGGCTGCTCGACTTCAGCCAAAACCAGCTCATACAGGTCGCTCACATCCTGACCATTCAGTTGAGCAAAATAGTTCTTCAGTGCCTGTTTAACCGAATCACGCAAAGGTTTTTGAGTTACCTGATCCTGTGAGTTAACGGTTGAAACGGTCAGTACGTCAGAATTTACGCGTTGTTCGAACATAGTTCTTTCAGCTCTTTATTTCGTTACGCAAGATTTTCGAAGTATGCCTCCAACGCCTCCAGCTGTTCGCTGGCATCCTCAATGGCGTTGAATGTGCGCCGAAACTGGTCATTCGGGGCGTGCTCCTGCAGGTACCAGGAGACGTGCTTTCGCGCTATACGGTATCCCTTGCCTGAACCGTAAAAGTCGTGCAGCTCACGTATATGCGAAACAAGCAAGCGCTTGACCTCTGCCATCGGCAGCGGGGCAAGCAACTCCCCAGTGTCCAGATAATGCTGGATTTCCCGGAAGATCCACGGTCTTCCCTGAGCAGCACGTCCTATCATCAGAGCATCGGCCCCTGTATAGTCGAGCACCGCTCTGGCTTTATGCGGGTCAGTTATGTCTCCATTCGCGATAATCGGAATGGAGACACTCTGCTTAACTGTCCGAATGCTGTCATATTCAGCTTCTCCGTTGAACAGGCAGGCACGAGTGCGACCATGTATCGTCAGAGCCTGTATACCGCAGCGTTCAGCCAATTGGGCAATCGCGACACAGTTCCTGTTTTCAGGATCCCAGCCAGTACGAATTTTCAGCGTAACCGGCACATTCACTGCATTAACCACTGCGGAGAGAATTGACTCCACCACGGTGGGATATTGCAGCAAGGCTGAACCCGCCATTTTGCGGTTAACCTTCTTGGCAGGGCATCCCATATTAATGTCGATGACCTGTGCACCAGCCTCAACATTAATGCGTGCAGCTTGCGCCATTTCACTGGGATCGCAACCGGCAATTTGCACGGCGCGAATGCCTGGCTCATCGCTGTGAACCATACGTAATCGAGATTTGTCGCTAGCCCAGACTTCCGGGTTTGAAGACAACATCTCAGAAACTGCCATGCCTGCACCCATTTCGTGACACAGCGCCCTGAACGGCCTGTCGGTAATACCGGCCATCGGTGCTGCAATCAGTCGATTTCTCAGCTGGAGGTTTCCAATACGCATGAAGTCAGAATGGCCATACTGTGTCTGCAAGGCGGCGTATATTACGCATTTTTGCAGGAAGATGAAAGGCCAAACTTTGAACAATCAGCAAGAAAGATCAATGAAATCCGGGCTATGATCGATGCCCATATTTATTAATATTAAATATCAATGAGTTAACAGTTTATGCTGAAATTGTGAGCAAAAGTTTTTCCAGAAAAGTACGTCAATTCGCCAGATAAAAAACGTCACATGCCGTGATTAACGATACAAGCATCCATTTCAAATCGGGAAAGCCCGCAACTTACGCTACGGGCTGGCTGAATGTTCTGTTAAGGCACTTTGTTACGGGCAGCGCGATATCAGAGGGGGCAGACAGGCGCTATATTCAGGATTTAATCCCGGTAATCCGGCACCACTCATCTTTAACCGCAACCGGGTCGAGCGTGAACTCGCTGACATACGCTTCGCAGACGCTCTCTGCCTGGCTCTCTAACACGCCCGAGAGGCCCAGATGACCGCCAGACTTCGGCAGTACGCTGATCAGCGGGGCCAGTTCACGTAGCGGGCCGGCCAGGATATTGGCCACCACCACATCAGCCTGCAGATTGTCCGGTTGCTGGTGGGGCAGATAGAGCGACAGGCGATCAGAGACGCCGTTGCGCTCAGCATTATCCCGGCTGGCCTGAATAGCCTGCGGATCGATATCAATCCCGATCGCCTGAGCCGCGCCCAGCTTCAGTGCGGCGATCGCCAGAATCCCCGAACCACAGCCGAAATCGATCACCGTTTTGCCCACCAGATCCAGCCCGTCAAGCCAGGTAAGGCAGAGTGAGGTGGTCGGATGCGTGCCGGTCCCAAACGCCAGGCCGGGATCGAGCATCACGTTGACGGCATCGGGATCCGGCACATCACGCCAGCTCGGACAGATCCAGAGCCGCTCACCGAAGCGCATAGGATGGAAGTTTTCCATCCATTCACGCTCCCAATCTTTATCTTCGATCTGCTCGATCCGGTGACGAAAACCGGCGCCCAGCAACGGATGCTGCGCCAGTTCGGCGGTAATCGCGACCATATCAGTTTCTGCATCGAACAGGCCGATAACATCGGTATCGCCCCACAGGCGGGTTTCACCTGGCAGCGGCTCATACACCGGCGTGTCGTTGGTATCCTGAAAGGTCACTGAAACCGCACCGATGTCCATCAGCGCATCGCTCAGCGTTTCCGCGTGTTCACCTGAGCTATTAATTTTGATTTGAATCCACGGCATAACGTCTCTCTTTCCGTCAATGTTGCGGCGCGTCGACCGTTTGCGGCGCGCGTCCAAACAGGTTGCCCACTAAAAATGCCAGCAGGCTTAAAAGCAGTGAGGGCACAATGGGATGAAAACCCAGAATCTGCAGGTTCAGGCTCGCCAGAAAAGCGTAGCAGCCTCCACCCACCACCATGCCGGTGATGGCGCCTGCGGCATTAGCGCGTTCCCAGTAGAGACCCAGTACCAGCGGCCAGAGGAAAACCGCCTCAAGGCCGCCAAAGGCCAGCAGGTTGAGCCAGATAATCATATCGGGTGGATTCCAGGCCGCAATCAGCAGCAGGAGACCCAGTGCGAACGTAATGGTGCCAGATAACAGCCGCAGCCGCGTCTCATTTTCCATCTGCTGTGGGGCAACACGCAGATAGAGATCTTTGATCAGCGTAGCCGAAGCCTGTAACAGCTGGGCATTAATGGTCGACATAATGGCGGCCATGGGGGCTGCCAGAAACAGTCCGGCAGCTAACGGTGGCAGCACAGTGATCATCAGGGTGGGTATAACACTATCCGGCACGGTCAGATTCGGCAGTATCGCCCGGCCCAGCGCACCGGCCAGATGCATTCCCAGCATCAGGATCACCACCACAATGGTACCCAGAATAATGGCCCGATGGACTGCCTTGCTGTCTTTATAAGAGATGCAGCGCACCGCAGTATGCGGCAAGCCAATCACCCCAAAGCAGACCAGCACGACAAATGAAGTGAGGAAGGTCGGCGTTATAATCTCACCCGGTCCCTGCGGCGACAGCAGAGCGGGATCAATGTCATGCAGTTTCTGCACGGCCGTGCTCAGGCCGCCAGCCTGATGAATCACCGCGAACAGCAGCAGAAATGTGCCAATCAGCATCACGATGCCCTGCATGGCGTCATTGAGAACGCTGGCACGGAACCCGCCAAAAGCGGTGTAGAGCGCAATAGTGCCGCCAAAAATCAGCAGACCCGTGTCATACGGGATGCCTGCGGCGGTTTCGAGCAGCCGCGCGCCGCCAATAAACTGCACCGTCATGGCACCGATAAAGGCAACCAGCAGGCTCAGACTCGCCAGCCAGATCAGCAGCGGGCTCTGATAGCGGGCGTAGAGCATGTCATTCAGCGTCACCGCATTATGCTTGCGCGCCAGGATGGCAAACTTTTTCCCCAGCACACCCAGCGAGAGCCAGACGGCGGGCACCTGCACCATCGCCAGCAATACCCATCCCAGCCCATATTTGTAGGCGGCACCGGGACCACCAATAAACGAGCTGGCGCTGATATAGGTGGTGGTGAGCGTCATCGCCAGCACAAATCCGCCCATGGAGCGGCTGCCAAGGAAATATTCAGTGAGGAAGCTACCTTCGCGCCTTTTGCGCACGGCAAACACCGACAGCGCGGCAATCAGCACCAGATAAATCAGTAACGGCAGGATAATTTCACTGTTCATTTGTGTCCTCCAGCGGCATGTCGCGGAAAATTAACCGCACCATCATCCAGCACAGGAATATGAACAACAGGGGAGCAAACAGGCAGGAGAGTTCAAACCAGCGCGGCAGGCCGGTGATACCAATTTCACTGCCACCCAGCCAGGCAGAAAGCCCCCAGGCAGCGAGCCAGAGCAGGGTGAGGTAGAGCGACCAGCGCGCCTCTTTATGTGCCTGTATAAAACGAGCATCCATGATTCAACCTTAACGCCAGCGGCAAAAGAAAAAGGCCGGATTAACCGGCCTCTGACTGACTCAGCGTTGCGTTTACTTCTCGTGCAAGCCGAGTTTTTTCTCCAGATAGTGGATATTGGTTCCACCGTGCTGGAAGTTTTCGTCGGACATGATTTTCATCTGCAGTTCAACGTTGGTTTTGATACCGTCGATGATCAGTTCCGCCAGCGCATTCTTCATGCGGGCGATAGCCACGTCGCGCGTTTCGCCATAGGTGATCAGCTTACCGATCATGGAGTCGTAATACGGCGGTACGGTGTAGCCTGAGTAAATATGCGACTCCCAGCGCACGCCAAAACCGCCTGGCGCATGGAAGCGGGTGATTTTACCCGGACTTGGCAGGAAGGTGACCGGATCTTCAGCGTTAATACGGCACTCGACCGCATGTCCGCGAATAACCACTTCGTCCTGTTTGATCGACAGTGGCTGACCCGCAGCAATGCGCAGCTGCTCTTTGATCAGATCCACACCAGTGATCATCTCGGTCACCGGATGTTCCACCTGAATACGGGTGTTCATCTCAATGAAGTAGAACTCACCGTTTTCGTACAGAAACTCGAAGGTACCTGCGCCACGATAGCCAATCTCAATACAGGCTTTGGCACAACGATTGCCGATAAAGCTGCGCTGTTCTTCAGTAATACCTGGGCCTGGCGCTTCTTCAACCACTTTCTGGTGACGACGCTGCATAGAGCAGTCACGTTCACCCAGATAGATCGCGTTGCCCTGGCCGTCAGCCAGAACCTGAATCTCGATGTGGCGCGGATTCTCCAGATACTTCTCCATGTAAACCATGTCGTTGCTGAAAGCCGCTTTGGCTTCCGCTTTCGTCATGTTGATGGATTGTTCCAGATCTTTGTCGCTGCGCACAACGCGCATACCACGACCGCCGCCGCCGCCAGAGGCTTTGATGATGACCGGATAACCGATGCGCTTCGCAAAGGCACGGTTTTTTTCCATATCATCGGTCAGCGAACCGTCAGAACCGGGTACGGTTGGAACGCCTGCTTTCTTCATCGCATTAATCGCAGAGACTTTGTCGCCCATCAGGCGAATGGTGTCTGCTTTCGGACCGATAAAGATAAAGCCGGAGCGCTCAACCTGCTCAGCAAAATCGGCATTCTCAGAGAGGAAGCCGTAGCCAGGGTGAATCGCCACCGCGCCGGTGATCTCTGCAGCAGAGATCAGCGCCGGGATGTTGAGGTAACTTTTAACTGACTGCGCCGGGCCGATGCAGACGGTTTCGTCTGCCAGCAGCACGTGCTTCAGGTCACGATCCGCGCTTGAGTGTACCGCAACAGTCTTGATGCCCAGTTCTTTACAGGCACGCAGAATGCGCAGCGCAATCTCACCACGGTTAGCAATAACAATTTTATCCAGCATGATCTGCCCCGTTACTCGATGATAACCAGTGGCTCGTCAAATTCGACCGGCTGACCGCTTTCAACCAGAATAGCTTTCACCACGCCTGATTTGTCAGCTTCGATCTGGTTCATCATTTTCATGGCTTCGACGATGCACAAGGTATCGCCGGCATTCACTTTCTGGCCAACTTCCACAAAGGCTTTCGCATCCGGGCTCGGCGTGCGGTAGAAGGTCCCTACCATTGGTGAACGCACGATGTGACCGCTGATTTCAGCCGGTGCCGCTTCGGCAACCGCTGCAACAGGGGCAACAGCTGTTGCCAGAGCAGGCTGTTGAACCGGCGGAGCGTAAGCCTGCTGCATCATCGGGTAACCCACGTTTGCAGGTGCGCGGCTGATGCGAACGGACTCTTCACCTTCAGAAATTTCCAGCTCCGAAATGCCAGACTCTTCAACCAGTTCGATCAGTTTTTTAATTTTACGAATATCCATGAGTGGGGTTCCGTACTCAGTTTGATTAATTAGTTTGAGACAGGCGTTTTACTGCCGTTTGTAAAGCCCATGTGTAGCCGTCAGCGCCAAGCCCACAGATCACGCCAGCAGAGACATCAGAAAGATAGGAGTGATGGCGGAAGGGCTCGCGGGCATGCACGTTGGAGAGATGAACCTCGATAAACGGTATTTCTACCGCCAGCAGGGCATCACGTAGTGCGACACTGGTATGGGTAAACGCGGCAGGATTAATAATGATGTAATCCACATTGCCTTTGGCCTCATGAATGCGATCAATCAGCTGAAATTCAGCATTGGTTTGCAGGTGGCTCAATTCCACATTCAACTGGTCTGCCTGACGTGTCAAATCGTCAACGATCTGACGCAGCGTGGTATGACCATACTTTTCAGGTTCACGCGTCCCCAACAGGTTCAGGTTGGGTCCGTTTAAAAGCAGAATATGTAATTTATGCGCCATCGTGCTGCCATCTCCCGCAATCATTGAGGCATCGCGTAAAATACCTTGCGAATCTTCATTTGTCACCTTTGAGAATGAAAAAGAAGACCCGACGAGCAATAAAGCCGGGCATTATATCCGTTTCGTGTCATTTCGCAGCAAAATACTGGTCTTATCTGCGAAGATGATCGGATGTGGCCTGCGGGCCACATCTTTTATCAGAAAAGTGCAGAGGAAAACAACGGGTGAAGCGCTAGCGAGGCCACCATTTGAGAAATTTTTTGTAACGCCAGGCTAACAGTATTGCAGCAAGTAGGGCGTAGATAAGTGGCTGGGGTGACACGGTTTTCACTGACCAGATATAGTGAATCGGCACCAGAATCGCCACCAGATAGACCGCGTTGTGCAGGGTTTGCCAGCGCTTACCGAGCTTGCGCTGAGCGCGCTGAAACGACGTCAGCGCCAGGGCCAGTAATATCAGCCAGCTGATAATCCCCAGTGTCAGATAGGGACGAGAAATCAGCTCGCTGCCCAGCAGACGCAGATTGTCAGCGCCCAGCTCCAGCAGGTAATAGCTCAGCAGATGGAGAGAAGCCCAGACAAACGTCCAGACGCCAAGCAGACGCCGGGTGCGGATTAACAGCGGTTGCCTGCCATAACGTGCCAGCGGTGAGACCAGCAGCGTACCCAGCAGCAGTTTCAGCGCCATGCGGCCGGTAAAATGCTGAATATCTTTTGCCGGATCCGCACTCAGGCCGCCCTGCATCGCGGCAAGAACCAGATAAACCAGCGGCAACAGGGCCGCCAGATGCAGAATCACCTTAAGCCAGGTGATCTGTTTTATCGACAGGCGTACCACCTAGTAATTCTCCCGTAAATCCAGGCCACGATAGAGCGACGCAACCTGTTCGGCATAGCCGTTAAACAGCAGCGTTTGCTGACGTTCGACCTTCAGACTGCCGCCCGGGCCAATAAATCGCTCAGTGGCCTGCGACCAGCGTGGATGATTAACATGCGGATTCACATTGGCATAAAAACCATATTCATCTGCGGCGATCTGGTTCCAGGTCGTTGGCGGCTGATTTGCGGTCAGGGTGATTTTGACAATCGACTTAATGCCCTTAAAACCATATTTCCACGGCACCGTCAGGCGAATCGGCGCGCCATTCTGCGGCGGCAGCGCTTTGCCATAGACGCCGGTGGTCAGAATGGTCAGCGGATGCATGGCTTCATCCAGACGTAAACCTTCGACATAGGGATAATTGAGTCCGCCGCCAATAAAGCGATCTTTCTGACCTGGCATCTGCTCAGGATCGTACAGTGTCTGAAAGGCGACAAAACGCGCTTTGCTGGTGGGTTCCGCCAGAGAGATAAGCTTATTCAGCTCAAAGCCTATCCAGGGCACCACCATCGACCAGGCCTCCACGCAGCGCATGCGATAGATTCGCTGCTCCATGGCAAACCGTTTAAAGATGTCATCCATATCCAGGGTCACGGGCTTAGCCACTTCGCCATCAATGGTCAGTTTCCAGGGTTCTGTTTTCAGCGTACCGGCATTGGCGGCCGGATCGGCCTTATCCAGCCCGAACTCATAGAAGTTGTTATAGCCGGAAACTTTATCCGCAGGCGTTAAGGTCAGATCGGCCTGATATTGCGCTGGTTTGGTAAAGTCCAGCGGCCGGCCTGCTGGCGCGGGTGGGCGATCGTTGCCTTTGAACCAGCTGAGAATATCGGCTTGCGCCACGCCCGGCATACCCATCGCCGCTGCGCTCAGTCCCAGCGTTTTCAGCACCTGGCGGCGCTTCATGTTAAAAATGCTTTCCGGCGTTACGTCGGCTTCGGTCAGACGGGGTGTGCGTTTCATGGTGCCCTCTCCAGACAGGATGTCATTAACCAGCATGATGACTATTACTGATATCAGCCAGTTTCGCCCTGAAAATGTGAAATTTCCTGGCTGGCCGGTACGATGAGAATGCACCGAAAAGTGCCAGGATCAACGTCAGCGATGATATCCCGACGATATACTTCGGCTTCATACGTCCCGGCGCTGTCGGCAACGGCAAATTATGCTATTTTTGCTCGCGTTTTCGTCAGGCTGACGGTACAAGGTTGGGTGATCCGGTTATCACCGCAGTAATACAGGCACAGGGATGCGATTAACCACAAAATTATCTGCGTTTATTACCTTTTTAAGCCTGCTGGCCATGTCGTTGATGCTGGCAGGCTGTGCATTCAGTGTTTTCTGGTTCAGTCATCAGCGGGTTGAACATCGGGCGCAGATACTGGCGACCGAAGTGGATCAGGCGATGTTCACCCAGACGCCGGCAGAGCTGCATGTCTGGCTCACGCGTATGATGCCGATAATGAATGCCGAGCAGATTTCTCTTCACAACGGCAGGCAGACTTTCCTTACCCTCTCCCGACACGAAAACCAGATGCTGGAAGACGAACCTAATCGTTTTATCCAGGTCGATGTGCCTTTGATGCACCAGACGGGGTTAGAGCTGCGGGTCGTCACCCTTGATCCTGCCAAAACCTGGCTGCGCTCCATTACCGGCACCTCTACGCTGGGCATCCTGTTTACCGTCATGCTGGTGATGAGTCTGGTGCTGCTGCTGATGCATCGCTGGCTCAGTCGGCAGTGGCGCGGTATGGAGCATCTTGAAGTACGGGCAGAGGCGATTATCAGCGGTGAGCGCGGCGTAATGCCGAAACGCGGTGCGGATGAGTGGCCACCGAGAGCGAGCCGCGCACTGGATGTGTTGCTGGCGGATCTGCAGGAGGCGGGCGAGCAGCGTCTGCGTATCGACACGCTGATCCGCACCTTTGCTGCGCAGGATGGACGCACCGGTCTCAACAACCGGCTGTTCTTTGATAACCAGCTCGCCACCCTGCTGGAGGATCAGGAAGCTGTCGGCACCCATGGTGTGGTGATGATGGTGCGCCTGCCCGATCTGGACACGCTGAAGGATTCGCTGGAGCCGGGGCTGGTTGAGGAGTACCTCTTCAATTTCGTCAACATGCTTTCCACCTTTGTGCTGCGCTATCCTGGCGCCCTGCTGGCACGCTATTTCCGCAGTGATTTTGCCGTGCTACTGCCGCATCGCAGTCTCAAAGAGGCAAACAGTATTGCGGATCAGCTGATCAATGCCGTTGATTCTCTGCCGCCGATGCGGCTGGTTAATCGTGATGATCTCATCCATATCGGTATCAGCGCCTGGCACAGCGGGCAGACCGTGCCGCAGGTGATGGAAAATGCCGAAATGGCTACCCGACGTGCGGCACTGCTGGGCGGCAACAACTGGACCAATGGTGCCGGAAATCCGCAGGACGCCGGGCGGGGTAGTGTGCGCTGGCGAACCTTGCTGGAGAACACGCTTAGCCGTGGCGGCCCGCGACTCTATCATAAACCCACCGTCAATATTGAGGGTAAGGTACAGCACCGGGTGATGCTGACCCGCATCTTCGACGGCGATAAAGAAGTGCTGGCCGCAGAATATATGCCCCTGGTACAGCAGCTCGGCATGGCTGATGGCTGGGATCGCCAGTTAATGACCCGCATTGCGGCACTCTCTGAACTCTGGCCAGAAGAGACGCTGGTGATCCCGGTGACAATTACCTCGCTTCTGCAGCGCTCTTTTGTCCTCTGGCTGCAGAACATGCTGCTGCAGTGCCCGAAAGCGCAAAGAAAACGATTTTTATTTGAACTTGCCGAGGCAGATGTTTGTCAACACATCAACCGTTTAACGCCAGTTTTCCGCGCACTTAAGGCTTTTGGCTGTCGGATTGCGGTAAATCAGGCGGGTTTAACCGTGGTAAGCAGCGCCTACATACGACAGCTGCCGCTGGAACTGATCAAGCTTGATGCCGGTCTGGTACGCAATATTGAGCGACGGACTGAAAATCAGCTGTTTGTGCAGAGTCTGCTGGAAGTCTGTAAATGTACGGGCATTCAGGTGTTTGCTACCGGTGTCCGCACTAAAGCGGAGTGGCAAACCTTAGTCGCGTTGGGCGTAGCAGGTGGGCAGGGCGACTTTTTTGCTCCCTCACTTCCGGTTAACAGTAACGTGAAGAAGTATTCACAACGTTACCGTATTTAATGAATTGCGGTCGTACTGGCGGAAATTTACGGTTTTTTTTAATGTTTATCCGCGTCTGAACCTCTGAACTTACTGCCGGAAATGTTAGATTTTATGTCGGACAGGGCGAGGGGAAATAGCGTGAAATGCAGTGCTGATGGCGTCTGGTCGTCATTCTGCTGTTGTGGATCGCCAGTTCAGATGACTTAAACGCAATCAGGCGTCTTTTTTCACCGAAGCAGAACGTTTTTGCGCCTTGTGGCAGCTTCGTGTGGTTGGTAAAGTAAGCGGATTTTATTTTCCGCCCCCAGCTTGCAGGATTACCCCTTAGTATGTTTAAAAAATTTCGTGGCATGTTTTCCAACGACTTGTCCATTGACCTGGGTACCGCGAATACCCTGATTTACGTGAAAGGACAGGGCATCGTACTGAACGAGCCCTCCGTCGTCGCTATTCGACAGGATCGTGCCGGTTCACCGAAAAGTGTTGCGGCCGTGGGTCATGAGGCCAAACAGATGCTTGGCCGTACGCCAGGCAATATCGCAGCGATTCGTCCGATGAAAGATGGCGTTATTGCTGACTTCTTCGTGACCGAAAAGATGCTGCAACACTTCATCAAGCAGGTTCACAGCAACAGTTTTATGCGTCCCAGCCCGCGTGTGCTGGTCTGCGTACCCGTCGGGGCAACACAGGTTGAACGCCGCGCGATTCGTGAATCCGCTCAGGGCGCAGGCGCGCGTGAAGTGTTTCTGATTGAAGAGCCGATGGCTGCAGCAATTGGTGCGGGTCTGCCCGTTTCAGAAGCGACCGGCTCAATGGTGGTGGATATTGGTGGCGGTACCACAGAAGTGGCGGTGATCTCGCTGAACGGTGTGGTCTACTCCTCGTCAGTGCGTATTGGTGGCGATCGTTTCGATGAAGCTATTATTAATTATGTGCGTCGTAACTACGGTTCACTGATCGGCGAAGCGACCGCAGAACGTATTAAGCATGAGATCGGTTCAGCCTATCCGGGTGATGAAGTCCGTGAGATCGAAGTGCGTGGTCGTAACCTGGCAGAAGGTGTACCGCGCGGCTTTACACTGAACTCTAATGAAATTCTGGAAGCGCTGCAGGAGCCATTAACCGGCATCGTTAGCGCGGTGATGGTTGCCCTTGAGCAGTGTCCGCCTGAGCTGGCTTCAGATATTTCGGAGCGCGGCATGGTGCTGACCGGCGGTGGTGCGTTACTGCGCAACCTGGATCGTCTGCTGATGGAAGAGACGGGCATTCCGGTTGTGGTTGCTGAGGATCCACTGACCTGTGTGGCTCGCGGTGGCGGCAAAGCGCTGGAAATGATCGACATGCATGGCGGCGATTTGTTCAGCGAAGAATAATTGCCTCAACCGGCTAAGAACGCAATGATCATGCGAGGGAGTGGCATGTGAACCGGCGCAATCTGTGCCGGTGCAGTGCGTTCAGCCCAGGGAAGCACGGTGTTATGCCGTCGCTTCCTCTCCTGTTGTCGAGGATCACGCAGATTATATGAAGCCGATTTTTAGCAGGGGACCTTCCCTGCAGTTGCGTCTATTCCTGGCGGTTATCGTGGCGATTGCCATTATCATTGCCGACAGCCGTGTGGGTTCTTTTACCCAAATACGCAACTATCTGGATACGTCGGTCAGTCCGTTTTACTTCCTGGCCAATGGGCCACGTCAGCTGCTGGATGGCGTGTCAGAGTCGCTGGCGTCGCGTCAGCAACTCGAGCAGGAAAACAAAGCGTTACGTCGTGAGCTCTTCCTGAAAAACAGTAACCTGCTAATGCTGGGGCAATATAAGCAGGAAAACGCACGCCTGCGTGAACTGCTGGGTTCACCGCTGCGTCAGGATGAGCAAAAGATGGTGACACAGGTCATTTCTACCGGCACCGATCCTTACACCGACCAGGTAGTAATCGACAAAGGCAGCGCTAACGGCGTCTATGAAGGCCAGCCGGTCATCAGTGATAAAGGGGTAGTCGGTCAGGTCATCGCTGTCGGACAACTCACCAGCCGTGTTCTGCTGATCTGCGATGCGTCACATGCCCTGCCGATTCAGGTGCTGCGTAATGACATTCGTGTCATTGCCGCAGGTAACGGCTGTACTGAAGATCTTCAGCTTGAGCATCTGCCGGGTAATACGGACATTCGGGTCGGCGATGTGCTGGTAACTTCAGGTATCGGTGGTCGATTCCCTGAAGGCTATCCGGTGGGTGTGGTTTCTTCGGTAAAAGTGGATACCCAACGCGCCTATACGGTGATTCAGGCGCATCCGACTGCGGGTCTGCAGCGTCTGCGTTACCTGCTGCTGCTGTGGGGTGCCGATCGCAATGGTGATATGCCGCTGCCGCAGGATGAAGTTCATCGCGTTGCGAACGAGCGTCTGATGCAGATGATGCCGCAGGTCTTACCGCCTGCGGGAGAAATGGGCCCGCCTGCGCCTGCCGTACAGATGGGACCGCCTGCACCGTCAGCTACCAGCAGCAGTGGACAAAGCACCTCCTCGCGTTCACGCGGGGGGCAGCCTTGAGTCGATATCGCAGCCAGGGACGTTGGGTCATCTGGCTCTCCTTCCTGGTTGCGCTTGTCCTGCAGATCATGCCCTGGCCGGATGAAATTTATATGTTCCGGCCCTCATGGCTGCTGTTGATCCTTATCTATTGGGTGCTCGCACTGCCGCATCGGGTCAATGTCGGCAGCGGATTTGTGCTGGGTGCCATCATGGATCTGATTGCGGGTTCCACACTCGGCGTGCGTGCGCTGGCGCTCAGTATCATCGCCTACCTGATTGCCTTTAAGTTCCAGTTATTCCGCAACTTAGCGTTGTGGCAGCAAGCGTTAATGGTTATGGTGCTGTCGCTGGCGATGGATGTGATTGTCTTCTGGGCTGAATTCCTGGTAATCAACGTTTCATTCCGACCTGAAATTTTCTGGAGCAGTGTCGTCGACGGTATTCTCTGGCCCTGGCTATTCTTATTAATGAGAAAAATTCGTCGTCAGTTCGCTGTTCAATAAGGAAATTTATGGTAACCCTCTATCTTGCTTCCGGTTCACCGCGTCGTCGTGAGCTGTTAACTCAACTTGGGCTGACATTCGAGCGCATCGTGACTGACGTTGAAGAGCAGCGTCAGCCGAACGAAGCGGCGGAAATCTATGTCCGCCGTCTGGCCAATGATAAAGCGCAGGCGGGTGTCAAACTGGCCGCGCAGGATCTGCCGGTGCTGGGCGCGGATACGATTGTGGTGCTGAATGGCGAAGTGCTGGAAAAGCCGCGCGATGCCGCTGATGCCCGCGCGATGCTGTGCAAACTCTCTGGTCATACGCATCAGGTGATGACGGCGGTAGCGCTGGCCGACAGTCAGCAGGCGCTGGATTGCGTCGTAACCACTGATGTGACATTCCGCACCTTAACCGCCACCGACATCGACGACTATATCGCGACCGGCGAGCCAATGGATAAAGCGGGTGCATACGGTATTCAGGGCAGGGGAGGAAACTTTGTCCGCAAAATTAATGGAAGCTACCATGCAGTGGTCGGATTACCCTTGGTTGAGACAGGGGAGTTGATCAGCCATTTCGAGTCACTGCGTGCCGTAAGGGGTCAACATGACGGCTGAATTACTGGTAAACGTCACGCCTTCTGAAACACGTGTTGCCTATATCGACGGCGGCATACTGCAGGAAATTCACATTGAGCGTGAGGCGCGGCGCGGCATCGTTGGCAATATTTATAAAGGCCGGGTAAGCCGTGTTCTGCCCGGCATGCAGGCCGCCTTTGTTGATATCGGTCTGGAGAAAGCGGCCTTTCTGCATGCCTCAGATATCATGCCGCATACTGAATGTGTGGCGGGCGACGAAAAGAAAAACTTTATCGTGCGGGATATCGCCGAGCTGGTGCGGCAGGGACAGGATCTGGTGGTTCAGGTCGTCAAAGATCCGCTTGGCACCAAAGGTGCCCGGCTGACCACTGACATCACGCTGCCTTCGCGTTACCTGGTCTTTATGCCAGGCGCATCGCATGTGGGTGTCTCTCAGCGTATTGAGAGCGAGAAAGAGCGCGATCGGCTTAAAGCGGTCGTGGCTGACTACTGCGACGATCTGGGCGGCTTTATTATCCGTACCGCCGCAGAAGGCATCGGGGAAGAGGAGCTGGCGCAGGACGCGGCTTTTCTCAAACGACTCTGGACCAAAGTCAGCGAGCGTAAAAAGCGCAATCAGACCCGCTGCCTGCTCTACGGTGAGCTGGCTCTGGCCCAGCGTATTCTGCGTGATTTTGCGGGCGCGGCGCTGGATCGCATCCGGGTCGACTCCCGCCTGACCTGCGACATGCTGGTAGAATTTACCGGTGAATATATCCCGGAAATGGCCGGTAAGCTGGAGCTCTACAACGGTAAACAGCCTATTTTCGACCTGTTTGACGTCGAAAATGAGATTCAGCGCTCGCTGGATCGCAAAGTTGAACTAAAGTCAGGCGGATATCTGATCATCGATCAGACCGAAGCGATGACCACCATCGATATCAACACCGGTGCGTTTGTCGGCCATCGTAACCTTGATGAGACGATCTTTAATACCAATGTTGAAGCCACTCAGGCGATCGCACGTCAGCTGCGACTGCGTAATCTTGGTGGCATCATCATTATCGACTTCATCGATATGAGCAACGAAGACCATCGCCGCCGGGTACTGCATTCGCTGGAAAGCGCGCTCAGTAAAGATCGGGTTAAAACCGGTATAAATGGTTTCTCGGCGCTGGGTCTGGTGGAGATGACGCGTAAGCGTACCCGCGAAAGCATTGAGCACGTTTTGTGTCAGGACTGCCCGGTCTGCAAAGGGCGCGGCACGCTGAAAACCGTTGAAACGGTCTGCTATGAAATCATGCGTGAGATTGTCCGGGTTCATCACGCTTATGATTCTGATCGCTTTCTGGTCTATGTTTCACCGACGGTGGGTGAGGCGTTAAAAACTGACGAGTCTCATGCACTGGCTGAAGTCGAAATCTTTGTCGGCAAGCAGGTTAAAGTTCATGTTGAAGCGCTCTACACTCAGGAGCAGTTCGACGTGGTGATGATGTAACGCCAGCCCGGTCACCGGTTTCTTCGGATATCGGGCTGAAAAAACGCCCTTGTTTGAGATAAAATGCGCGTTTTAACGCTTTTATCGGGAGACGGTCGGGTATGAGAACCAACTATCCGTCGTTTACGGAACACAAGGAGAGGCGTGAGTGAGGCAGTTGCCGAGGATTTTGTTACTGCTGGTCGCGGCAATCATCGTGATTGTCGCGCTGCTGGTCAGCGGATTGCGTCTGGTGATGCCGCATCTCGACAGCTATCGCAGCAACCTTCTGCAATACATCTCCGACAGCAGCGGCGTGCCGGTCAACGCCAGCCAGTTACAGGGTAAATGGGAGAATTTTGGCCCAACCCTGCAGGTTCGCGATCTTAGCGTCGATCTGCATGAGAACGGCAAACTCACTATCAAACGCATCAATCTGGCTTTCGACGTCTGGCAGTCCCTGCTGCACTGGCGGTGGCAGTTTCGCGATCTGACCTTCTGGCAGTTGCACCTCGATACTAATCGCCCGCTGCTGGATAACGACAAAGAGAAAAACAGCTTCCGTCCGGCGCAAATAAACGAACTCTTCCTGCGTCAGTTTGACCACTTTGACCTGCGTGACAGCACCATCCGTTTCCGCACCCCTTCCGGTCAGCATGCTGAGCTGGCGATCCCGCGACTCACCTGGGTCAATGAAGATAACCGCCACCGGGCCGAAGGCGAAGTCAGTCTGTCGAGCTTTACCGGCCAGCACGGCGTGGTCCAGGTGCGGCTTGATCTTAACGACAGCAACGGTTTACTCAATGATGGCCGCATCTGGATGCAGGCCGACGACGTCGATATGCGCCCGTGGCTGGGCCGTTGGGTGCGTGACAATACCCGGCTGGATAGCGCCCGATTTAGCCTGGCGGCCTGGGTTAACCTGCGCGATGGCGACATTTACGCCGGTGATCTGCTGCTGCGCAAGGGCGGAGCCAGCTGGCAGGGCGAGACCGGACGACACCGCATTGAGGTCGATGGGCTGACCGCGCATCTGTCACGTTTCCAGAATGGCTGGGTGGTCAATGTGCCACAAACCCGGCTCAGCACCGACGGCCACGCCTGGCCCGCCGGTCACTTCTCTCTGTTATGGCGTCCTGAAGATAAGCAGATGCTGGGACCGGATGGTCAGCCGGAAGTGCGCGTTCGCGCCACACAGCTGGTGCTGAGTCATATTGCGCCGATCGTTCCGCTGTTTGCGCCGCTCTCTCCGGCACTGTTTGAAAACTGGCAGACGCTGCAGCCACAGGGCACCATCGATGGCCTGGCGCTGGATATTCCGTTACAGCAGCCTGAAAAAACCCGCGTACAGGTGAAGTGGCGTGATTTCAGCTGGCAGCACTGGAAACTGTTGCCGGGCATCAGCCATTTAAGCGGTGAAGCGCGCGGCAGCCTGAGCAATGGCCAGGTCAGTGTGGATATGGGGGCGGCGACCGTTCCCTATGGCGACATGTTCCAGGCTCCGTTAGAGATTAAGCGGGTGACCGGTGCGCTGCGCTGGCTGAATGATGATCATGGCCTCACGCTGGCGGGCGAAAATCTTGACCTGGAGGCGCGCTCGCTCTGGGCGCGCGGCGACTTCAGCTACCAGCAGAATAGCGGCGGTGAGCCTCGTCTGGATATTCTGGCCGGTATCCGGCTTACCGATGCGGGCGATGCCTGGCGCTACTTCCCGGTGCCGCTGTTGGGTAACAGCCTGACGCACTATCTGAGTGGGGCAGTGAAGGGTGGCAAGGTGGACAACGCCACACTGCTGTTTGCCGGTAATCCGGCGCTGTTCCCGTTCAAGCATAATGATGGCATGTTCCAGGTCTGGGTGCCGCTTCGCCAGGCAACTTATGCGTTTCAGCCCAAATGGCCAGCGTTGAGCAATCTCGATATCGACCTTAACTTCCTGAATGACGGTCTCTGGATGAAAGCGCCAGTGGCGAAACTGGGCGAGGTGGACGCGCGCAACGTCACTGCGGTCATCCCCGACTACCTGAAAGAAAAACTGATCATTGAAGGTGATATCAGTGGTGAAGGCCAGCAAATCGCGGACTATTTCGGGCAGACTCCGCTGAAACCTTCACTGGGTGCCGCGCTGGAGCAGCTGGAAATCAAAGGCCGCGTCGGCGGCCACCTGAATCTGGATATCCCGCTGGATGGTGAGCAGGTTCACGCCCGTGGCAATGTGGACCTGAACAATAATTCGCTGTTTATCAAACCGTTAAAAACCACCATTAACAATCTCTCCGGGCGCTTCCGTTACGACAACGGCAATCTGGCCAGTGAGGATCTGCGTGCGAACTGGTTTGGTCAGCCGATGGGCGTGCGTTTCAGCACCAAAGAGAATCCGGACGATTTTGGCGTGAACGTCAAACTTCAGGGCGACTGGCAGCCCGCTAAAATCAGCCAGCTTCCTGCAGCCGTCAGCAAGCAACTGGGCGGAAATCTGCCGTGGCAGGGCGACGTCAATATTTCGCTGCCCCATCATGGCGGTGCGCGTTATGACGTGACGCTGAACGGTAATGCAAAAGAAGTAAGTAGTCACTTACCTGCACCGCTCGATAAGAAAGCCGGTGAGGCGATGCCAGTCGCAATCAAGGCCAATGGCGACCTGCACCATTTCGATCTCAGTGGCAGCGTCGATGCAAACCATCGCTTTAACAGCCGCTGGTTGCTGGAGCCGACGCTGCGCGTCGATCGTGGCATCTGGCTGAATGATGCGCAGAAAACACCTGCTCTGCCCGATCATCCCGGCATGCTACTGAACCTGCCCGCGCTGGATGGCGAGGCCTGGGTGGCGATGATGGCCGCAGGGGGAGCATCCGGGGGCAGCGAGTCAGGCGGCGGCCTCAAAACGGGTGGCGTCACGCTGCCCGGCAATATCACGCTTCGCAGCCCGGCGGTCACCCTGGCCGGGCAGCAATGGCATGAGGTTGAAGCGACACTGGCTCAGAGTGCGGGCGGCAAGGGCCAGGTCGGCGTCAGGGCTAAAGAGCTGCGTGGTGCGCTGGCAATGGCACCGAAAGCACCGTGGCAGGTGAACCTGGATTACCTTTACTACAATCCGCAGTGGGATAACGGTGAAGGCAAAGGCGGCAAAGCGCCACCTCAAAAAGCCACGAACATTAACTTCAGCCAGTGGCCCGCTTTACAGTTGCGCTGTAAAGAGTGCTGGGTGCTGGGTCAGAAATATGGTCAGGTCTCCGCGATGCTGCAACCCCGCGGAGATACGTTAGCGCTTACTAACGGAAAAGTGGATACTGGCAGCTCACAGCTGAAAATCAATGGGGAATGGGTTAACCGCCCGGACGACCAGCGCACTTCGCTGAAGGGCACGCTGAAAGGCCCGAATATTAATAATGCGACCAACTGGTTTGGCGTCAACACGCCGCTGCGCGATGCGCCATTTGATATTGCGTATGACCTGCACTGGCGCTCTGCTCCCTGGCAGCCCTCGGCAGAGACGCTGAGCGGTACCCTGAAGACCCACTTTGGCAAAGGCCAGATCGCCGATGTGAATACCGGTGCCGCCGGGAAAATTCTGCGACTGGTGAGCTTTGATGCGCTACTGCGCAAGCTGCGCTTCGACTTCAGCGACACCTTCACCAATTCTTTCTACTTCGACTCGATTAACGGCACCGCCTGGATCGAAAACGGCATGATGCGCACCGATAATCTGCTGGTGGATGGCCTGGAAGCGGACATTGCGATGCAGGGTAATCTCGACCTGGTGAAGCGTCAGATCGACATGGAAGCGGTGGTTGCGCCGGAAATATCCGCCTCGGTTGGTGTGGCGACAGCTTTTGCCATCAATCCGGTAATTGGCGCGGCGGTGTTTGCCGCCAGTAAAGTTCTGGGACCCCTGTGGAACAAGATATCGCTGCTGCGTTATCACATCAGTGGCCCGCTGGATAAACCGGAAATCAATGAAGTGCTGCGTAAACCGCGTGAAACTGACAACAAGTGAATTTGACGCCGTACCGGAATTACCGCAGGCTATGATTATCTGAGCACATAATGAGTGAGAAACGATGACTCTGAACCTGGTAAGTGAGCAGTTACTGACTGCTAACGGCATTAATCAGCAGGACCTATTTTCCCTGTTAGGGCAGCTTTCAGAACGTCGTCTGGATTATGCCGATCTCTATTTTCAGTCCAGCTTTCACGAATCCTGGGTGCTGGAAGACAAAATCATTAAAGATGGCTCCTACCATATCGATCAGGGTGTGGGTGTGCGCGCGGTCAGCGGGGAGAAAACCGGCTTCGCCTATGCAGACCAGATCACGCTGAATGCACTGCGTCTCTCCTCTGAAGCCGCACGCAGCATCGTACGCGAACAGGGAAATGGCAAGGCACACACGCTTTCTGCCGTGATGAACCGTTCGCTCTATCAGGCTATCGATCCGCTGAGCAGCCTGACACGTGAAGACAAAATTGCCCTGCTGCATCGCGTTGATAAAGTGGCTCGTGCCGCTGATCCGCGCGTGCAGGAAGTCAATGCCAGCCTGACCGGCGTTTACGAGCAGGTATTGGTAGCCGCGACTGACGGCACGCTGGCGGCAGATGTCCGTCCGCTGGTTCGCCTCTCTATTAGTGTCCAGGTGGAAGATCAGGGCAAACGTGAACGCGGCGCCAGCGGCGGCGGTGCGCGTACCGGCTATGCGTTTTTCCTGGCAGATGAAGATGGCGAAGTCCGCGCTGACGCCTGGGCGCGTGAAGCGGTGCGTATGGCGCTGGTGAATCTCTCCGCCGTTGCCGCACCTGCTGGTGCGTTGCCGGTGGTACTGGGTGCGGGCTGGCCGGGCGTGCTGCTGCATGAAGCGGTCGGCCACGGTCTGGAAGGCGACTTCAATCGCCGTGGCACCTCGGTGTTCAGCGGTAAAATCGGTCAGCAGGTCGCGTCTGAACTCTGTACCGTGGTGGATGACGGCACCCTTGAAGGGCTGCGCGGTTCACTGGCGGTAGATGATGAGGGTGTGCCCGGTCAGTACAACATGCTGATTGAGAATGGTGTGCTGAAAGGCTACATGCAGGACAAGCTGAATGCACGACTGATGGGGGTTAGCCCTACCGGTAATGGACGTCGTGAATCCTACGCGCATCTGCCGATGCCGCGCATGACCAACACCTATATGCTGGCTGGCAAGTCATCGCCGCAGGATATTATTGAAAGCGTTGAGTATGGCCTCTATGCGCCGAACTTTGGTGGCGGTCAGGTGGATATCACCTCCGGCAAATTTGTCTTCTCAACCTCAGAGGCTTATCTGATTGAGAACGGCAAAATCACCAAACCGGTTAAAGGCGCAACGCTGATTGGTTCCGGCATTGAAGCGATGCAGCAGATCTCGATGGTGGGTAATGACCTGGCGCTGGATAAAGGCGTCGGTGTCTGTGGTAAAGAGGGGCAGAGCCTGCCGGTCGGTGTCGGTCAGCCGACCCTGAAGCTGGATAAACTGACCATCGGCGGCACCGCCTGATGTGACCCCAACAACCCGCCGCCTGGCGGGTTGTCAGAATGCGGACAAATCCATAGCCGGATGAACCTGGCAGCAATGCAATAGCTGAAAGCGCAGGGAACACGGGCAGAGGAGGAAAGCGTCCCGCGCCACGGATGGCGCGGGCCGAGCGTGTCAGGGATGACGGATTTTGCGTCTTTCCGATCTGACCGTGTTCCCTTCGCTGGCTGGGTCTTACAGCTGGTCGGGACAGATGTTGTCAACAATCTATTGTTAGCTTTTACGGTGCTGCTGATACTGTTCAGCCACCTGTTCAAAATAGCCGGTCAGATAATCGATACAGACCTGCACCTTAAGCGGTAACTTATCCTTCTCGGTATAGAGCGCGTAGACCGGGCGCGGATCGGACTGATACTGCGGAAACAGAATATCGATCTCGCCTGCGGTGATCTCATCAATCACCCACATCATCGGCACATAGGCGATACCATTGCCCGACTTCAGCCAGCGAATCAGCGTCAGGGAATCATTGGTCACAAAACGTCCCTGCGGTGCCAGGCGTGTCACTAATCCTTCCGGCGCAATCAGTTCGAAATTGTTGTCGGGCCGTACGCTATATTCCAGCCAGGAAAAATTATCGATATCACCCGGCTTCTCCGGCGTACCATGCTGCGCCAGATAGCTTTTTGCGGCGCACACCACCATCGGCATCGCACCCAGGCGACGCGAAAATAAGCTGGAATCTTTTAACGCTCCCACCCGAATCACCAGATCCAGACCATCCGCGATCAGGTCCGGGGCGGGAACGCCGGTGACCAGATTCACACTCAGCCCCGGATATTCCCGCAGCATATCGCTGGTCATGCCGGCTAACACGTTCTGCGCCATGGTAGAGGAGCTGCCAATTCGTAGTACGCCAATGGGCGTATTGTTAAAAGCGTAAAGCTGTTCATGCACCTGTGTCGCTTCGGCCAGCATACGGCGACAGCCCTGATAATAGATTTTGCCCGCTTCGGTCAGCCCGATACTGCGGGTACTGCGATTCAGCAGTTTCACCTGCAATGCGTCTTCCAGTTTCGCGACGATCTGGCTGATTGATGAGACGCTCAGATGAAGCTGACGCGCCGCAGCGGTAAACGAACCCAGTTCGACCACTTTGGCGAAGACAGACATGCCTTTCAGTCGTTCCATTATTTACTCTGGCTTAAAAGTGATTTAGATCACATTCTGTAGAAAACTTATAGTCAGGCGCGTTATTATAAGCGCGCCGGGGTATTTCCCGGTGATTCTTCATTGCCTGATACCCTTCGATGATACGCTATTATTAAGCCAGCTGCGGTTCGGATAACGCTTCCAGAGGGTTTTCCTGCGACATCTGAAGAGGCATGAGTATCCCGGCAAGGTCGAACTAAGGATTTGTGATGAGTGTGCTTCCGGTATTTGTCATGTTTGGGCTCTCTTTTCCGCCCATTTTCATCGAACTTATTATTTCACTGATGCTGTTCTGGTTAGTGAAACGCGTGCTTACGCCGAGCGGTATCTACGATCTTGTCTGGCATCCGGCACTTTTTAATACAGCGCTTTACTGCTGTGTGTTTTACCTTGTCTCCCGTTTATTAGTCTGAGGTTTAAGTGAAAGCACTCATAAGAAAAATCGCGCGCTACGCGATTACTATCCTGCTGGTCATCATCGCAGTGGTCATTATTTTCCGTGCCTGGGTCTTCTATACCGAATCGCCCTGGACCCGTGATGCGCGTTTCGCCGCTGACGTGGTGGCGATCTCCCCTGACGTTACCGGCCTGATTACCGAGGTTCCGGTACACGACAACCAGCTGGTGAAGAAGGGCGATACGCTGTTTGTGGTTGACCGGCCGCGCTATCAAAAAGCGCTCGATCAGGCGCAGGCGGATGTTGAATATTACCAGGCGCTGGTCAGTGAGAAACGTCGCGAAGCCGGGCGCCGTAACCAGCTGGGCACCTCCGCCATGTCGCGCGAGGCTATCGAGCAATCCAATAACGATCTGCAAACCAGCGAGCACCAGTTGGCGAAATCGGTGGCGACACGCGATCTGGCGAAGATTGACCTTGAGCGCACCACGGTGAAAGCGCCATCCGATGGCTGGGTCACCAACCTGAATGTCTACCAGGGTGAGTTTATTACCCGTGGTTCGGTTGCAGTAGCGCTGGTTCAGGAGCACTCCTTCTATGTGCTGGCTTACCTGGAAGAGACCAAACTGCACGGCGTGGAGAAGGGCTATCGCGCGGAAGTGACCCCACTTGGCAGCAACATCGTGTTGCGCGGCACCGTAGACAGTGTGGCGGCTGGCGTTACCAACAGCAGCAGCTCGGTCGACAGCAAAGGCATGGCCACGGTAGATTCCAATCTGGAGTGGGTCCGTCTGGCGCAGCGTGTGCCGGTGCGCATCCGGCTTGATCAGCAGCCCGGCAATCGCTTCCCGGCGGGCACGACAGCGACAGTGGTGATCACCGGCCAAGCCGATCGTCAGCCTGAACAGGTTTCACCGATGGTCCGACTGTTTAATCGCCTGCGTGAGTTTGGTTAAGAGGGCGATATGATCGAGTTCCTGCGGTTCCCGGTAAAGCTCACCTTTGCGCTGGTATTAGCGCTGATGGTGGGTTTTCACTTTAACCTTGAAACGCCGCGCTGGGCGGTGATGACCGCCGGTATCGTGGCTGGCGGTACCGCATTTGCGGCCGGGGGTGATCCCTATTCAGGGGCGCTACGCTATCGCGGCGTTTTGCGTATTATCGGGACATTTATTGGCTGTATCGCCGCGCTGACCATCATGATCGCCACTGTGCGTGCGCCGGTCGTGATGCTGCTGCTGTGCTGCATCTGGGCGGGACTCTGCGTCTGGCTCTCTTCGCTGATCAAGGTAGAAAACTCTTACGCGCTCGGACTGGCGGGCTACACCGCGCTGATTATTGTGGTGACGGCTAACGCCAGCGGCGGTCTGACGCTGGTGCCACAATATGCGGTAGAGCGCTGCAGTGAAATCGTACTCGGCATTCTGTGTGCCATTCTGGCCGACATGATTTTCTCACCCCGTTCGATTAAAAAAGTGATCGACGCTGAGGTCGATTCGCTGCTGGTAGCACACTATAACCTGCTGCAACTCTGCGTCGCACACGGTGATAAAGAAGAGGTCGATAAAGCCTGGAGCGCGCTGGTAAGGCGCACCACGGCGCTGAACAGCATGCGCAGCCAGCTGATGATGGAGTCCTCACGCTGGAAGAACAGCAATCGCCGTTTGCAGATGCTCAATACGCTGTCACTGACGCTGATTACACAGGCAGCCGAAACCTTTCTGATCCAGAATTCCCGTCCTGATTACATCCCGCCCCAGTATCGCCTGATGGTCGAAAAACCAGCCTCGACCGTTGAAGAGGTGCATAAGCGGATGAAAGTGATGCGGCGGGTTATTGGTGCCAGCGGCAAATCAACGCCGGTCACGCTGGCCAGCTGGGTAGGCACTGCTACCGAATATCTGCTGCTGCTGAAAGGGATCAAAAGCAACAGCCGGATCACCTCGCTGGAAGAGGAGATTCTGCAGCGCGAGGTGGTGATCCAGGCGCGTTCCGCTGAAACGCATCATGCGATGATCAACGGTATCCGTACCTTTGTGGCGACCGCACTGGGTTCGCTGTTCTGGCTCTATACCGGCTGGACCTCTGGCAGTGGCTGCATGGTCATGCTGGCTGTCATCACCGCACTGGCGATGCGTATGCCCAACCCGCTGATGATGGCAAAGGACTTTCTCTACGGCATGACGGTCGCGGTTCCGCTGGGCGCGCTCTACTTTATGTATGTTCTTCCGGCGACGCAGCAGAGCGCGCTGCTGCTCTGCATCGCAATCGGCCTGCTCGGGTTTATCGGTGGTATCTTCATTCAGCGGCGTCAGCTCGGCACGCTGGGGGCGTTGATTGGCACCCTTAACGTTCTGGTGCTGGATAATCCGATGGAATTCCACATTAACGTCTTTCTCGATAACGTTCTGGGCCAGGTCATCGGCTGCTTCGTGGCGATGATGGTGATCCTGCTGATTCGTGATAAATCAAAAGCGCGCACCGGCCGCAAACTACTGAACCGCTTTATGTATGCGGCTGTCTCTGCCATGACGACCAATCAGGCGCGCCGGCGTGAAAACCATCTGCCAGCGCTCTATCAGCAACTGTTTCTGCTGCTGAACCTGTTTCCGGGCGATATCAACAAATATCGCATCGCCCTGACGCTGATCATCGGTCATCAGCGGTTACGCGACGCAGAAGTGCCGGTGAATGCCGATCTCTCTGCTTATCATCGGCAGTTGCGTTACACCGCTGACCGGGTGATCTCCGCCAGCAGCGATGACAAGCGGCGTTACTACTTTGAACGTCTGCTGAAAGAGCTGGATGTCTATCAGGAAAAACTGGCCCATTACGAGGCTCCCGCCAGCGTAACGGAACCGGTAAAACGACTGGCTATGATGCTGGATAAGTACCAGAACACGCTCATCCAAATCTGAATCTGGCCGCTGTGACCTGCAGCGGCCTGCGCAATCCCCACCCATCACAAAATCTGTCGCTTTTGCCAACTATACTCTCCAGACGGAAGAGCAAAACTGACAGGAGCGAATCAATGAAATCACTGCAAGAGAGCGAACTGTTCCGGACCGGCTATTTAGCGGACGGTCAGTGGCATCAGGCGGCCTCTACCTTTGACGTGACCAATCCGGCGACCGGTGAGGTGATTGCACAGGTGGCAAAAGCGGGTAAAGCTGAAACGGAACAGGCTATCGCCGCAGCGGAGCGCGCATTTCCCGCCTGGCGGGCGCAGACTGCAAAAGCGCGCGCTGAAATTCTCACTCGCTGGTACCAGCTGATCATTGAGAACAAGCGCTGGCTGGGACAGCTGATGACGACCGAACAGGGCAAGCCCCTGAAAGAGGCGGAAGGGGAAGTTGAATACGCCGCCAGTTTTATTCAGTGGTTCGCCGAGCAGGCGAAACGGACCAACGGTGAGATTATTCCGCCAGCTAAACCCGGCTCCCGTATTCTGGCAACCCGCGAACCGATTGGCGTTGTGGCTGCCATTACGCCGTGGAATTTCCCGATGGCGATGCTGACCCGCAAACTGGGGCCAGCTCTGGCTGCCGGCTGCACCGGCATTATCAAACCTGCCAATAACACGCCACTCTCCGCCTTTGCCCTGCTGGCGCTGGCGAAGGAGGCAGGTGTGCCCGATGGTGTACTGAATGCGGTAGCCGGTGATACCCATGCTATCAGCGATGCCATCATGGCCAGCAAAGCGGTGCGTAAAATCTCATTCACCGGCTCCACCCAGGTGGGCAAGCTGCTGATGCGTAATGCTGCTGAAACCATGAAAAAAGTGTCGATGGAGCTGGGGGGTAATGCTCCCTATATCGTGTTTGACGATGCCGATATTGATGCCGCCGTGCAGGGCGCTATTGCCAACAAATTCCGTAATGCGGGCCAGGTGTGCGTCAGCGTAAACCGCTTCTACATTCACAATGCTATCTATGATCGTTTCACTCAGCAGCTGGCTGCCGAAGTGAACAAGCTGAAGGTGGGCAACGGCATGGAAGAGGGCGTGATTGTCGGGCCATTGATTGAGGCATCGGCGGTGGAAAAGGTTGAGCAGCACGTCAATGATGCGGTAGCAAAAGGTGGCAAATTACTGGCGGGTGGCGAGCGACATGCGCTGGGTGGCAACTTCTGGCAGCCCACTGTGATTACTGAGGCGCACGAAGGGATGCAGCTCGCGCAGGAGGAGACCTTTGGTCCGGTGGCTGCCTGTTTCCGCTTTGATGATGAAGATGACGTCATCCGCCGCGCTAACGATACGCCGTTCGGCCTTGCCGCATACTTTTACACCCAGAATCTGCAGCGGGTGTTCCGTGTTTCAGCCGCGCTGGAAAGCGGCATGATCGGCATTAATGAATGTGCCGTATCAACCGAGCTGGCGCCGTTTGGTGGTGTGAAAGAGTCGGGACTGGGCCGCGAAGGTTCGGTTCTTGGCATGGAAGAGTATCTGGAGGTCAAAGCGCTGCACCTGGGCGGTTTGAGCTAGCGGACAGTAACGGGCGGCGAAGGTCGCCCGCAGACGGAGCATGGGAGCCGTCAGCATGAAAATCGAGCGTTTTGATTTTAATGAAATTGTCGATCAGGCCCATTTCTTCCGCCAGTTCAGCGAGCGATTTGCGCTGGAGGAGCGCCGCATCTGCGATCTGGATGGATTATGGGATGTGGTGACGGGCGATCTGTTACCGCTGCCGCTGGAGATTGAGTTTGTTAATCTGGGCAGGGGACAGCGAAGGCGTTATGGCGCGCTGATTCTGTTATTTGATGAAGCGGAAGAGGAGCTGGAAGGTCGGCTTCACTTTAATGTCAGATAAAACGTCAGATGAAAAAAGGCCCCGGCGAGCGGGGCCAAAGGGTTCGTCATACATCTGACGAGGAATTATTTATAAAGCTGTGCGGTGATGTGATAGTTATCACCGGTGCGCGCCTCAATAACTTTATAGGCGCTGGCACCCTGTTCATCCGCTTTCTGAGAAAGCTGAGCGCGGTAATCCATTGGCGATCCCGCGGTTCCACTGATGGTCACGGTGCCCGCAGGCTGCAGGTTCTGCGTCTGATCGCCGGTGACCAGCTGTGCGGCTGATGCGCCGAACGCCATAACGGAAAGCAGACTGACTGTAGCGATGGTTGTTTTGATATTCATGATTATCTCCTCAATACATTCAACAACCTGCGGTTACTCGTAAAGGCGGGTCGTCGATATCTTCTGACGCCCTTCAGGCGTCATCACGGTTAATTATTTATAAAGCTCAGCGGTGACATGCCAGGTGTTATCCTGGTTGTTTTCGATGATGCGATAGTGGCTTGCGCCCTGGGCATCCGCTTTCTCTGACAGCACCTGACGGATATGCGTCTGGTCGCCATTTCGTCCACCAATGCTGATGGTCTGATTCATTGGCTGCAGACCCTGTGCCTGTTCATTGGACACCAGGCTGGCGGCGTTGGCACCTACTGAGAACAGGGATGCCAGACTCAGTGCAGCGATAGCTAATTTCATTTTCATGGTCAACTCTCCTGAAATTTCTGCTTCAGCTCTCCGGAGCGCAAAAGGGCGCGTCAGACAGAGAGCAGATGGCATTATCGGTTACGCCTTAGTTATACAGTGCGGCGGTAGCGTGATAGTTGCCGTTGTTGTATGCCTCAATCACGCGATAGGCTTTTGCGCCCTGCTGATCGGCTTTGTCGCTGAGTTTCTGTTTGATATCCATCGGTGAACCCGCCACGCCGCTGACACTGATGGTGCCGACAGCCTGCAGATTCTGTGCCTGTGACGCATCAATAGATTCTGCTGCCACAGCACCAAATGAGAGGGCGGAGAGAATGCTCAGGGTGGCAATGGTAGTTTTTACGTTCATAGATTTTTCCTCGTCGTCTATTTTTATCTTTTTATTTAGTGTGATTTGCATCACGAAAAGAAGTATAGAACTAATAACGTCAGAAATTAATACTCCGCTAATAATGTTTTTTTGTGATTCTTTATCCTTATGGCTACTTTTAATAACTTAACGTTATAAAAAAAGGATAAAAAGTAACCTTTAAGCTACTTTTAATTGCAAAAACAGTGAGATAGATCACTTTAACTTTTAGTGCGAAAGTCGGGGGTGTATCGGGCTGGAGTTTGATCTGGATCTGGGCAATGGTGCCGGTTCAGTGATGTAAAGCAGTGTAAAATAGCGCATAAAGTGAAGCAGAGTTATCGATCTGACCAACAGCCGGGCGTGTAAAAGCAGGCTTATTACTTATCCAGAGCGGGTAACTGTCGTGGAAAGGGGTGAGCAGAGAGAACGAACTGACGATCTGGCGCATGATGGCCTCTCGTCAGTCCGCGATCAGAGTTCCTGTTCAAACAGGGTGAGGATGGCGCCGTGCAGCTGCTTAACGGTGAAGTCGCGCGCCCGGGTAATAAATATTGTGTCATCGCCCGCAATGGTACCCAGAATCCCGTGCGACTTACCCAGGGAATCCAGCATACGTGCAATCAGCTGTGCTGCGCCGGGACTGGTATGAATCACCACCAGGGCATCGTTGTAGTCGATATCCAGTACCAGGTTTTTTAACGGGCTGGTGGTGGTCGGCACACCCAGCTCAGCGGGCAGGCAATAGACCATCTCCATCCTGGCATTCCGGGTGCGCACTGCGCCAAACTTGGTCAGCATTCGCGAGACTTTGGACTGATTGATATTTTCAAAGCCCTCGTCCTGAAGCGCCTGAACAATTTCGCCCTGGGAACTGAATTTTTCTTCTTTTAATAAGGCTTTGAAAGCCTTAACCAGATCGTCTTGTTTCGATGGGTTTCGCATAGGTTACCAATAAATAGAGAGAATAACCGCGCATCCGCCCGCGGCAGAGTGGTGATTATGCATTTATATGCATTTTTATGCAATCGTTCGATTGATGAGCAGCGTCCGGGCGGCTAGCGGGCGGCGATAATAGCAAATAAATCCGCTCAGACCAAAACACGCGTCACAGCCCCGGAAGGCGAAGGTTGCAAAGTTGTTATATTATTGGTGGTGTAGTAACAGAAAACGCACGTAGCCGTTCTCTGTCTGACGACGGCAAAGTTGTCGGTCATTCAGGTGCAATGATAAGTAACTTTTGAATCCGGAGATTAAGTGTGAAAACACGTAGAATTAACAACGGATATTTATCATCGCCTGAGCAGTTGATTAAGGTCTGACACAGATAGAATTTCGGCCCATCTCTGCCCCACCTTAATAAGGAGTTAAGAATGAAAGTTGCCGTTCTCGGTGCCGCTGGCGGCATAGGCCAGGCGCTCGCACTTCTGCTCAAAACCCAGCTTCCCGCAGGTTCAGAACTCTCGCTGTATGACATCGCGCCGGTTACGCCGGGTGTTGCCGTTGATCTCAGCCATATTCCTACCGCAGTGGCTATTCAGGGATTCAGTGGAGAAGACGCCACGCCTGCCTTACAGGGTGCCGATGTGGTACTGATTTCCGCTGGTGTCGCACGTAAGCCCGGTATGGATCGCGCCGACCTGTTTAACGTTAACGCAGGCATCGTCCGTAACCTGATCGAACAGGTTGCCACAACGGCACCTAAAGCGTTGATTGGTGTCATCACCAATCCGGTCAATACCACCGTGGCCATTGCGGCAGAAGTGCTGAAAAAGCACGGTGTTTACGACAAAAATCGGCTGTTCGGCGTGACCACGCTGGATATCATTCGCGCCAATACTTTTGTGGCTGCATTGAAAGGCAAGCAGCCTGACCAGGTGGAAGTCCCGGTCATTGGTGGCCACTCTGGCGTAACCATTCTGCCGCTGCTGTCGCAGGTTAAAGGCGTCAGCTTCAGCGATCAGGAAGTGGCTGATCTGACCAAACGCATCCAGAACGCCGGCACCGAAGTGGTGGAAGCCAAAGCGGGTGGCGGCTCGGCCACGCTGTCGATGGGCCAGGCAGCTGCACGTTTCGGTTTGTCACTGGTACGCGCGCTGAAGGGTGAAGCTAATGTGGTGGAGTGTGCTTACGTAGAAGGCGAGGGGGAACATGCGCGCTTCTTCTCCCAGCCGCTGCTGCTGGGTAAAAACGGTGTGGCTGAACGCAGGCCGATTGGTACCCTCAGCGCTTACGAACAGCAGGCGCTGTCAGGCATGCTGGATACGCTGAAGAAAGATATCGCCCAGGGCGAACAGTTCGTTAAGCAGTAACTGACGGCTCAGGCTTGCAATAACGCCCGGCTTTGCCGGGCGTTTTACTTGTTGGCAAATCCAGGCCCGTCTTGCTATAAGATTGAGCCCGCGAAGGAAACACGGTCAGATCGGAAAGACGCAAAAGCTGTCATCCATGACGTGCTCGGCCCGCGCCATCCCTGGCTCGGGACGCTTTCCTCCTCTGACCGTGTTCCCTACGCTTCAGGTTTATGCACCGCTGTAAGATTAAAACTGAACAGAGTGTGTCAGCAGAATGAAAACGCCCGGCTCAGCCGGGCGTTTTGCATTACAGTCCGCCAGACTTATAGGCGCGGGCAGCGGGTGTACCGTTGCTGGCAGGCAGCTTCTTGCCCAGGGTTTCCATACGCATCTGGAACGGCGGGAACGGCATTTCAATACCGTGCTGATCAAATCCGCTCAGAATCAACTGATGCAGTTCGTGACGCAGCGGCATACGGTGTCCCATCTCAGCGGCATGCACACGAAGTTCAAATAACTGAATGCCCTGCTGCAGATCGACCAGGAAGGCTTCCGGTTGCGGCGTGTCCAGGACATAGCTGCAGCGTTCAGCTGCCTGAATCAGAATGGTGGTCACCTGTTCACTGCTGACTTTCGCCGGAGCCGGAATGGTGAGCACCACGCGCGTCACGGAATCGGACAGCGACCAGTTAATAAACTGCTCGGTGATAAAGGCCTTGTTCGGTACGATGATCTCTTTGCGGTCCCAGTCGGTAATGGTGGTCGCGCGGGTATTAATTCGCGTGATACTGCCGGTCAGGTCGCGGATCGTCACGGTATCGCCGATACGAATCGGCTTTTCGAACAGGATAATCAGACCTGAGATAAAGTTGGCAAAAATCTCCTGCAAACCAAACCCCAGTCCCACACCCAGCGCGGCAACCAGCCACTGCAGCTTAGACCACTCAATACCAATCATTGAGAAACCAATCAGCCCGCCAATCAACAGCAGCAGATATTTGGTCAGTGTGGTGATGGCGTAACCCGTACCTGGCGTCAGATTAAGATGCTGCAACAGCGCCAGCTCAAGCAGCGCGGGCATATTGCGCACCAGTTGGGTGGTGATAATAAACACCAGAATGGCGATCAGCACTGACCCCAGGGTGATGGGCTGAATCGACTCTACGCCCTGCACTGAGGTACTGACGTCCCACAGCTGAATATTCTCCAGGAAGCCAAAGGCCGAATGGATTTCTGACCACAGCACAATCACGGAGACCAGGGCGATAAGCATCAGAATAGAGCGTACCAGCCGCAGCGACTGCGCACTGATTGCATCCAGGTCAATTACCGGCTCTTCAATTTCAATCGCATCAGTGTTCAGAGAGCCTTGCTCCTTCTCTTCTTCACTGCGCGCACGGTTAGCCAGCATATCGGCACGACGCTGACGGGCGCGATCAAAGCCAAGACGGCGACGCTGAATCAGCATCCAGCGCCGGATAATGTGATAGATAACCAGCAGCAGGAACCAGATGGCGACAGAGGTCTCCAGTCGCGCCAGCAGCGCCTGCGCGGTAGCCAGATAACCCACAGCGGAGGCGAGGGCCGCCATCAGCGGCATAGCGATCATCAGGTTCCACAGCATCCGGTTCACCATGTTCTCGCCATTTCCCTCTTTATCGAGATAGAGCGGAATCCCGGAACGCTTCAGGCTCACGGTGACAATGCTGATTGCCCCGCAGATCAGGATGAAACAGAGACGCCCCAGCGACGAGGAGAACTGCCGATCTTCCAGATTACCAAAGGCGATCAGCAACATAATCAGCGGCACAATCAATCCGATGCTCAGCGAGTAGTAGCGCATGGCGCGCGCCACCCGGTTTTGCGGCCAGCGGAAATGCACAATGAACAGGCCATTAGGACGGGCAAAGGCAGCGCTGATCATAAACGCCCACAGCAGCGGCAGCGTGGCGGTAATGCCATCACCAATCGCTACGGCGATAGGGTAGGGCCAGGCGTTCTGCAGGCCATAACCCAGCGCACCCCATAATACCGGCAGCGGCAGCGCCACCAGGATAGACCAGAACAGGGTACGGATAGTCAGGCGGAAACGATCCTGCGTGACCTTGCCGACTTTGCTGGCGGAACGGTCAAGGAAAGCATTGAAGTGGCGGCGCGAACTGATGCTGAAGCCGACCAGCAGCAACGCACCAATAATCGGCAGCACCGAGTTGCGGCTGGTAAACATCATCGCCATCGCTTTGCCGAGCTGACCCAGCGTATCCAGCGACAGCAGACGGGAAAGATCTTTGGCCAGATCCAGCGGATAACTCAAACCAATCGGGTTAACGTCGGCGGTCCAGAACAGATAGCGGTGCGTCGCCTCTTTGACTTCCGTCAGCGCATCCTGCAACTGCGTGTTGCCAACCTTAAGCTTGGTGATCTCCAGAATCAGCGTGTCACAGCCGGAGATCAGCGAATTGAGCAGTTCCCTCTGAGTGCGTAGCTGCGCATCAAGAATACGCTTCTGGTCTGCGGTGAAGGGCTGACCATCGGCCTGCCGTCCCTTGCGCAGCGCCTCCTGGCGCTCCAGCAGATCTTCATAATTGAGACGCTGCACGCGAAGCTGTGCCATCTCATTATCAATCTGCTGCGACTTGGGCATCTCCGGCAGACGCGCGACCTGCGCCCGTAGCGCTTCGCCCAGCAGATTAGAGGCACCCAGCCACTGCGACTGTTCACGCAGGGTAGAGAGCGCCTGACGGACCTGAATAATCTGGTTGGTGGCCAGTCGCTGTTGCGACGCCACCAGATCCATGCGCTGCGCCTGCTGATTCAGGGCAACCGAGAGTTCTCGGTTAACCCGAAACTGATCGCTGATCTCTGGCGGAAGATCGCCACTGTTTTCTGCCAGTTGCTCGGTGCGGGCCAGCGCGACTTCGGCTTCACGTTGCCGCTGATCGTTGAGCTGGTTGCGCAGCGCCTGAAGATAGTTATCGAGCTGAGTCGCTTTGCGCTGGTGGGCTTCAGCCCGCATCCGCGCCAGTTCCTGACGGTTGTTGGCAGAGAGCTGTGCCAGCTCAAGTTCATCGACCAGCGCTTTATTCGCGGCGCTTTCCGCCTGGCGAGCCGCCAGTTGCAGCTGCCCCTGTGGCGAACTGCTGCTGACGCTCTGCAAACGGCGTTCACTCTCCGTCATCGCCCGGCGTGCTTCCGTCTGCTGCTGCGGCAGTTGCGACAGCGAATCACTGATTTCCCGCGCCCGATCCTGCTCCTGCCGTGCCTGACGCCCCTCTTCCAGCAGCTGGCTGCTGACCTGCAGGATCTCCTGATCCAGCTCGGCGCTACTCATGTTGTTGCGCACGGTTTTCCCGCTGTCACTCAGCGCGGCGATCTGCTGACGCAGTTCGCGCGCCAGACGCGGAAAATCATCAATAACCTGCTGATATTGCGCCGCGCGCTCCAGCGATTCATCGCGTTCAGAGAGAAAGTTTAAGGCGGCTTCAATCGTCTGGATCTGTTCAGCCTGCGAGGGTGAACTTTTGGCCGATTTTATCTCTTCCAGCTGCTGTTTGAGCTGGCTGGCGTCAGGAAGGCTGGCCGCGAAGGCCGGGCTGCTGAGCCACAGGCTCAGCAGCAGGAGGAGAATCGAACGCACAGAGGACACTCAATTTAATCGACGATGACGTCGGAAATGTCTGTCGCGACCGGCAGCGCAATCGCCAGCGGTTGACCCAGACGGGTTTTGCTTTCTGCTTCCAGGCTTTCAGCCAGTTTGACGCGGCCAGGTGCGAACAGATTGATGACGGTAGAGCCAAGCTTGAAGCGGCCCATTTCCTGGCCTTTCAACAGCACCACGGCGCTTTCATCATCCGCTGCCGGATAGTGCCAGCGCTTGATCACGCCTTCACGCGGTGGCGTGATGGTGCCAGCCCAGACGGTTTCGATGCTGCCGACAATGGTGGCACCCACCAGGATCTGCACCATCGGCCCGATATCGGTTTCGAAGTAGCAGATGACGCGCTCGTTACGGGCGAACAGGTTGGGAATATTACGCGCGGTCAGCGGGTTGACGGAGTAGAGGTCGCCAGGCACATAAATCATCTCACGCAGGATGCCGTTGCACGGCATATGGACGCGGTGATAATCACGGGGCGCCAGATAGGTGGTGACGAACTCGCCATCAACAAATTGTGCCGCCATCCGCTCATCACCTGCCAGCAGGGCGTCAATGGTGTAGTGATGACCTTTAGCCTGGAAAATCTGATCGCCATCAATGTGGCCGAGCTGGCTGATAGCGCCATCCGCGGGCAGGGCGATGAGATTGGCATCGGCATCCACCGGACGCGCATCGTCTTTCAGCGGACGAACGAAAAAGTCATTAAAGGTGCGATAGCTGGCGGTATCGGGCTTACGCGCTTCCGCCATGTCGACTTTGTAAAACCAGACAAAGATGTCAATGACCAGTTTGGTCAACCAACCACCGCGGCGACTGGCGCCCCAACCGGCAAGTTCAGTCAGCCATTTCTTCGGGAGAATATGATTCAAGCCGAGTTTTAAACGATCAAACACCTTAGCCTCCTGGCTATTTTATGACGTTGTAAAAAAGGGGGCGGATTGTAGCAGCGCCCCGTTCAGATGGCGACTATACCCGAATTCCGGCACGCTGCACGGTCTGGACGCGCGACTGGAATGCACCTCGCAAAATGCCCCGGCTTATCCGTTCAGACGCGGTTATACCGATTAACTTTCACCATCAGGGAAATTTTTACGCGTTTTTACCTGCGCCATGCTCTCCAGGATACGGTGGTAGTTATCAAAACGGGACCTGTTGATTTTGCCCTGTTCGACCGCTTCGCGAATGGCACAGCCGGGATCGCTGCCGTGTTTACAATCGCGGAATTTGCAATCGCCAAGGAATGCGCGGAATTCGACAAATCCGCGGGTAATTTGTTCCGGCTCAAGATGCCATAAACCGAACTCACGCACGCCAGGTGAATCGATCACATCGCCGCCGTCCGGGAAGTGATAAAGGCGCGATGCGGTGGTGGTGTGCTGGCCTAAGCCTGAGCCATCCGAAACCTCGTTAGTCAGAATAGCGACCTGCTCTTCTTTGTCGAAGCCGAGCAGGGCATTCAGCAGACTCGATTTGCCGACGCCAGACTGACCGGCAAAGATACTGATGCGGTCGGTCAGCGCCGCTTTCAGGTCGTCCATGCCGTTTTTCGCCCGGCTGGAGACCATCACCACGCGATAGCCAATATTGCGATAGATATCCATCTGCTTATCGACAAAGGCGCGCGCCTTGTCATCCAGCAGATCGGTTTTGTTCAGTACCAGCAACGGTTCAATATCCAGCGTTTCGCTGGCAACCAGATAGCGGTCGATGATGTTTAACGACAGTTCAGGCAGGATTGCGGAGACGACGATGATCTGGTCGATATTCGCCGCCATCGGCTTCACGCCGTCGTAAAAATCGGGGCGGGTTAATACGCTGGTGCGCTCATGCACCGCTTCAACAATACCTTTGTTGCCGCTGGTTGCCGGACGCCACAGCACCCGGTCGCCGGTGACCAGCGAACGAATGGTTCGGCGGATATTGCAGCGGTGGGCGACGCCTGCGCTATCCTCAACATCAGCGTGCATGCCAAAACGGCTGACAACGACCCCATCTGCAGCTTCACCAAACAGGTTGTCATCCGCTTCCGGACGCTCTCTGCGTTGGTTGAGACGGCGATCGTGGTTAGCGCTTACGCGGCGTTGTTGGCCCTTCGACAGTTTATTTTTACTCACTCACCCTCACAGCGTTAGCCAGATTTCGCCCGGCTGGGCAAAACGTCTATGATACACCTTATTCATCGTAAATGACGACTACAGCAACCGCAGGAAACAGCATGGCTACTGGAAATGAACAGAATCTGATCTGGATTGATCTTGAGATGACCGGACTTGATCCGACGCACGATCGCATTATTGAAATTGCGACCCTGGTGACTGATGCCAACCTGAACATTCTGGCGGAAGGGCCGGTCATGGCCGTTCATCAGTCCGATGCGCAGCTGGCGCTGATGGATGAGTGGAATGTCCGCACCCACACCAACAGCGGTCTGGTTGCGCGGGTGAAGGAGAGTCAGATTGACGATCGCGCAGCAGAGCTGGCGACCATTGAGTTCCTGAAACAGTGGGTTCCGGCGAACACCTCGCCTATCTGCGGCAACAGCATCGGGCAGGATCGTCGTTTCCTGTTTAAGTACATGCCTGAGCTGGAAGCGTACTTCCACTATCGTTATCTGGATGTCAGTACCCTGAAAGAGCTGGCTCGTCGCTGGAAACCCGATATCCTTCCTGGCTTCAAAAAAGGGGGGACGCACCAGGCTCTGGATGATATCCGCGAGTCCGTGGCGGAGCTGGCGTACTACCGCGAACACTTTTTGCAGCTTTAATCGGCGACGGGTGCGCATGAAATCACCAGGTTGCTGATTTAATCAGCAAACGCGCGGAAAGCGAAAATTTTTGCTTTCAGACGCTTGCAGCAGCAACGATTTCTCGTATAATGCGCACCCCGTACCGGTGAAGAATTTATTAACGGTACAAGGC
>JAINUV010001461.1:1660356-1764436 GCA_020205505.1 Panax japonicus | reverse complement strand
TTATCATCACCCTCATTTCAGTCCGTTATCCGGCTGTTTTACGTCACGTGATTGTGATTGTTTCATGAAGGTTATCCACAGCACTGCACCCCATCGTCTGCGCCTGTTACGGCGATCTGTAAATGGCTTTTGAACAGAGTTATCCACAGCCTTGCAGTTTAACCGAAGCGATAGCCTCATTATTAAATAAACACAACTTTTATATAAGTTGTTGATATTTATCATTATGAAAATATTTCAATTTGTTATTTAACAGCAAAATCAGCGTTGTTGCAGTTGAATGACAACAGCTTTTTATTTTTATTCACAGCATGTGGAAAACGATAATTCGCGATCAGGCTGTTCAATCACGCATCACGCGGTAAACCCTTCTCTACTGCACGGACCAGGCGCTTCTGCTGGGCCGGTTGCACTTCAACCACGAGTTGCTCGCGTTTCTGCTGCTGCTGCGTGATTGCCCACAGAATATGTTCATCCAGCAGGTCACTTTCACCGAGTCGTTGTTCCAGTACCTGAACGATTTCGGGCGACCAGGGCGCGTTACCCAACGCCACTGCAATATTACGCAGCCAGCGTAAATGACCAATGCGGCGAATCGCTGAGCCTTCAGTGATGCGTAAAAACTTCGCTTCATCCCATTGAAACAGATCGATCAGCTCAGGGGCATGTAGCGCCGCTCGCGGTGAAAAGTCGCTTTCGTCACTGAGTTGTCCATAGCGATTCCACGGACAGATCAGCTGGCAGTCATCACAGCCATATATCCGGTTGCCCATCAGCGGGCGAAACTCTTCCGGGATCGCGCCTTCCAGCTCAATGGTGAGATAGGAAATACAGCGCCTGGCATCCACGACGTAGGGCTCAACGATCGCGCTGGTGGGGCAGATGGTCATGCAGGCGACACAGCGGCCACACTGCTCCTGCTGCGGTGTGTCTACCGGCAGCGGAATATCGATCAGCAGTTCGCCGAGGAAAAACCACGAGCCAGCTTCCCGATTCAGTATCAGCGAATGTTTGCCGGTCCAGCCGAGTCCCGCTTTGGCCGCCAGCGGCCGCTCAAGCAGCGGGGCCGAATCCACAAACGGGCGAAAATTAAGCTCACCACACTGCTGCTGGATCATTTCTCCGAGCTTTTTCAGTCGATTGCGCAATACTTTGTGGTAATCACGACCTAATGCATAACGGCTGACATAGCCCAGCTGGGGATTTTTCAACGTGCTGGCAAAGGCGGCTTTGGCCGGAAGGTAGTTCATGCGAACGCTGATAACGCGCAGTGTGCCGGGCAGCAGTTCATGAGGACGCGCCCGCATCATGCCGTGTCGCGCCATCCACTCCATCTCGCCATGATACTGCTTATCCAGCCACGCCTGCAGGCGCGGCTCTTCCGCACTGAGATCGGTATCGGTAATGCCGACCTGCTGAAAGCCGAGATCCAATCCCCACTGTTTAATCTGTTGTGCGAATTGATGAAGATCGAGAGGGTATGACATGAGTAACCAGGATTCGAAGAAAAACAGCCGCAGTTTACCATATTCTGTCTGGCCTGCGCAGGCTGTGGCCCAGCTTGAGCAACAGGGGGCCGATGCGCTCGGCATTACGCTGTATGAGCTGATGCTGCGTGCCGGACAGGCCGCTTACGAGCATCTGACTGCGCACTGGCCAGAGGCCAGCCACTGGCTGATTCTGTGTGGTCACGGCAACAACGGTGGCGATGGTTATGTGCTGGCGCGACTGGGACAGGCGGCGGGTAAAACCGTTACGCTGCTGGCGTGCGAAAGTGAAAAAGCGTTGCCGGAAGAGGCGCAGCGTGCACGGAACGCGTGGCTGGATGCGGGCGGTGAAATTCATGCGGCCGATGCGGCCTGGCCAGAGCAGATCGATGTGATTGTGGATGCGCTGCTGGGAACCGGCAGTCATCGTGCGCCCGAAGAACCCTATGCCACGCTGATCCAGCGGGCAAACGCCCATGCGGCGCCGAAACTTGCCATTGATATGCCTTCCGGCTTATCAGCCCGCAATGGCACCGCGCCCGGTGAGGTAATTAATGCCAGCCATACGCTGAGTGTGGTCGCATTGAAACCGGGCCAGATCACCGGCAAAGCACGAGATTACATCGGAGAGCTTTACTATGCCGATCTCGGCCTGGCCGCTTTTCTGGCGGGCGAAGTAGCTCCCATTGCGCGTTATGATGCCAGCGCATTAACCCGCTGGCTCAAGCCGCGCAAACCAACCTCGCACAAGGGCAGTCACGGCCGGCTGCTGGTAGTGGGGGGCGATGCCGGTACCGCTGGCGCGGTACGGATGACGGCAGAAGCGGCGTTGCGCAGCGGTAGTGGGTTAGTGCGAGTACTTACTCACAAAGATAATATTATTCCGATCCTGACCGCCCGGCCCGAAATTATGGTCGATGAACTGACCGATGAGCGCCTGACGGAGGCGCTGGAGTGGGCCGATGTCATTGCGATAGGGCCCGGTCTGGGTCAGCGCGACTGGGGAAAGCGGGCGCTGAAGCAGGTCGCGAGCAGTGAAAAGCCGATGCTTTGGGACGCGGATGCACTTAACCTGCTGGCAATCAGTGCGGAGAAACGTCAGAATCGCATTATTACGCCGCATCCTGGTGAAGCGGCGCGTTTGCTGAATACCGAGACCAGTGAAATTGAGAGTGACCGCTTACATGCAGCGCAGACATTGGCGCAGCGTTATGGTGGCGTAGTGGTACTGAAAGGCGCCGGTACGCTGATTGCCAGCGAGCAGGGTGAAATGGCCTTTGCTGACGTGGGCAATGCCGGAATGGCCTCCGGCGGTATGGGCGATCTCCTGAGTGGAATCATCGCCTCGCTGGTGGGCCAGAAACTGACGCTGTTTGATGCGGCCTGCGCCGGCTGCGTTGCACATGGTGCCGCGGCCGATGCGGTCGCTGCGCAACGTGGTACGCGCGGTATGCTGGCTACTGATTTACTGGATCTGCTGTGGCAGTTTGTTAATCCTGAGATGAATAAAGAAGCATGAAGACCTGTGTTATCTCTTTGCCCGATGAGGCGGCTACGCTCAGTTTGGGCGCTCAGCTGGCGCGCGCCTGTGGCAGCGCGGCAGTGATTTATCTCTATGGCGATCTGGGGGCGGGTAAAACCACCTTCAGCCGCGGCTTTCTGCAGGCGCTGGGCCATCAGGGCAACGTCAAAAGCCCTACATACACGCTGGTTGAGCCTTACACGCTGGACGACCGCACACTTTATCACTTCGACCTCTATCGTCTTGCCGATCCTGAAGAGCTTGAATTCATGGGCATCCGCGACTATTTCAGCGGCGATGCTATCTGCCTGGTTGAATGGCCGCAGCAGGGCGCCGGTTTTCTGCCGCCGCCCGATCTCACGCTAACGCTGCGTTACGTGGGCGAGGCGCGTGAAGCGGAACTGACGGCACAATCCTCGTCGGGCCAGCAATGGCTTGAACAATTTGGTAAGGGCAGGGATCAGGCATGATGTCACGGATGAAAATAGCGCTGGTGACACTGTTGCTGCTGGTCTGTACACCCCTGTTTGCCGCCACCCTGTCGGATATCAAAGTCGCTAATGGCGACAGCCAGGCAACCATCACCCTGAACTTTGCCGGACAACCTGTCTATGGCTTCTTCCCGCTGCGCAATCCTGACCGTGTGGTGCTTGATGTGCGCCAGAGCGGCGTGGTTCAGGGGCTGCCGTTAAATTTCAGCGGCGAAAACATCGTAAAGCGAATTCGCACCAGCACCCCTAAAGATAAACAGAGCGTGCGGCTGGTGTTTGAGCTGACGCAGGCGGGTAAAACCCGGGCGGTCACCCAGCGCAATGGCAACAGCTACAGCGTGGTCTTCACCATTACCGGTAAGCCGCCTGCTGTTACGCGCAGTGTGCCTGCGCCGATAACGTCCCCGACGCGCGTGCCCACCCAGAGTGCCGCAGCGGCTAACCCCTTTAATTCAAATCCGGTGACATCCGTGACCAGCACAGCCAGCACCGTGAGTCCTGGCCGTGCCGTCAGCCAGAACGATACCGTGATTGTGGCGATTGATGCCGGACATGGCGGTCAGGATCCCGGCGCTATCGGGCAGCGCGGACTGAAAGAGAAGAACGTCACGATCGCAATTGCACGTAAACTGCGGGTGTTGCTGAATAACGATCCGATGTTCAAAGGCGTCCTGACGCGTGATGGCGACTATTTTATCTCGGTTATGGGCCGCTCCGACGTGGCGCGTAAAGCCAACGCCAACGTGCTGGTTTCAATTCATGCTGACGCTGCGCCGAGCCATGCGGCGACCGGTGCATCGGTCTGGGTATTATCAAACCGCCGGGCCAATAACGAGATGGCTAACTGGCTGGAGCAGAAAGAGAAACAGTCTGAGCTGCTTGGCGGCGCAGGTGACCTGCTGGCTAACAGTCAGGCCGACCCCTACCTCAGCCAGGCGGTACTTGACCTGCAATTCGGTCACTCGCAGCGGGTCGGTTATGACATCGCCCAGAAAGTGTTGCAGCAGATGCGCAGTGTGACGTCGCTGCATAAACGTCTGCCTGAGCATGCCAGTCTTGGCGTGCTGCGTTCACCCGATATTCCTTCTTTGCTGGTGGAAACCGGCTTTATCAGTAATTCCTCGGAGGAGCGACTGCTTGGCAGTAGCGCACACCAGGATAAGATTGCGCAGTCGATCTATAAAGGTCTGCGCACTTATTTCCTGGCGCACCCGCTGCAATCCATCCCAAAGGAGGAAAACCGGCCGCTGGGCTCGTCGCCAGCGGTTAACGTCGCCAGCAACCCGGCGACCGGGGTGACGCAATATACCGGCGTAACTCAGCGCCATACGGTAACGCGCGGTGAGACACTCTCCGGGATTGCCGCGAAGTATGGCGTCAGCATGTCGACCCTGCGTGAAATGAACACCCTGAAGCGGGATGTGGTATGGGTCGGACAGCGGTTGAAAGTGCCGGCCAGTGCGGCCGCCAGCCGCACCACGCGCGCCACGCCACGCGGCGTTGTGCGTCATAAAGTGGTTGTGGGGGATTCACTGACCGGCATTGCCGCACATTATGGCGTCAGCCCGAAAGCGATAATGCAGACCAATAATCTGAAATCGACCAACGTCATGTTGGGGCAGAACCTGAAAATCCCTGCATCCTGATTGTTTGCCCGGCCGCTGCGCCGGGCGACCAGCTAAAAGGAAAACCATGCCGATACAAATTTTACCGCCCCAACTGGCAAACCAGATTGCGGCGGGTGAAGTGGTTGAACGTCCTGCATCGGTTGTAAAAGAGCTGGTGGAGAACAGCCTGGATGCTGGTGCAACGCGCATTGACGTTGATATTGAAAAGGGGGGCGCAAAGCTTATCCGCATTCGTGACAACGGCTGCGGCATCGTGAAAAGCGAGCTGTCGATGGCGCTGGCCCGACACGCCACCAGTAAAATCGCCTCACTGGATGACCTGGAAGCGATCATGAGCCTGGGTTTTCGCGGTGAAGCGCTCGCCAGTATCAGTTCTGTCTCCCGCCTGACCTTAACCTCACGTACCGCCGATCAAACCGAAGCCTGGCAGGCCTATGCGGAAGGGCGTGATATGACGGTAACGGTTAAACCGGCTGCGCATCCCTGTGGGACCACGCTCGAAGTGCTGGATCTGTTTTATAACACCCCGGCGCGCCGCAAATTTATGCGCACAGAGAAAACCGAGTTCGGTCATATCGACGAAGTGATCCGTCGTATTGCACTGGCGCGTTTTGATGTCGCGCTTTCACTGAGCCACAACGGCAAAATGATGCGTCAGTATCGGGCCGTCAGCGAGGAGGGCCAGCGCGAACGGCGACTGGCAGCTATCTGCGGCACCACGTTTATTCAGCATGCGCTGCGAATTGACTGGCAGCATGATGATCTCTCGCTGCGCGGCTGGGTCGCCGATCCCGCCGGTTCGCGCCAGGTCACCGAGTTACAATATTGCTACGTCAATGGCCGGATGATGCGCGACAAGCTGATTAATCACGCTATCCGCCAGGCTTTCCAGACCCAGCTCCAGGATGACCAGCAGCCCGCATACGTGCTCTATCTGGAGATCGATCCGCATCAGGTGGATGTTAACGTTCACCCGGCCAAGCATGAAGTACGTTTTCATCAGTCACGCCTGGTGCATGATTTTATTTATCAGGGCGTGGTCAGCGCGTTACAGGCGATAGCGTCACCCATTTTGCCTGCGCTGCAGGCAGAAGAAGCCGCACCGCGCTGGCAGCCTGAAAACCGTCAGGCGGCGGGGGGTAATCATTTTGCGCAGCCTTCAACGCCCGCCAGCGAGAATCAATCTTCAGCCTCCACGCGGCAAACACCGCCCGCAGCGGCGCCGGCCTGGCAAAACAAAGAGAACGTGTATCGTCAGCGTGAAGGCGCGGTTTATCAGCAGTTGCTGAAAACGCCTGTCAGCGCCACGCCGCCGCCAAAAGCCCGTGAACCGGCACCGCGTCCAGCCGAAAAACCCTCGCCGCTGGCCGCGCATGCCCAGAGTTTTGGTCGGGTACTGACCGTGTTGCAAAACCACTATGCGCTGCTGGAGCAGGATCAGAAGTTAATGCTGATGGCGCTGCCGGTCGCGGCGCGCTGGCTGAAACAGGCGCAGCTAGAACCGGGTGAAGAGGGACTTAAACCGCAACCCCTGCTGATTCCGGTGCGGCTCAAAATCGCCCTGGATGAACGGCAGGCCGCAAAAGAAAAGAGCAGCCTGCTCAATCAGATGGGTATTGATCTTCAGCCCGAAGGCGACCACGTGACCTTACGCGCGGTGCCTTTACCGTTACGAACACAAAATTTACAAATCTTGATTCCTGAGCTGTTAGGCTATCTCGCCCGGCAGCAGGAGATCTCTGCGACGCAACTGGCCCAGTGGCTGGCGCGGCGTCAGGATACAGAGTCCTCCGACTGGAATCACTCACAGGCGATCAACCTGCTGGCAGAGCTTGAACGGCTTTGCCCACAGCTGCTGAAGTCGCCGCCTTCAGGCTTATTACAGCCCATAGAGATTGAGAGCGCGATCAACGCGTTGAAGCATGAGTGAATTAAACCAGGCTGGCCGGCCAAAGGCTATTTTTTTGATGGGACCCACGGCTTCTGGCAAGACTGCTTTAGCAATTGAATTGCGTAAGCGGTTACCAGTGGAACTAATCAGCGTAGACTCTGCCTTAATCTATCGTCAGATGGATATTGGTACGGCGAAACCGTCGGCTGAGGAGTTAGCAGTGGCACCCCATCGTCTGCTCGACATTCGCGATCCCGCTGAAGCCTATTCGGCAGCGGAGTTCCGGCGGGATGCTTTAGCAGAAATGGCGGATATCGTTGAAGCCGGACGAATACCGTTGCTTGTTGGTGGAACCATGCTCTACTTCAAGGCGTTACTTGAAGGATTGTCGCCGTTGCCCTCGGCCGATCCCGACGTTCGTCAGCGGATAGAGCAAACGGCGCGTGAAAAAGGCTGGGAAGCTTTACACCGCCAGCTGTGTGAAATCGACCCGGTTGCCGGCAGTCGTATTCATCCGAATGATCCGCAGAGACTTTCGCGAGCACTGGAAGTTTTTTTTATTTCGGGTAAAACTTTAACGGAACTGACAAAAACATCCGGTGAAGCGTTACCCTACGACGTGCAACAGTTTGCCATCGCCCCCGCGAGCCGTGAATTGCTGCACCAGCGCATCGCGTTGCGTTTTGAGCAGATGTTGGCGTCAGGATTTGAAGCGGAGTCTCGGGCCCTTTTTGCACGAGGTGATTTGCATACGGACATGCCTTCCATTCGTTGTGTTGGCTATCGTCAGATGTGGTCTTATTTATCGGGCGAAATCGATTACAGCGAGATGGTTTATCGGGGAATTTGCGCAACCCGGCAGCTTGCTAAGCGACAGATGACCTGGTTACGCGGTTGGGAAAATGTTCACTGGCTTGACAGTGACGAGCCCCGGCTGGCGCGTGATACAGTGTTACAGGTTCTTAGTGCGAAGCATGGGTGATTGTGTACAATTGATGGGTTATCGTGCGCAAATTTTTACGCAGTTTTTTCAGAACCATAGGTTCTACTTGCAACAAACAACAAGCATATAAGGAAAAGATAGAATGGCTAAGGGGCAATCATTACAAGACCCGTTTTTGAACGCACTGCGTCGTGAACGTGTTCCGGTTTCGATTTATCTGGTTAACGGTATTAAGTTGCAGGGTCAGATTGAGTCATTTGATCAGTTCGTCATTTTGTTGAAAAACACGGTGAGTCAGATGGTGTATAAGCACGCCATTTCTACCGTTGTTCCTTCACGCCCGGTTTCTCACCATAGCAATAATACCGGTGGCGGCAGCAACAATTACCATCATGGCGGCAGCAACACAACTGCGCAGCCACAGCCACAACAAGACGGTGATAACGCAGAATAACGCGTCACCGTACAGCCAGGAACGGAGAACAGCGATTTTCCGTCCTGGTCTTTTATTTAGCGAGGTTATAGCTTGTTTGACCGTTATGAAGCCGGTGAGCAGGCCGTACTGGTACACATCTGGTTCTCCCAAGACAAAGAAGTAGAAGATTTGCAGGAGTTTGAAACCCTGGTCTCTTCTGCTGGCGTTGAGGCGCTGCAAGTGGTTACTGGCAGCCGCAAAGCGCCACACCCCAAGTATTTTGTCGGTGAAGGAAAGGCCGTTGAAATTGCCGATGCGGTAAAAACAACAGGAGCATCGGTCGTATTATTCGATCATGCCCTTACGCCCGCTCAGGAAAGAAACCTCGAGCGCCTGTGCGAATGCCGGGTCATTGATCGCACCGGTTTAATTCTGGATATCTTTGCCCAACGCGCACGTACCCACGAAGGTAAATTGCAGGTTGAGCTGGCACAGCTGCGCCATCTTGCGACACGTCTGGTGCGCGGCTGGACTCACCTTGAACGCCAGAAAGGCGGGATTGGTTTACGTGGCCCGGGTGAAACGCAGTTAGAAACGGACCGCCGGCTGTTGCGCGGCCGTATCAGTCAGATTTTGTCTCGTCTTGAGCGAGTTGAAAAACAGCGTGAGCAGGGACGTCAGTCACGCGCCAAAGCGGATGTGCCAACGGTTTCGCTGGTGGGTTACACCAACGCCGGCAAGTCGACCCTCTTTAACGCCATGACCTCCGCCAACGTCTTTGCCGCAGACCAGCTGTTTGCGACGCTCGACCCCACACTGCGCCGTCTGAATGTTGCTGATGTCGGGGACGTGGTACTGGCGGACACGGTAGGCTTTATTCGCCATCTTCCTCACGATCTGGTTGCCGCTTTTAAAGCCACGCTGCAGGAGACACGTCAGGCGACGCTGTTAATGCACGTGATTGATGGGGCTGACCTTCGCGTCACGGAAAATATCGCCGCCGTCGATGCCGTACTGGAAGAGATTGAAGCGGACGAAATCCCGACGTTACTGGTGATGAATAAAATCGATATGCTCGACGGATTCGAACCGCGTATCGATCGTAACGAAGAGAACCTGCCAATCCGCGTCTGGCTTTCCGCCCAGACAGGCGCAGGCATTCCGTTGCTATGGCAGGCGCTGTCTGAGCGTCTGGCGGGTGAAATAGCCCAGCACGCATTACGTCTGCCACCGGAAGCGGGGCGGCTTCGCAGCCGTTTCTATCAGCTGCAGGCGATTGAGAAAGAGTGGAATGAAGAAGACGGCAGTGTAGGATTGCAGATACGTATGCCCATTATTGAGTGGATGCGTTTATGTAAGCAGGAACCGTCGCTGACCAGTTACATTGTTTGATATTGCCCAAACGCATTTACCTTAAAAATTGAAGATTGTCGCACTTTCTTTGCAGACCCGAATACGCTGGCGTTACCCGAGTATTTTGGATTTCAGCAAGGCGGCAACTGAGTGAATCCCCGGGAGCTTACGCAGGTAAGTGACCAGGGTGAGCGAAGGCGGCCAACACCGCTGCAATCCGAAAGCTGAAGGGTAAAAATCGTAATTACAATAAATGGAGTAGAAACATGGCGTGGAATCAGCCCGGAAATAACGGACAGGACCGCGACCCGTGGGGAAGCAGCAATAATCAAGGCGGCAACTCTGGGGGGAATAAGGGAGGACGGGAATCCGGGCCTCCTGATCTGGATGATATCTTCCGTAAGCTGAGCAAGAAGCTTGGTGGACTGGGCGGTGGCAAACAGAACGACAACGGTCAGCGCGGCTCCGGTAGCGGTGGCAAAATTGTTGGTATCGTGGCTGTTGCTGCTGTAGTCATCTGGGCTGCAAGCGGTTTCTACACCATCAAAGAAGCGGAACGTGGCGTGGTGACGCGCTTCGGTAAATTCAGTCATCTGGTCGAACCTGGCCTGAACTGGAAGCCGACATTCGTTGATCAGGTGCGTGCGGTTAACGTTGAATCGGTGCGCGAACTGGCTGCTTCTGGCGTCATGCTGACTTCGGATGAGAACGTGGTGCGCGTGGAAATGAACGTGCAGTACCGCGTGACCGATCCGGAACGTTATCTTTATGCTGTGACCAGCGCGGACGACAGCCTGCGTCAGGCTACCGACAGCGCGCTGCGCGGCGTGATTGGTCGCTCTACCATGGACCGCATCCTGACCGAAGGTCGTACCGTGGTGCGTAGCGATACCCAGCGTGAAATCGACGAGACAATTCGCCCTTATAACATGGGGATCGCGGTGCTGGACGTCAACTTCCAGGCTGCACGTCCGCCGGAAGAGGTGAAGTCTGCATTTGATGACGCGATTGCCGCACGCGAAAACCGCGAGCAGTACGTTCGTGAAGCCGAAGCTTACGCCAACGAAGTTCAGCCTCGTGCTAACGGCCAGGCGCAACGTATTCTGGAAGAGGCACGCGCTTACAAAGAGCGTACCGTGCTGGAAGCGCAGGGTGAGGTGGCGCGTTTCGCCAAGATTCTGCCTGAGTATAAAGCTGCACCCGAAATCACCAAAGAGCGTCTCTATATCGAGACCATGGAGCGTGTGCTGAGCCATACCCGCAAAGTACTGGTTAACGATCGGGGTAATAACCTGATGGTGCTGCCGCTGGATCAACTGATGCGTGGCGGTCAGACTTCATCGGGCCAGAATGGTCAGAAAGGCGCGAATGGTTCTTCGCTGCCTGCGCGCTCCGATAGCAGTGCCAGCCGCAATGAAACGTCGTCATACAGTCCGGACAATATCATGGATCAGCGTCGGGCAAATGCTCAGCGCAGCGACAGCCAGCGCGAAGGGAGAGAGTAATCGATGCGTAAGCCAATAGTATTTTTAATCATTGTCGTGCTGGTGGCGCTCTATGCGTCCCTGTTTGTGGTGCAGGAAGGGCAGCGAGGCATTGTTCTGCGCTTCGGTAAAGTCCTGCGCGATGGCGAAAACAAGCCGCAGGTGTTTGAGCCGGGTCTGCATTTCAAGATTCCATTCCTGGAAACGGTTAAAACGCTGGATGCGCGTATCCAGACCATGGATAACCAGGCCGATCGCTTCGTCACCAAAGAGAAGAAAGATCTGATCGTGGACTCCTACATCAAGTGGCGTATCAGCGACTTCAGTCGCTACTACCTGGCCACCGGTGGCGGTGATGTCTCTCAGGCGGAAGTGCTGCTGAAACGTAAGTTCAGTGACCGCTTGCGTTCTGAAATGGGCCGTCTGGATGTGAAAGATATCGTAACGGACTCTCGTGGTCGTCTGACTACCGATGTGCGTGACGCGCTGAATACCGGCTCTGCAGGCAACGATGATGAAATCGCAACCCCTGCGGCTGATGACGCGATTGCCAGTGCAGCGGCCCGTGTCGAGCGTGAAACCAACAGCAGCGAGCCAGCACCGAACCCGAACAGTATGGCGGCGTTAGGTATTCAGGTGGTGGATGTGCGCATCAAGCAGATCAACCTGCCGACTGAAGTGTCTGATGCGATCTTCAACCGTATGCGTGCTGAGCGTGAAGCGGTAGCGCGTAGCCAGCGTTCACAGGGTCAGGAAGAGGCGGAAAAACTGCGCGCCCAGGCCGATTACCAGGTTACCCGTACTCTGGCTGAAGCCCAGCGTGAAGCGCTGATTACACGCGGTGACGGTGATGCGGAAACGGCGCGGTTGTTTGCCGATTCGTTCAGCAAAGATCCTGACTTCTACGCCTTTATTCGTAGCCTGCGTGCCTATGAAAACAGCTTCAATAGCGATCAGGATGTGATGGTGTTAAGCCCGGATAGCGACTTCTTCCGATATATGAAGGCGCCCTCTAACGCGACACGCTAAGAACTGATATAACCTGTGGGCCGACAATGTTGTCGGCCCTTTTTTTTGGGTATCAGAATGAAAACAAGCATCTGGATGGCGCTGGCGCTGGTGTTAGTGCTGGAAGGGTTGGGACCAATGTTTATGCCGCGCGCCTGGCGACGCATGATCCTGACGATGACGCGGTTGCCCGATCGTCTGCTGCACCGCTTTGGTGGAGGACTGGTCGTTGCTGGCATGGTGATTTACTGCATGCTCAGCCTGCACGGCAACCTCTGAGGCTGACGTTCAGACCGGCTAAATTGTGCCTTTCAACGCTATTATCCCCAACATGTTGTAGTGATCAAAACTCAGGCAAAAAAGCGCGCAATCGTATGCTAAAAGTGCTGAAAACCACGGGATCAGATGGTAGAATCCTTTTTTAAGCAATCGGTGATTTTGAGAAATGGGTAAGAACGTCGTCGTACTGGGCACCCAATGGGGTGACGAAGGTAAAGGTAAGATTGTAGACCTTCTGACTGAGCGCGCGAATTACGTTGTGCGTTATCAAGGCGGCCACAATGCGGGCCACACGCTTGTCATCAACGGTGAAAAAACCGTCCTCCACCTGATCCCTTCTGGCATTCTGCGCGATAACGTCACCAGCATCATTGGTAACGGCGTAGTGCTCTCTCCTGAAGCCTTAATGAAAGAGATGAAAGGCCTGGAAGCGCGCGGGATTCCGGTACGCGAACGTCTGCTGATTTCTGAAGCCTGTCCGCTGATCCTGCAATATCATGTTGCGATGGATATGGCGCGTGAACGTGCTCGTGGTGCCAAAGCGATTGGTACCACGGGTCGTGGCATCGGACCGGCTTACGAAGATAAAGTCGCTCGCCGTGCCCTGCGCGTCAGCGACCTGTTTAACAAAGAAACCTTTGCTGCCAAGCTGAAAGAAGTGGTCGATTTCTACAACTTCCAGCTGGTGGAGTACTACAAAGAGCCGGCAGTCGACTTCGATAAAGTGCTGAGTGATGTGATGGAAGTCGCTGACATCATCACTGGCATGGTCGTTGACGTCTCTGAACTGCTGGACGTCGCGCGTAAGCGTGGCGATCTGATTATGTTTGAAGGTGCGCAGGGTACGCTGCTGGATATCGATCACGGTACCTATCCGTACGTGACCTCATCCAACACCACCGCAGGTGGCGTAGCGACCGGTTCAGGCATTGGCCCGCGCTATGTCGACTACGTGCTGGGTATTGTGAAAGCTTACTCAACCCGCGTTGGCGCAGGCCCGTTCCCGACCGAGCTGTTTGATGAAACCGGCGAATTCCTCTGTGCGCAGGGTAATGAGTTTGGCGCGACCACCGGTCGTCGTCGTCGTACCGGCTGGCTGGATGCGGTAGCGGTTCGCCGCGCGGTCCAGATCAACTCCCTGTCAGGTTTCTGCATGACCAAGCTGGACGTGCTGGATGGCCTGAAAGAGGTGAAGATCTGTGTGGCTTATCGTATGCCTGATGGCCGCGAAGTGACCACCACGCCACTGGCGGCAGAGAACTGGGAAGGCATTGAGCCGATCTACGAAACCCTGCCAGGCTGGAGTGAGACAACGTTTGGCGTCAAGACGCTGGAAGGTTTGCCTCAGGCCGCGCGTGACTACATCAAGCGTGTGGAAGAGGTAACGGGTGTGCCGATTGATATCATCTCAACCGGCCCTGATCGTAGTGAAACAATGATTCTGCGCGACCCGTTCGACGCGTAATCATTCAGGCCGGACGCTGTCCGGCCCTTGTTTTTCCATTCTTTGATGCCACTTAACCTCCCTTCGCTTGTCAAACCTTCTGCTGGCTTAAAAAAGCGCACGGCCAGACAGACTCTGGTTTATCATCGTAGCTAATCGAATGGCGATCCGATTTAATCCTGGCATCAATCACAGGGCGAATAAGGTCATGCCGCGCCTGAAGGTTCACTGAGGTTACTGTGCAGCTCACGAGTTTTACTGATTATGGCTTACGGGCACTGATTTATCTGGCATCGTTGCCGGAAGGTCAGCAGACCAATATTACGGAAGTGACGAACACTTATGGTTTGTCCCGTAATCATATGGTCAAAATCATCAATCAGCTGAGCCGGGCGGGCTATGTCGCCGCAACGCGTGGTAAAAACGGGGGCATTCGTCTGGGTATGCCAGCGCGTCAGATTGTCATTGGCGATGTGGTACGTAAGATGGAACCACTACAATTAGTGGATTGCGCGTCCTGTTCCATCACGCCAGCCTGTCGTCTGAAGCAGGCGTTACATGATGCGGTGCAGCGATTTTTGCAGGAGCTGGATAGCTATACGTTGGCAGATCTGGTCGAAGGAAATACACCACTTTATGAGATCATCTTGTCCAGATCGCCGGTGGAAATAAATATTAAATGACATCGGAGGAACCGCTATGTCAAAAGATCCTTTTCAGGATAGAGAAGCTGAAAAATACGAAAACCCTATTCCGAGCCGTGAATTTATTCTGGCTCTGTTAGAAAAACGTGAAAAACCGGCCAGCCGCGAAGAGCTGGCTGAAGAGATGAATCTGCAGGAAGAAGAACACCTTGAGGCGCTGCGTCGCCGCCTTCGCGCCATGGAGCGTGATGGTCAGCTGGTGTTCACCCGCCGTCAGTGTTATGCCCTGCCAGAACGTCTTGATCTCCTGCGCGGTAAAGTCATTGGCCACCGTGATGGCTACGGCTTCCTGCGGGCAGAAGGTCAGAAAGATGACCTCTACCTTTCCGCAGAACAGATGAAATTCTGTATGCACGGTGACGTGATCCTGGCGCAGCCGCTGGGTGCCGATCGCAAAGGCCGCCGCGAAGCGCGCGTGGTCCGGGTGCAGGAACCCCGCAACAATCAGATCGTTGGCCGTTACTTTACCGATGCCGGTGCCGGCTTCGTGGTACCGGACGACAGTCGCCTGAGTTTTGACATCCTCATCCCGCCTGAAGAGACGATGAATGCCCGCATGGGTTCCGTGGTGGTGGTTGAGCTGGTCCAGCGTCCGAACCGTCGCAGCAAAGCGATCGGTAAAATCGCCGAGATTCTGGGCGATGATATGGGTACCAGCCTGGCCGTGGATATGGCGCTGCGTACGCATGAAATCCCGCACACCTGGCCGCCGGAAGTGGAAGCTCAGGTCAGCAAACTGAAAGAAGAAGTCCCGGAAGAGGCCAAAAAAGGCCGCGTCGATCTGCGTAAGCTGCCGCTGGTCACCATCGATGGTGAAGATGCCCGTGACTTTGATGATGCTGTTTACTGTGAGAAGAAGCGCGGTGGCGGATGGCGTCTGTGGGTAGCTATCGCGGATGTCAGCTATTACGTCCGTCCTGGCACCCCTCTGGATGACGAAGCGCATCAGCGCGGAACCTCGGTCTACTTCCCGTCGCAGGTTGTGCCGATGCTGCCGGAAGTGCTGTCGAATGGCTTATGTTCGCTTAACCCGCAGGTCGATCGCCTCTGTATGGTGTGCGAGATGACCATCTCGACCAAAGGTAAACTGACCGGCTTCAAGCACTACGAAGCGGTGATGAACTCCCATGCGCGTCTGACCTACAACAAAGTCTGGAACATTCTGCAGGGCGACAAAGAGCTGCGCCAGCAGTATGCGCCGCTGGTTAAAGACCTTGAAGAGCTGAACAACCTCTATCATGCGCTGGAAGCCGCTCGTGAAGAGCGCGGCGGTATCTCGTTTGAAACGGAAGAGGCGAAGTTTATCTTCAACGCCGAGCGCCGTATTGAGCGTGTTGAGCGCGTGTCACGTAATGACGCCCATAAGCTGATCGAAGAGTGCATGATCCTGGCGAACATCGCCTCGGCACGCTTCGTTGAGAAAAATCAGGAACCGGCGCTGTTCCGCGATCACGATCGCCCGACCGACGAAAGCATCAAGAGCTTCCGTACCGTGCTCAACGAGCTGGGACTGAGTCTGCCTGGTGGCAACAAACCGCAGCCAATCGACTATGCGGCGCTGCTGAAGCAGGTTGCCGATCGTCCTGATGCGGAAATGCTGCAAACCATGCTGCTGCGTTCGATGAAGCAGGCCGTTTACGATCCGGAAAATCGCGGTCACTTTGGTCTGGCACTCTCGTCGTATGCGCACTTTACCTCGCCAATCCGTCGTTATCCGGATCTGACGCTGCATCGCGCCATCAAATATCTGCTGGCAAAAGAGCAGGATGAAGGTAAAGGCCTGGTACAGCGCGCCATTAAATACCTGATGCCGAGAGATCGCAGCGTCGCCAAAGATATGACGACAGCAACCGGCGGCTATCACTACGAGATGCCGCAGATGCTGCAACTGGGCCTGCACTGTTCTCTGACCGAACGCCGCGCCGATGAAGCGACCCGTGACGTCGCGGACTGGCTCAAGTGTGACTTCATGCAGGATCAGGTTGGCAACGTCTTCAACGGCGTCATCTCCAGCGTGACCGGATTTGGCTTCTTTGTACGCTTAAGCGATCTGTTCATTGATGGTCTGGTCCACGTTTCGACGCTCGACAACGATTACTACCGTTTTGACCCGGTAGGTCAGCGTCTGATCGGTGAATCGGGCGGTCGCACCTATCGTCTGGGTGACACGGTTGAAGTGCGTGTTGAAGCCGTCCATATGGACGAGCGTAAAATCGACTTTGCCCTGATCTCCAGCCAGCGTCAGGTACGTGGTGAAGGCAAAACCGCACGTGACCGGGCGAAGCGTGACGACAAAGCGCCAGCGAAACGCCGTCGTGATGCGAGCAAGAAGTCCAACTTCGAGCCGGACGCCGCTTTCCGGGGCGACAAGGGCAAGCCCGCCGCTGCAAATACCGAGAATAAAAGTAAAAACGTCTCGGAAAAAACCCGTAAAATCGCCGCCGCCACCCGGGCGAAGCGCGCCAGAAAAAAGGCGCAGCCTGACTGATGCGCGCACCCGCCCTTTCTCACTGAGAAAGGGCGGTCATTCATTCATTTCCAAACACTGAGCAGATCGATGAGCGAAATTATTTTTGGTATCCATGCCGTGCAGGCGCTGCTGGAACGTGATCCACAACGTTTCCAGGAAGTCTTTATCCTCAAAGGCCGCGACGATCGTCGCCTGCAACCCGTGGTCGCCGCGCTGGAAGCTCAGGGGGTCGTGATTCAGCTGGCCGAGCGCAAGTGGCTCGACAGCCAGGTTGAAGGCGGTGTGCATCAGGGTATTGTGGCGCGAGTAAAACCGGGTCGTCAGTATCAGGAAGGCGACCTGCCGGATCTGCTGCAGAGCCTGGACAAACCCTTCCTGCTGGTGCTGGACGGGGTCACCGATCCGCACAATCTGGGTGCCTGCCTGCGCAGTGCCGATGCGGCCGGTGTTCACGCGATTATCGTGCCGAAAGATCGCTCTGCGCCCCTGAATGCAACGGCCAAAAAAGTGGCCAGCGGCGCGGCAGAGAATGTGCCGTTGATCCGCGTCACCAACCTGGCACGTACCCTGCGTCTGCTGCAGGAGTACAACATCTGGGTTGTCGGTACCGCAGGTGAAGCTGACCATACCGTCTTCCAGAGCAAAATGACCGGTCCGATGGCGCTGGTGATGGGCGCGGAAGGGGAAGGCATGCGTCGTCTGACCCGTGAGCATTGCGATGAGCTGATCAGCATTCCGATGGCGGGCAGCGTCTCTTCGCTGAATGTCTCGGTTGCTACGGGTGTCTGCCTGTTTGAAGCGGTGCGTCAGCGCAACGCCTGATCCCCGATGTGATCTTCGCCACAAATTAGTTTCTGTACCAGGCATAACTGCGCGTCATTCGTATATACCCAAAGGATTTCGGGTTGCATTGAGGCGGCAAGAGAACGAACCCCGATGAGCTTACATGAGTAAGTGATTCGGGTGAGTGAACGCAGCCAACAAAAATGCAGCTTGAAAAACGACGGGTATACTTACTGAGTGACTTCCGTGAGGAGTGGTTATGACCTGGACAACACACACCGTTTTTAATCAGCCCCATCCTCTGAGCAACAGCAACCTGTTCCTGTCTGATACGCCGCTCGGCGAGGCACTGTCACGCGAAGGCGCTGGATGGGACCGGGAGTGGCTGGCTTCGGTAGGCCGACAGCTGGGCAGCGCCGAGTCGCTGGAGCTGGGCCGGCTTGCCAACGCGGAGCCACCTGAACTGCTGCGCTACGACGCCCGTGGCGTACGGATGGATGAAGTCCGTTTTCACCCCGCCTGGCACCTGCTGATGCAGGGTGTCTGCGCCAGCCGCCTGCACAATCTCAGCTGGCATCCCACAGTACGTGAACAGGCCAGCGTGGCGCGCGCTGCGCGCTTTATTCTGCACGCGCAGGTTGAAGCGGGCACGCTTTGCCCGGTGACCATGACGCACGCGGCCATTCCACTGCTGCAGACTTATCTGCCCGCCGCGTTCGAAGGCTGGCTCGATCCGCTGCTCAGCGATCGTTACGACACCCATGCGCAGCCCGGCGACCAGAAACGGGGTCTGCTGATCGGTATGGGCATGACGGAAAAACAGGGCGGCAGCGATCTGCTCACCAGCACCACCCGGGCCGAGCCGCTGGATGCGCGCGGCCCGGGTGAAGCCTACCGGCTGACCGGCCACAAATGGTTCTTCTCGGTGCCGCAGAGCGATGCGCATCTGGTGCTGGCGCAGACGCCCGCCGGATTAAGCTGTTTCTTCCTGCCGCGCCTGTTGCCTGACGGGTCACGCAACGCCATCCAGCTTGAGCAGCTTAAAGATAAGCTGGGTAATCGCTCAAATGCCAGTTGTGAGGTGGAGTTTCGCGATGCGACCGGCTGGCTGCTGGGAGAAGAAGGCGAAGGCGTGCGGCTGATCCTTAAAATGGGCAGTATGACGCGCTTCGACTGCGCACTCGGCAGCCATGGGCAGATGCGGCGCGCATTCTCGGTGGCACTCTGGCATGCACATCAGCGTCAGGTGATGGGGAAAAACCTGGTGGATCAGCCGCTGATGCGTCAGGTTCTGGCACAGCAGGCGCTGCAGCTGGAGGGGCAAACCGCGCTGCTGATGCGGCTGGCGCGCGCCTGGTCACAACCGGCAAAACCGCATGAGGTCACATTTGCCCGCTTATTCACTCCGGCTGCAAAATATCAGATCTGCAAAGCAGGTGCCCCGTTCGTCGCGGAGTCGATGGAAGTGCTGGGGGGCATCGGCTACTGCGAAGCGAGCGAGCTGCCGCGCCTCTATCGTGACATGCCGGTCAACAGCATCTGGGAAGGGGCGGGCAACGTGATGTGTCTTGACGTACTGCGCGTGCTCACCCGTCAGGCAGAGGTTTCGGAGATGCTGAGTCAGGAATTTGAAGCGGTGAAAGGGAGTAATCGTCATTTCGATGCGTGCTGGCGTCAGTTACGGCTGCGAATGGGCAAAGTCCCCGAAGAGCAGGCGCGCGAGGTGACCCGCACGCTGCTGCAGCTTGCGACCGGCGCTCAGCTACTGAAATATGGCGAACCGCCGCTGGCGGATGCATGGTGCCAGCAGTGGCTCGATCGGCGTGGCTCCCGCCCGCTTGAGACAGCAATCACAGACCGATTACTGGCCCGCGCCTGTGGCAGGTGATGCGCCGTAAAGAATCGCGCTGGCGTACCAGAGACCGGGCATTACCGTTTCACTCAGCGCCACGATCTGATAGTAAGCCGCACCGGCCTGGTTAGCCCGGGTGGCCACGGCCCGCCCGGCATCATCCGGTGAGCCGCGCACGTTAACGGTAATATTGCCCAGCTTTGGCAAACCGCCACTCTGCGCCCGTGAAATCTCCTGCGCCTGTTGCGTCGGCGTGGGCGGTGCTTTTGGCGTGGTCTCAAGCGCGGAACAGCCTGCCAGCAGCAGGCTTATCATCAGTAAATAAGCGAAACGCATAGCAAAACCCTCTTTCAGGACGAAGCATTAAGTGTATGCCATCGCCCTGAATGACGTCAGGATTTAAGGCTGAATACGCTGACCAGCTGGGTCAGGTGATGCCCTTTATCACTCAGGTTCTGCGCGCTGTTTTCCGCCTGTGTCACCAGTTCGCTGTTCTGGTGAGTCGCCTGGCTGATCTGGTTCATCGCCAGATTAACCTGGCCGATGCCTGCCGCCTGCTGCTGCGCCGCGACGTTGATCTCGCCCATCAGCGCCTGCACCTGCTCGATGTGGGTCACAATGTCGCTCATCGCATCTCGCGTCTGCTCAGATAACTGATGGCCCTCCGCCACGTTGCTGATGGAAGTCGCAATCAGTCCATCAATCTCTTTAGCGGCCTGTGCAGAACGCTGTGCCAGCGCACGCACTTCTGCGGCCACCACGGCAAAGCCACGGCCCTGTTCCCCGGCACGTGCCGCTTCAACGGCGGCATTCAGCGCCAGGATATTGGTCTGAAAGGCGATCGACTCAATCACGTGGGTGATATCCGCAATGCTTTGTGATGAAACCTTAATCGCCGACATGGTGTTGACCGAACGCACCACCGTCTGGCTGCCGTGACTGACGATATCGCTGGCTTCGGCCACCAGTGACATCGCCTGACGCAGGCTGTCTGCGGTGTGTTCAACCGTCGCGCCAAACTGCTCCATGCTGGCGGAGGTCTGCTCCACGCTGCTGGCCTGACGCCCGATCTGCTCGCTGATGTTATGACTACTGGCCGCGATGGTGTCCGTGCCGTCGCTGATCTCCTGCGCCGCGCCGCGCACCTGGCTGACGATTTTCTCCAGACCATCGCCAATGCCGTTGATCGCAACGATCAACTGGCCCACTTCATCGCGACGCTGGGTATCCATATGGACCTGCAGATTCCCGGCGGCATACTGCTCCGCCAGATGGATCACCTGCTGCAGCGGACGGGTAATCGCCCGACGGCTGTACCAGACAAACCCCAGCGCAAAGACCACCACCAGAATCAGTCCGGTTATCAGGAACAGGTTACGGCTATGCGTAATCGGGGCGAGCAGGCTTTCACGGTTAACTTCGCCGGCAATCACCCAGTTCCAGCCCGGCAGCTGCTGCCAGGCCAGAATCTGGTGCTCGCCGTTGATCTCTGCCTGCAGCATGCCCTGCGGCTGAGTCAGCAGCGGCTGGAGTGTCGCGTCATCCCAGGCGGGTCGTTTTCCTTCGTCGTGCTGATCGAACAGATACTCTCCCTGCGTCTTACCGGGGGTGCCGTTGAGCACAAAGAAATGACCACTATCACCCAGCTTGCGTGCCAGGATTTTTTCACGCATCAGCGCATACTGCTTATCAATACCAACGCCGACGAACAGGATGGCGACAACCTTGCCACTCTCATCTTTTACCGGCTGATATTGTGTGATGTAGCGATGGCCGAACAGCGTTGCCAGCCCCTGGTAAACGTCGCCCTGACTGACGCTTTTCCAGGCGGCGCCGTTGCGGTCAAGCTGCGTACCGATTGCGCGACTGCCATCCTGCTTTTTCAGCGAGGTGGAAATACGGATAAAATCATCGCCGTCACGCACAAAAATGGTCGCCACGGCGGCGGTGCGTTCGGTGAAATCATCTACCGCGGTCTGGTCGAGGTTCAGCGTTTTTAACCCGGCGCGCAGCACCGGCGTCGAAAAGGCACCGACCTGCACCCGGGAGCCTTCATCCAGGCTAAAGCGCTTAGGCAGGAAGCTGGTAAACAGACTGGTGTAGTGAGCCACCTCTTCGGTGAGAGTGGCGTTGAACATGGTGGCCATTTCACTGATGCCCTGCACCTGGTTTTGCATGTCATCGATGGCGAGATTTTCCAGCTGCCGCGAAGCGGTGTGGCTCTGGGTTAGCGTCAGAACCAGCAACAATAACGCTACGCTGAGAGACGTCAGTACAGACAGCTTAACTCCAAGACTCAGGCCGCTGAGAGAGAGACGCTTCATAAATTACCTTTGATCAAGTTAGGGGGACACAACATCAACGGCAAAGCGCGGGAAAAGTTTAGGCCGAAATCTGGCGACTAAACGCAGCAGGGGATTTCGTAAATTAACCCGCAGACGTACACTCAATCGGCACGCCTTGCCCCTTCTCAGGAGAGACCATGATTGAACTCACCACAGAAACGCTGGCCGGTATCGAATGCCTGCACGCCACGCCTGCCGGACAACGGCATCAGCCACTGCCCACCGTGCTGTTTTATCACGGCTTTACCTCTTCAAAAGAGGTCTACGCCTACTTCGCTGTCGCGCTGGCTCAGGCGGGGGTCCGGGCGGTGATGCCGGATGCGGATCTGCACGGCGCGCGCTATCACGGTGATGCCGATGCACGCCTTGGCCGCTTCTGGGAGATTCTGAAACAGAACATTGATGAGCTGCCGCAGCTGGAATCGGCGCTGCGCGCTGACGATCTGATCGCCGGCGAGCGCTTTGCGGTGGCGGGCGCGTCGATGGGCGGCATGACGGCGCTGGGCGCGATGGCGCGTTATCCGCAGATTCAGAGCGTCGCCTGCCTGATGGGATCGGGCTATTTTATGCAGCTCAGTCAGTCGCTGTTTCCGCCGCTGGTGGCCGACACGCCTGAGCAGCAAGCGCAGTTTGCTGCCCGCATGGCACCGCTGGCCGACTACGATCCCTGCAACCGGCTGGAGGCACTGGCAAACCGTCCGCTGCTGTTGTGGCATGGTGAGGCGGATGAGGTGGTGCCCTGGGCGGAGAGCGTCCGGCTGGAGAGGGCGCTGCGTGACAACGGGCTGGCGCAGCATCTGACTTCGCTGTCTGAAAAACAGATTGGACATAAGATCACGCCATCAGCATTGACGGCGCTGGTCAGCTTTTTTAAACAGCAGCTATAAAATGAGCGGGCGGAGAGTGGATCTGCCGCCCGTAAATTTACCGGCACTTACCAGTGCGCAGACGATTTTTCTGCTGCTCTGGCAGGCGCGTTGACCGGGTTCTTTTGTGGCGCATCCAGCCGATTAACATAGATATAACCCGATGCCGCTTCGCTGCTGTGACTTCTTATCTGCTGCGCACAGTCAGCATTGCTGGCAAGAGCGGGTGGAGACAGGAAGAGACCCAGTAAAGTGGCGATGACGAACGTTTTCATGCCCGACTCCTCACTTCAGGGAACACACTCTGTTAGACGCCGATAAGCCAAACCGTAACGTCTGCATTAAGTTTAGCGACTGTGCACATTATCGCCAGATCGTCCGCCTGAAGCTCTTTATCAGCTTTTTTGAACCTTTCCCGCTTAACGCGCTGTATTCACATGATTAGCACGAAAAGCTACCGTATATGGCACGCCGGATGGCATTTGTTGAAATGTGCGCTTGAGTTTAGCCGTCGCCGCCAGTATGATTACGCGTCAATTTTTCAGCCGCATTCTCAGGCTGTGTCCCACAAACGCTCGTCATAACGAACCTTTGTGGGACACAGCCTATAACGTTCCTTGCTTCCATGGGCCGCGGTTGACCCCGACAGGAGGCTGAATAATCCGTAAGGAGCAATTTCGATGCGTCATTACGAAATCGTATTTATGGTTCATCCTGACCAGAGCGAACAGGTTCCTGGCATGATCGAGCGTTACACTGGTGCTATCACTGGTGCAGAAGGCACGATTCACCGTCTGGAAGACTGGGGCCGCCGTCAGCTGGCTTACCCGATCAATAAACTGCACAAAGCGCATTACGTTCTGATGAACGTTGAAGCGCCGCAGGAAGCGATCGATGAGCTGGAAACGAACTTCCGCTTCAACGACGCCGTTATCCGTAGCATGGTTATGCGCGTTAAAAACGCGGTAACTGAAGCATCGCCGATGGTTAAAGCGAAAGATGAGCGTCGTGATCGTCGCGAAGATTTTGCTAACGAATCCGCTGATGAGTCAGATGCTGGGGATTCTGAAGAGTAATCCATCGTGACGGTTAATCGACTTCGCCTGTCTGGCACTGTGTGCAAGACGCCGGTTCGAAGAGTTAGCCCGTCAGGAATTCCTCACTGTCAGTTCGTGCTTGAGCACCGCTCAGTGCAGGAGGAGGCCGGGTTTCACCGGCAAGCCTGGTGTCGTATGCCGGTTATTATCAGCGGCAGCGCCCATCAGGTGATTACTCAACATATAACGGTCGGCACGCAACTCACACTCGACGGTTTCATTAGTTGCCATCAGGCACGAAATGGCCAGAGCAAAGTGGTGTTCCATGCCGAGCAGATTGAATTGATAGATTCTGGAGACTAGCCTAATGGCACGTTATTTCCGTCGTCGCAAGTTCTGCCGTTTCACCGCGGAAGGCGTTGTTGAGATCGATTACAAAGACATCGCAACGTTGAAAAACTACATTACCGAAAGCGGTAAAATTGTCCCGAGCCGTATCACCGGTACTCGTGCAAAATACCAGCGTCAGTTGGCTCGCTGCATCAAGCGTGCGCGTTACCTGTCTCTGCTGCCGTACACTGATCGTCATCAGTAATCGGCAACTGTCCATTAACGACTTTAAGAGGATAAGGTAATGCAAGTTATTCTGCTTGATAAAGTAGCAAACCTTGGCACCCTGGGTGATCAGGTTAACGTTAAAGCGGGCTACGCTCGTAACTTCCTGGTACCACAGGGCAAAGCTGTTCCTGCTACCAAGAAAAACGTTGAGTTCTTCGAAGCACGCCGTGCTGAACTGGAAGCCAAACTGGCTGACGTTCAGTCTGCAGCAACTGCACGCGCTGAGAAAATCAATGAACTGGGCACTGTAACCATCACGTCTAAAGCGGGCGATGAAGGTAAACTGTTCGGTTCAATCGGTGCCCGCGACATCGCTGATGCAGTGACTGCAGCTGGCGTTGAAGTGGCTAAGAGCGAAGTTCGTCTGCCGAACGGCGTTCTGCGCACTACCGGTGAGCATGAAGTAAGCTTCCAGGTTCACAGCGAAGTATTCGCGAAACTGAACGTGAAAGTAGTTGCTGGTTAATCTTTATTAACTGAGCACGACACAAACGCCGGCCTTGTGCCGGCGTTTTTGTTTTTGTGCCTTTCAATCGCCGCTGTTCGCGTTACTGCGCGCGAATAAAGCTGCCGTCTGGCTGACGTGTAAACAGCACCGGACCGTTTGCGCCCTCCACCGTCAGACCTGTTACAGCCCCCTGCGCATCCTGACGGATTTTTACCTGCTGACCACTTTTCAGTGAGCTGAGTGGCTGATCGCTGCCTTCCACCCGCGCCATCGCAAACACATCATTGACCGGCAGACTATTATCACGAAACAGCTGCGCCAGCGTCTGACCGGAAGCGATGGTCAGATTGCGCCACTCCCCCTGAGAATCGGCTTTTGGCGTCTGCTGAGACGGTGAGGATGACGGCTGGCGGCTACTGTTGTTCTCATAAATATCCGCCTGCATCGGCACCTCTTTCTCCCTCTGGGGTGCGACCGGCTGCTCAACCGGATAGCGCAGCGTGCTGGCGGGCCAGAGAAACGCCACCAGCATCACCAGCAGTGCGGCCACAATGCCACGGCGGTGCGGCGCAGGCAGCGGGTCCATCCAGCGAATGTGGTCGGTAAAATGCCAGATACGCTGAAGCCATGTCGGCAGGCGGGATGACGTGTCTGAAGCCATTCGGGGTTCCTCCTCTCCGGCAGGCTGCTTTAGCCTGCGTGCGGCCAGCCAGGTCTGCAGCCGGGATACAAGATATTTTGCACGCATCCTGCGGCGTCGTGGGGCTATCTGGCCCATGTTTACTCTCTTATTCGTGTGCTACAGAGGGGGTGATCCCCCCCGATAGTTATAGTATGGGCAATACCGGCGCGAAGTGCCTGCCAGCATTGATAAAATTGACGGCTCTATTGTTTCTCTTTCCCCGGAAAAAGTCATCTGCGATGCAGGGCATTTTACGCCAGCGGCCTGCGCTGCTATGCTGCCCGTTCGAATTTATCCGAGAGTGAAAGGAACGAAGATGACTACCCCTTCTTTCGACAGCGTCGAAGCACAAGCAAGTTACGGTATTGGTTTACAGGTTGGCCAGCAGTTGCTGGAATCTGGTCTGCAGGGTCTGCAACCAGAAGCACTGCTCGCGGGTCTGCGCGACGCGCTGGAAGGGAACTCGCCGGCCGTACCGGTTGATGTGGTTCATCGCGCACTGCGTGAAGTGCATGAACGTGCTGAAGGCGTGCGTCGTGAGCGCACCGAAGCCATGGCCGCAGAAGGTCAGGCGTTCCTGCAGGAACATGCGCAGCGTGAAGGCGTGAGCAGCACCGAATCAGGCCTGCAGTTCAGCGTGATTACGCAGGGCGAAGGTCCAATCCCATCACGTCAGGATCGCGTACGCGTTCACTACACCGGTAAACTGATCGACGGCAGCGTATTCGACAGCTCTGTTGCCCGTGGCGAACCGGCGGAATTCCCGGTAAGCGGCGTAATTCCAGGCTGGATTGAAGCACTGACCCTGATGCCGGTTGGCTCAAAATGGGAACTGGTGATCCCACAGAACCTCGCGTATGGCGAGCGCGGTGCGGGTGCCTCTATCCCACCATTCAGCACCCTGATCTTCGAAGTCGAACTGCTGGAAATTCTGTAATTCCGGACGCTGCAACCACCCCGGTTGCAGCGTTTTCTTCCGCCTTATTTCTGCTGTAAATTCACCTGCCACAGAGCAAAGCCGATCGCATCTGTCCCTTTGGGCTGAAGCGGATATTGCGCATGCTGCTTAATAAATCCGGTCGCTTTATCACCCGGTGCCGTTTCAAACTGAATGTCGAGCGGGGTGGATGAGGTAATCGGTGCCAGCCGCCAGTTATTGTCCGCCTTCGGCTGAACTTCACCGTGCGCTTTGGTTTCCGCGCTGATGTAGGCTGCAACCACGGAACGGTTCTCATCCGGCGAGGCAAAGGCGATATATTTATCCCCGGTGCCGGCAAACTTGCCGCCGTAAGCGCGATAGTTATTGGTTGCCACCAGGAAGGTCGCCTGCGGATCGATGGGCTTACCCTGCCACGTTAGCTGACGGATACGCGAGGCGTCAGGATGGATCAGCTGGCACTCTGCGTCGTAGCGCGCGGGCTGGGTCACATCAATCTGATAATTAACCCCGTCAATCACATCAAAGTTATAGGTGCGGAAATCCCAGTTGATCAGTGACTGCGTTTTCGTGCTGTGGGGATCGATCTGATTAAACTGGCCCGCTGAGCACTCCAGCCACTCTTTTACCTGCGCACCGGTGACTTTCATGACCACCAGGGTATTGGGATAGAGATAGAGATCGGCCGCGTTACGGAAGGTCAGCGCGCCTTTCTCCACTTCGACATAGCTGGCCGGATCGTTTTTACGTCCGCCCGCTTTAAACGGCGCAGCAGCAGAGAGCACCGGCAGGCGGCCCAGATCCGGATCGCCCTGAATGAAATGCTCCACGTAGGCGCGCTGGGCATTATTGACGATCTGTACCGTCGGATCGTCCTGTACCAGCGACAGGTAGCTGTACATCACATCGGCGGACTTGCCGATGGGCTTCGCCACAAACTCTCGCGTGGCGCGGTGATCGTCAGCCAGTACCTTCACCAGCGCCGGATCCTCTGCCGCCAGCGATTTCTTCGCTGCGGTATCGTAAATTGGCCGCGCCTGTGCTTTGCCGCTGCTCACCTGCCAGCGTCCGCCCTCATTGTTCAGCACCAGGTCAACCACGCCAAGGTGATCGCCCCACATGCCTGGCATCACCGCCGGAATACCGTTCAGGGTGCCGTTGGCGATATCTGCACCCTTGATGTCAGCAAACTCCTTGCCGGGGAAGACCGCATGCGCATGACCAAACAGGATGGCGTTAATGCCTTCCACCTGGCTGAGATAGTAAACCGAGTTCTCCGCCATCGTGTGATACGGCTCGCTGCTCAGGCCGGAGTGGGGAATAGCGATAATCAGATCTGCGCCCTGCGCGCGCATCTCAGGCACGTAGCGGCGAGCCGTTTCGGTGATGTCATCGACGCGTACCTTGCCCTGCAGGTTGGCTTTATCCCACACCATGATCTGCGGCGGCACAAAGCCGATATAACCTATCTTCAGGGTCTGCGTTTTGCCCTCGCGATCAACCACCGTGGTGGATTTGATGAGGTATGGGGTAAACAGCGGTTTGCCGCTCTTCACATCAATCACGTTGGCGTTCACATAGGGAAAGCGTGCGCCCGCCAGCGCTTTTTTCAGGTAGGGCAGGCCATAATTGAATTCATGATTGCCGAGGTTACCGACGCTGTAATCCAGCGTGTTGAGCGCCTTGTAGACCGGATGGATCTCGCCCTCACGTAATCCTTTGGCCGCCATGTAGTCACCCAGCGGGCTGCCCTGAATGATGTCGCCGTTATCGACCAGCAGGCTGTTTTTCACCTCCTGGCGTGCGGCGTGGATCAGCGTGGCGGTTCGCACCAGACCAAACTTCTCGGTTGGCGTGTCTTTGTAATAGTCGAAATCCATCATATTGCTGTGCAGATCGGTGGTTTCCAGTATCCGCAAATCCACCGTCGCCGCCTGGGTGGCGACGGAAACGCTCAGTGCCAGTAACATCATTCCGGGCTTAAACATGCTTGCTCCTGCTGCAAAATAAATAAGGATCTCAAAATAATGTAAAAGCATGACAGATAGTCATTTTAAATCGTGATGGGTATAACGTTTTGACGCATCGGTCAGCGACGGATTCTTAAACCATGGAGGCGTAGCGGCACAGGCGTGGCGATAAATGGGTAACTATGATATTGATATATCTATAAATTGAATCGCCGGAGTGCCTGTAAATGGGTACTTCAGGCGGAACTGCTAAAATGTCACTATCTGACGATGAGCTGATCCGGCAGCAGACAGACACAATGAGGTGAAAAATGTTAGAGCAAATCTGCCAACTGGCACGCGAAGCAGGCGACGCGATTATGCAGGTCTATAACGGTGCCGCGCCGCTTGACGTTTCTCACAAATCGGATGATTCGCCGGTGACCGCCGCGGATATCGCTGCACACGAGGTGATCCTCGCGGGCCTCAAAAAGTTAACGCCTGATCTCCCCGTGCTGTCAGAAGAAGATCCGCCAGCCTGGGAGGTGCGTCAGCACTGGCAGCGCTACTGGCTGGTCGATCCGCTGGATGGCACCAAAGAGTTCATCAAGCGTAACGGCGAATTTACCGTTAATATTGCGCTAATCGAAGCAGGCAAGCCGGTAATGGGCGTAGTCTATGCGCCGGTGCTGGGCGTGATGTATTCCGCTGCAGACGGCAAAGCGTGGAAAGAGGAGGGCGGTCAGCGTGAACAGATTCATGTCCGTGATGCGCGTCCTCCGCTGGTGGTGGTGAGCCGTTCACATGGCGACGACGATGAGATGAAAGAGTACCTGAAGCAGTTAGGTGAACATCAGACCGTCGCGACCGGATCCTCACTGAAATTCTGCCTGGTGGCAGAAGGAAAAGCCCAGCTCTATCCCCGTTTCGGACCCACCAACATCTGGGATACCGGCGCGGGTCATGCCGTGGCGATGGCGGCGGGCGCGCATGTGCACGACTGGCAGGGTAAAACTCTGGACTACGCGCCGCGCGAATCCTTCCTTAATCCTGGCTTCCGCGTTTCACTGTTTTAACGCTGTCTGAGCGCTCAGCCTGCTGAAGGCTGAAACCCCGGCGGGCGATGCTCTTCCCACCGGGGCTTCAGCGATTAATCCTTCAGCAGGGAGGTGACCAGCGTAATCACTTTTGTCACTTCATCCTGCGTCAGCGATCCATCCTTCACAAATTTCACCTTACCCTGCTTATCCAGCACCACAATGGCGGAACCGCCCGGCTGTAACTGCCAGGCATGCTGCACATTGCCCTTGCTGTCGACAACAAACTGCGACCACGGATATTGCTGCTTGTTGGTCTCGACGCTGCTGCGCACAAACATGCCCGTACCGGGAATGGCATCATCTGTATTCACGATGGTGGTGGTCTGATAGCGATCATGCGGCAGCTTCGCGGCCTTAATCGCCTCGATCAATGCGGCATTCATCTCTTTAGCGGATGAGCGACCCGCGATGTGCTGAACCACGCGAACTTTTCCGCCGAGCTGCGCGCTATTCCAGTTTTTGTAGCTAAACTTATCCTGCTGCAATAACAGCTCGCCTTTGTCGTTCACGCCAACGGCCGGTACCCGCATATCCTGCCTGAGGTTATGAGCCATCACGCTTGCCGGTATCAGTAAAGACAACGCTACAGCTGCCAGAATTATTCGCATTGCTATTTCCTTGAGTGATCAGACCAGTTAGTCATTTTACTGCAATAGTAAGCAGGGATGATGCGCCTGTCCTGGAAAGGTGTCAGGTTTGTTATGGCCGCCACAATTCCTTAACCAACGAAGGTTTATACTGTGTTGTGTGAGCCTGATAACAGAGTGTTCTGTAATGATGTGTCAATTCAGTAAAAAAAATCACTTTTAGGAACATTAGTAGGTTTGAGTGTTCTATAGTTATCGCGAATTCGCGCTTCATGGGCTGGAACCAAATTTGGAAACGGCGAAGCGTGCTTAAAAATGTACAGGAGTTAGTCAGTATGAAGATCTTCCAGCGCTATAATCCGCTACAAATAGCGAAATATGTAAAAACGCTGTTCAAAGGAAGGTTGTATATCAAGGACGTCGGCGCGTTCGAGTTCGACAAAGGGAAAGTATTAATCCCGCGCGTCAAAGATAAACAGCACCTGAGCGTGATGTCAGAAATTAACCGCCAGGTCGTTCGTCTCAAACTTGAGTTCAACTAATCATAAGGGCGCCGATGGCGCCCTTAGTGTCTGGCCAGTCAGGCCATTTTATTTGTCACTCTGAACCTGAGCAGTGCCAACAATTCTCACAGACTACGTCACATTCCGGTTGTTCCGCGCTGTCCGTGTCCAGACTGCTGGTCATTCTACTCTTCTTCGCTTTTCGTCATGCTCAGCACCGGCGGTCGTTCATCGATGCGGGTGACCAGCAGCTGATCGATGCGATAGCTATCAATATCCACCACCTCGAACTTGTAGCCAGCAAACTTCACAAAATCGGTACGTTTCGGAATCTTACGCAACATATACATCATAAAGCCGCCGATGGTTTCGTAGTTGCCTGACTGCGGGAAATCATCAATGTCCAGCACGCGCATCACGTCATCAATCGGCGTACCGCCTTCAACCAGCCATGAATTCTCATCGCGCGCCACAATCTGCTCTTCCATACCCTGACCAACCAGATCGCCCATCAGCGTGGTCATTACATCATTCAGGGTAATAATGCCCACAACCAGCGCATATTCGTTCATGATCACCGCGAAATCTTCTCCGGCGGTTTTAAAACTTTCCAGCGCTTCAGAGAGGGTCAGCGTGTCCGGCACGATCAGCGCCGAGCGAATCTGCAGGCCGCTGTTCAGCGCCATGCTCTGATTACCCAGCACGCGCAGCAGCAGCTCTTTGGAGTCGACATAGCCAACGATATGGTCGATATCGCCGCTGCAGACCAGAAACTTCGAGTGAGGATGCTGGGCGATTTTGGTTTTGAGGCTGGTCTCATCTTCGTGCAGATCAAACCAGACAATATTCTCACGTGAGGTCATTGAGGAGGGAACGGTACGTGACTCCAGCTCAAATACGTTTTCAATCAGCTCATGCTCCTGCTTACGCAGCACGCCAGCCAGCGCACCCGCTTCAACCACCGCGTAGATGTCGTCGGAGGTGATGTCATCTTTACGCACCATCGGCAGCTTGAAAATACGGAAGAAGACGTTAGCCAGGCCATTAAACAGAAACACCAACGGACGCATTATCAGCAGGCAGAAACGCATCGGGTTGATGATGCGCAGCGCGATGGTTTCCGGTGCGACCATGCCGACCCGCTTTGGGGTTAAGTCAGCAAACAGGATAAACAGGCTGGTGACGATGGTGAAGGAGCAGATAAAGCTGAGCTGCTCCGCCAGTTCCGGCGAGACAAACCGGTTAAACAGGCCGCTGAAAACCGGTGAAAACGCCGCATCGCCGACAATACCCCCCAGGATGGCGACGGCGTTGAGGCCAATCTGCACCACGGTGAAGAACATGCCCGGCGTTTCCTGCATTTTCAGCACGCGCTGCGCATTTACGTTGCCTTCATCGGCCAGCAGTTTCAGTTTGATCTTACGGGCGGCCGCCAGCGAGATTTCCGACAGGGAGAAAAAGGCACTGATTACGATCAGTAACAGAATGACAAGTAAGCTATCTAACATATGAGATCCAAAGGGTTATCCACTTGTCATTTTTGGCCTGGGCAGCGTGGGTAAGCGCAAACAGAGTTGGTTTATCCGTAAAACAAAGCTATCCGTGCCAAAAATGTCTGCGCCAGTTCGACAACAAACGACATGTCGGGGCAGAAATGAAAACAGGCGGAATGCCTGTGGTGGCCGATTATAGCAGGAGCGCTCATCGCGCCGCCAGAGGGCAAACCGCTGCTTAAGGGCGCATTAGCAGCCAGAGCGGCCGGTAACAGACTCGGATTTATCTGAGTGAGTCATATCGGACTGATCATTCCGACCCGCAGGAGTTGTATCGCTCACCCCATTTACCGACAATAGCCCCGTTATTTGACTTAGATGTCAGAGTTGCTCCGCCGTTTGCCATAAAGTGCGGCTATGATGAGGATGTTGCCGTTGCGATAGTGCGGGCAAAGAAGATTAATAAGCGCCCCGCGGAAAAGGGGCCGGCATGATTAACAGGAGTACAGGTGCCACGATTTTATGTTTATTGCATGGCTGGCCTGCTGCTTGCCGCGCCCGCCCTTGAGGCGGCGACAGTGCGATTACAGGTAGACGGCTTATCCGGGGATCTGCAAAAGAATGTCAGAGCGCGTCTGTCCACCATCGGCAGCGATGAGGTCTCGAATGATGGCCGCTTTCGCGCGCGCGTTTCTGTTGCGATAAAAGAGGGGCTGCGCGCGCTCGGTTATTATGAGCCCACCATCGATTTTGAATCCCGCCCCGCGCCTGCGCAGGGGGGACGACCGGTATTAGTGGCACACGTAACGCCTGGTGAACCGGTAAAAATCGGCGGCAGCACGATTGTGGTCGAAGGCGATGCGCGCAATGACGCGGATTACAAAGCCTGGGTGAAGCAGGGACGCCCTGAAGTGGGCAGCCAGCTTAACCATGGGCAATATGACAAATTCAAAAGCGGCTTCTCTAATCTTGCGCTGCGTAACGGCTATTTCGACGGCACGTTTAAAAAAAGCCAGCTTGGTGTCTCGGTGGAGCGGCGTGAAGCGTTCTGGGATATCGACTACGACAGTGGCGAACGCTATCGCTTCGGCGACGTCACTTTCCAGGGATCGCAAATTCGCGAAGAGTACCTGCAAAACCTGGTGCCGTTTAAAGAGGGGGACTACTACAGCTCCCGCGATTTAGCCGAGCTGAATCGCCGCCTCTCCGCCACCGGCTGGTTTAATTCGGTGGTGGTCGCGCCGGAATTCAGCAAGGGACGACAGACCAAAGTGCTGCCGCTGAGCGCAGTAATGTCACCCCGCACCGAAAACACCATTGAAACCGGCGTCGGCTATTCCACAGACGTCGGTCCGCGCCTGAAAGGGACCTGGAAAAAACCGTGGATCAACGACAGCGGTCACAGCCTGGCGGCCAGCGCCTACGTTTCCGCGCCGGAACAGCAGGTCGATCTCAGCTATAAAGTACCGCTGCTGAAAAGCCCGCTTGAGCAGTACTACACCTTCTCCGGCGGCCTGAAGCGCACCGACCTCAACGACACCAAAGCGGATACCACGACGCTTGCGATGTCGCGCAACTGGGACAGCAGTAGTGGCTGGCAGAAGGCGGTCAACCTGCGCTGGAGCCTGGATCACTTTACTCAGGGCAGCGTGACCAACACCACTATGCTGCTCTATCCTGGCGTCAGCGTAAACCGTACCCGTTCCCGTGGCGGCCTGATGCCGACCTGGGGCGATTCACAGCGCTATTCGGCAGACGTCTCTGATACCACCTGGGGTTCAGACGTCGACTTCCTGATCCTGCAGGCGCAAAACGTCTGGATCCGTACCCTTGGCGACAGTCATCGCTTTGTGGCACGTGGCAATCTGGGCTGGATCGAAACCAACGACTTCGACAAAGTGCCGCCGGATCTGCGCTTCTTTGCCGGTGGTGACCGCAGTATTCGTGGCTACAAATACAAAAATATTTCACCGCGCGATGATGACGGCAAACTCACCGGTGCATCAAAACTCGCCACCGGATCGCTGGAATATCAGTACAACGTCACCGGGAAATGGTGGGGTGCGGTGTTTGTCGACTCGGGCGAAGCGGTTAACGACATCAAGCAAAGTAACGTCAAAACCGGTGCGGGCGTCGGCGTGCGCTGGTCTTCACCGGTTGGCCCAATCAAATTTGATATCGCCAGACCCATCGGGGATGACGAAGAGCATGGATTACAATTTTACGTAGGGCTGGGGCCAGAACTATGAAGCTGTGGAAAAAGGTCCTGATCGGCATTCTGATCTTTCTGGTCGTGCTGTTGGGTGGGGTGGCATTTTTAATCGGTACCACGCCTGGGCTGCATTTAGTGCTCAAAGGTGCGTCGCGCTGGGTGCCGGGCCTGTCAATCAAACAGGTCGATGGTGGCTGGCGTAACCTGACCCTTAACGGTCTGCGTTACGAAATGCCTGGCGTCAGCGTCGATGCCGGGCAAATTCATCTGGCGGTGGATCTCAACTGCCTGCTGCACTCCTCCGTGTGCGTTAACGATGTCTCCCTGCGCGATATCAGCGTGGTGGTCGACAGCAAGAAAATGACGCCAGCGGCACCAGCGCCGGAAGAGGAGAGTGGCAACACTAACCTCAGCACGCCATACCCCATCACGCTGCGTCACTTTGGCCTGCACAATATCAATGTCAAAGTTGATGACACCGCAATATCGCTGCTCGACTTCACCACCGGCCTGCAGTGGCAGGATCGTGCGCTGACGCTGAACCCGACCCATATTCAAAGCCTGCTGATTGCGTTGCCGAAAGCGGCGAAAGTGGTCAATGACGAGGTGGTAGAACCGAAAGTCCAGCAGCCACATCCCGCTGAAAAACCGCTGGGTGAAACGCTGCAGGCGATGTTTGCGCAACCCCTGCTGCCTGAAATGCCTGATTTCCGTCTGCCGCTGGATATTGAGGTGCAGCAGATTCTGGGTGAACAGCTGCGCATTACCGGCGACACCGATATTTCCGTCAGCCGGTTGCTGCTGAAAGCCAGAACCGCCGATCGTCAGATGCAGCTCAGCACGCTGGAGGTGGACTCGAACCTCGGCAACCTGAAGGGTAGCGGTCAGGCGACGCTGGCGGATAACTGGCCGGTCGATTTCTCCCTTAACGGCACAGTGAATACCGATCCGATTAAAGGCGAAAAGCTCGCGCTGAAACTTAATGGCGCGATGCGCGACGAGCTGAAGATGGGGCTGAACCTCTCCGGTCCGGTGAATGCGCAGCTGGACGCCACGACCCAGCTGGCGGTGGCGGGACTGCCGCTGTCACTGAAGCTGACCAGTCCGCAGTTACGCTGGCCGCTGACCGGTCCGGTAGCGTATCAGGCGGATAACCTGGACTATCAGTTCAAAGGCAAAGCCACCGACTATGTGATGTCGCTGCAGACCGCCGTGAAGGGTGAATCTGTACCACCGGCGACGATCTCGCTGACGGGTAAAGGCAACGTTGAGCAGTTCAGCCTCGACCGCCTGCGCGTGGCTGCGCTGCAGGGCAACATCGATCTCACTGCGCTGGTGGACTGGAGCAAGGCGATAAGCTGGCGCAGTGAGCTGACGCTGGCGGGAATTAATACCGCTAAACAGTATCCCGACTGGCCAGCAAGGCTGGATGGCAAAATCACCACCCGCGGCAGTCTGTATGGTGGCAGCTGGCAACTGAGCGTGCCGCAGCTACAGCTGAAAGGCAATGTGAAACAGAACGCCGTGACCGCTGATGGCTCCCTGACCGGTAACAGCTACAACCAGTGGACGGTGCCGGGCATTAAGCTGGCGCTGGGACGCAACCATCTGGATGTTAAAGGGGCGCTGGGCGACAGCCTGGATCTCGATGCCAGCATCGACGCGCCCCAGCTCGACAATGCGCTGCCGGGTCTGGGCGGCGTCATCAAGGGCACAATAAAAGCGCGTGGCACCCTGAAGGCACCGCAGCTGCTGGCCGATCTCAATGCCCGTGGTCTGCGCTGGCAGCAGATGCAGATCAATCGCGTCACCCTGAATGGTGACGTCCGTTCCGGCGAGCAGGTGGCGGGTAAACTGCAACTGCGCGTCGAGCAGCTGAAGCAGGATGCGCTGAACATCAGCCTGCTGACGCTGAACGCGGACGGCAATGAGCATCAGCATCAGCTGAAGCTCAATGTGCAGGGCAAACCGGTCTCTGGCCAGCTGGCGCTGAACGGCAGCTTTGATCGCCAGACCGAGCGCTGGAAAGGGTCGCTGAACGACACCCACTTTGATACGCCAGTCGGTGAGTGGCGTCTGACCCGCGCCATGGCCATCGACTATCTGAACAGCCGCCAGACGGCAACCATCGGCCCGCACTGCTGGCAGAACCCCAATGCGCAAATTTGTGTGCCGGAGCCGGTTGAAGCGGGCCCGGCAGGCAAGGCGCATGTGGTGCTGAATCGCTTTGACCTGGCGATGGTGAAGCCGTTTATGCCGGATGCGACTCAGCTTAGCGGCCTGTTCAGCGGCGACGTGCGCGTCAACTGGACTGCCGATGGCAGCCTGCCAACCGGTACCGTGGCGCTGAAGGGCAACGGCGTGAAAGTGGTGCAGGATGTGCAGGGCAACAATCTGCCGATCGCCTTTGACACGCTGAACCTCAATGCCGCGCTGCGAAACGGACGCGCTCAGCTCGATTGGCTGATCCGCATCGCCAATAACGGTCAGCTGGATGGCAACGTGCAGATCGACGATCCGCAAAATCGCCGCACGCTGGGCGGTAACGTCAACATCCGCAATGTCTCGCTGGCGATGCTCAATCCGGCGCTGATGCAGGGCGAGAAGATCAAAGGCAGCCTGAACAGCAGCCTGCGTCTGGGCGGCAGCGTGCAGCAGCCGCAGGTATTTGGTCAGCTTGGCCTGACAGGTGTGGATGTGGATGGCAACTTTATGCCGGTTGATTTGACCAATGCCAACCTGAATCTGGTGTTTAACGGCATGAGCTCCACCCTGAACGGGCTGGTGCAGACCGGGCAGGGCAATATCAACCTCAGTGGTAACGCAGACTGGAGCCAGCTCGACAACTGGCGTGCGCGCATCGCGGCGCAGGGCAGCCGGGTTCGCGTGACCGTGCCGCCGATGGTGCGCATGGATGTCTCGCCGGATCTGGTGTTTGAAGCGACGCCAGCGGCCTTTAACCTTGATGGCCGGGTCGATATTCCATGGGCGCGCATCACGGTGCAGGAAGTGCCGGAAAGCGCCACCGGCGTCTCGTCGGATGAGGTGATGCTGGATAAACAGCTGAAGCCGATTGCACCGCAAACCGCGGCTATTCCGATTAACAGCAATCTGGTGATCCACGTCGGCAACGATGTGCGGCTCTCTGCGTTTGGCCTGAAAGCGAAGCTGAATGGCGATCTGAAAATGGTGCAGGATAAGTCAGGACTCGGCCTGAACGGTCAGATCAACATTCCGTCCGGTCGCTTCCACGCTTATGGTCAGGATCTGATCGTGCGTAAAGGCGAGCTGCAGTTTGCCGGTCCGCCGGATCAGCCTTACGTCAACCTGGAAGCCATCCGTAACCCGGATGCTACCGAGGATGGCGTCACCGCGGGTCTGCGCGTCACTGGCCTGGCGGATGAGCCAAAAGCGGAAGTCTTCTCCGATCCGGCGATGTCGCAACAGGAAGCGCTTTCCTATCTGCTGCGCGGTCAGGGATTGGGCAGCGACGGCGACAGTAACGCCCTCACTTCAGCACTTGTTGGCTTAGGGGTTGCACAAAGTGGGCAGGTTGTGGGTAAAATCGGGGAGACATTCGGTGTCAGCAATCTCGCTGTTGATACTGCCGGTGTTGGCGACAGCCAGCAGGTGCAGGTCAGCGGCTATGTGCTACCGGGTCTGCAGGTAAAATACGGTGTTGGCATATTTGATTCACTGGCGACGTTAACCTTGCGTTACCGCCTGATGCCTAAACTCTATCTGGAAGCCGTGTCCGGTGTGGATCAGGCTCTCGATTTGCTCTATCAGTTTGAGTTTTAGCAATGCGAATAATTGTCTACGGCAGTTTACGGCGCAAACAGGGAAACAGTCACTGGATGACGAATGCGCAGTGGCTGGGTGATCACCAGATTGAAGGCTTTGAGCTTTACAGTCTGGGCCATTATCCCGGCGTGATTGAGGGCAATGGAGCGGTACATTGTGAGGTGTACCGCATTGATGCCTCAACCCTTGCGGAGCTGGATGCGCTTCGCACCAAAGGGGGAGAGTACAAACGTTATCTGACTCAGACGCCGTTTGGCAGTGCATGGCTTTATGTCTATCAACGCTCAGTGGCAGGACGCCAGCGCATAATGAGTGGTGACTGGCTGAAGCGCGATGAGGAGCCAGAGGCCTGAACAAAAACACCGTCCATCCGGACGGTGTTTTTTTTTCGACTCACAAACCGGCAGCAGAATTACTTCTTCTGTGCGCGCTCGTAAGAGGAGATGATTTCAGCTTTAGCGGCTTCGGCATTATCCCAGCCATCCACTTTCACCCATTTGCCTTTTTCCAGATCTTTGTAGTGCTCAAAGAAGTGGGTGATCTGTGCACGCAGCAGTTCTGGCAGGTCGTTCACATCTTTGATGTGATCGTACTCTTTAGAGAGTTTGGTGTGCGGAACGGCAACCAGCTTGGCATCTTCGCCAGACTCGTCGGTCATTTTCAGCACGCCAACCGGACGGCAGCGGATCACTGAGCCTGGAACCAGTGGATACGGGGTCGGAACCAGTACGTCAACCGGATCACCATCCAGAGAAAGGGTATGGTTGATGTAGCCGTAGTTGCACGGATAGAACATGGCGGTAGACATGAAACGGTCTACAAACAGGGCACCAGACTCTTTATCAACTTCATATTTGATCGGATCAGCATTCGCTGGGATCTCAATGACAACGTAGATATCTTCTGGCAGGTCTTTACCTGCTGGCACCTGGTTCAAACTCATCTGGCATTCCTTCAGTAGTCGTATGTTGAGTGTCGGCTATTATAGCCAACTGACTCTGAAAGTATGCCCCCTTTTTGGCGTTTCGGAATGCGCCCAAACGCTACTTAGCCGCCACAAACAGCGAAACAATGCCTGCGGCAATCAGTGGTCCTACCGGCACCCCACGGAAGAACGCCACGCCAATCACCGTACCAATCAGCAGACCACCAATCACCGAAGGCTGGACGCTCATAAAGTTCACGCCACGGCCGCCTAGCCAGGCGACAAAGATCCCTACCAGAATCGCCACAATCGACTTCCAGTTAGCAAACGACTTGATCAGCGCAGAAGCGGGCAGTGAGCCGCTTGCCAGCGGGGCCATCACCGCCACGGTAAGAATAATGATGCCTAAGGTAATGCCCTGTTTTTCTACGTAGGGGAAGAACTGAGCCAGCGGGGTAATTTTAATCGCCAGCAGCACCAGAATCGAAATCGTGACCGCGTTGTTGTGAACGAAATAACTCAGTACGGCGAGGCAAATCAGAATGATGGTCGAGGCGTAAGCAGCCATGGTTTCTCCCTGAAGGTTAATGAGCGCACTGACTTCAGCCAGCGCAAAAGCCGGTTATCGATCAGCAGTCATCGGGGTTAGCACAGCTGCCTTTACCAAGTGACTGCAACATCAGTGCCTGATTGCGCACCAGGCTCAGGCTCTGAGCGCTCAGCGCCACGCTGCCCAGCGTGCCTTGTGTACTGAGCTGGCTGCGGCTCGCCTCAAGCCAGCTGTCGCGGTAGCTCAGCCAGGCGCGCTGCGCGGCACGCAGTTTGTTTTTAGGTTCGCCGGAGAGGGTTTTCATCAGTTTGTTGTACTGCTTATTCATCTCCTGATCCCAGGCCCGATTGGCCGCAGCGTAGCACTGGTTCATGGCAAGGGTAGTCGAGGCGTCATTGAGGCAGCGATCGGGCGAGGCGTCCTGGGGCATATCCTCTGCCAGCGCCGCCGTGCTGAGGCACAGCAGCATCAGAAGTAATCCTGGTTTCATTCTTTTCTCCGGATAACGGATAAGCGGCGATTAGCTTGATGGATGTTCCCGTGATGATCAAGTTGTTAACACTAATCAGGGTTAAAGTTTCGCGCCGTTACTGCCGATACTTCATCCGTTTTAGGGCCGCTGGAAAATTTGCCTTTTCACATACACGGAAACTATCTGGATGAAACAGTTATCACTTCGCACGGGGTTGCTGGCATTGCTGGCATTTATGACACTGCTGCTGTTGGCGGTGAGTTTTATGGGTATCGTGGCAATTAACAAAGGGAATCGCTCGCTGGATGTGATCAACCGCATTCAGGGGATCGAGCTGAACAGTCTTTACCAGAGCAATGCCGATCTGATGCGGGCCCGCGCTAATGCGGCGCTGGCGGTGCGTAAAATTGAAATTGGTTTGCTGGAAGAGGGGGCGGCAGTAACAAAACTGTCGCAGGCGGATGTGGTCTCATCCCAGCAAAGCCTGAAGCGCTTTGTGGACGCCGGAACGGTGACGGCGCACGGAAAGATACTGGCGGATGCGGTTTCGGCCAGTTACAAAGCCTATCTCGATCAGGGCATCAAACCGATGATGAACGCTCTGGATAAGCAATATACCGACGAGTATTACCAGCTGCTGGAAGGCAACCTGGCGACGCTGGCGGCCAGCTACAACAAGGCTGTCACGGACTTCAGCCAGCTGGCCGATCAGATCACCCAGGCCCAGCTGGCGCAGGCGGCCTACAACGAAACCAAAATGAAAATCCTGATCGCCGTGGCGGTGGTATTAACACTGCTGCTGCTGGTGCTCGCCTGGCAACTGCTGCGTCGGATGCTGCTGCAGCCGCTGAACCTGGCCATTCTCCATCTTGAGCAGGTCGCGGCAGGCGACCTCTCGCAGGCGCTGCCACCGTCGGGCAACAATGAGCTGGGGCGGCTTAATCATGCGCTTGCCGGGATGCAGCAGTCGTTGCGTACCTCGGTGAGTCAGGTGCGCGAAGCGAGTATGCAGATCGACATCGGCAGCCGTGAACTGGCCGCGGGCAACGTCAATCTGTCGCAGCGTACCGAAGAGTCCGCCGCCTCGCTGGAGCAGACTGCGGCCAGCATGGAGCAGCTCACGGCAACCGTGCGGCTTAACGCCAGCAACGCTCAGCAGGCGCACCAGCTGGCTAACGCGGTCTCTGATACCGCCGATCGCGGCGCAGAGGTGGTCTGCTACGTGATGGAAAAAATGCATGAGATTACCGACAGTGCCAATCGTATCGGCGACATTCTTGGCGTGATTGATGGTATCGCCTTCCAGACCAATATCCTGGCGCTCAACGCCGCCGTTGAAGCGGCGCGCGCAGGCGAGCAGGGCCGTGGCTTTGCGGTGGTGGCAAATGAAGTGCGCACGCTGGCACAGCGCAGCGCTAACGCGGCCAAAGAGATCCGTACGCTGATTAGTGATTCACAGTCGAGGGTCAAAGAGGGCAGCGAGATGGCGACGCGTGCCGGGGAAACCATGGATGAGATTTCTGGTGAGGTCATGCGTGTAACGGCACTGATGAAAGAGATCTCGATGGCCTCCGACGAACAGAGCCGTGGCATTGAGCAGGTTAATCTGGCGGTCACACAGATGGATGCGGCGGCGCAGCAGAACGCGGCGCTGGTGGAGCAGGCAACCGCCGCGACCCAGTCGCTGGAAGCGCAGTCCGATCAGCTTCAGGCAACCATGGCGCAGTTCAGGTTGCAGACGGCGTAAAAACAGCAAGGGCGCGAAAATCGCGCCCTTGCTTTTTATATGACTTTTTATACCACTGCCGGATTAACCCTGACGGCAATCCGGGAACTCGGCCAGGAAACGCTCAACGTCGTTCACCATCGCCTCGTTACCGCAGTAGAACGGACAGCGCTGGTGCAGCGTGACCGGTGGAATATCCAGAATACGCTTCTGACCGTCGCTGGCTTTACCGCCCGCCTGCTCTGCCAGGAACGCCATCGGGTTGCACTCATACAGCAGACGCAGCTTACCCTGAGGATGGCTGGCGGTGCTTGGGTAGAGGTAGATGCCGCCTTTCAGCAGGTTACGATGGAAATCCGCGACCAGCGATCCGATGTAACGTGAGGTATAAGGACGGTGCGTGGGCAGATCCTCTTCCTGACAGAACTTCAGATATTTCTTCACACCCTGCGGGAAACGAATGTAGTTACCTTCGTTAATGGAGTAGGTGTAACCCGTTGGTGGATAGGTCATACGTTCGTGGCTGAGGCAGAACACACCCAGAGACGGATCGTAAGTAAACGCATGCACGCCTGCACCGGTGGTATAAACCATCATGGTGGAGGAGCCGTAAACCACGTAACCGGCAGCGACCTGCTTGTTGCCTGGCTGCATGAAGTCGGCTTCAACAACCGGCGTACCCGGCTCGCTGACGCGGCGGTAGATAGAGAAAATGGTGCCGACGGAAACGTTAACGTCGATGTTAGAAGAACCATCCAGTGGATCCATTAACACCACGTATTTACCGTTTTCTTCACCTTCAAAGATCACAAACTCGTCTTCTTCCTCAGAAGCGATACCGGCGACGATGCCGCGTGCCTTCAGTGCTGCCTTCAGTTTCTCGTTGGCAAACAGATCAAGTTTCATCTGCTGCTCACCCTGAATATTCTCGACGCCGCTGGCACCCAGAATATCCACTAAACCGGCTTTGTTGATATCGCGGTGGATGATTTTGGCACCCAGCTTAATAGCGGAAATCAGCGCTGTCAGTTCACCTGTAGCGTGCGGAAAGTCATGCTGCTTCTCGACGATAAATTCGCCCAACGTTTTCATAACACATTCCCTGAATCTTCGATGGAGTGGCAGCACGCGTAACAGTCTGCCAACGGATGCGTACGCAGTTTAGCCGATTGAACTTCAAAAACCATAGTCCTAATCCGTTTCTTCCATCTGCGAGCGGCGTTACACTGTGCGCCGAACTTTTGAGTAATGGATCACGTAATGCGCATTCACATCCTCGGGATTTGTGGCACTTTTATGGGCGGTCTGGCGATGCTGGCCCGTTCACTTGGTCATCAGGTGACCGGGTCAGACGCCAACGTTTACCCACCTATGAGTACTTTGCTTGAACAGCAAGGTATTGAATTAACAGAAGGTTACGACGCCAGTCAGCTTGACCCGGTGCCTGATCTGGTGATTATCGGCAACGCGATGACGCGGGGTAATCCTTGCGTGGAAGCGGTGCTGGAACGCAACATTCCTTACCTCTCTGGCCCGCAGTGGCTGCACGATTTCGTGCTGCGCGATCGCTGGGTGCTGGCGGTCGCGGGAACCCACGGCAAAACCACCACAGCCGGCATGGCAGCGTGGATTCTCGAGGCCTGCGGCCTTGAGCCAGGCTTTATTATTGGTGGTGTGCCCGGAAACTTCGATGTCTCGGCAAAATTAGGAAAAAGTCCATTCTTCGTGATTGAGGCGGATGAGTACGACTGCGCGTTTTTCGATAAGCGTTCCAAGTTTGTCCATTACTGCCCACGTACGCTGATCCTCAATAATCTTGAGTTTGATCACGCCGATATCTTTGACGATCTGCGGGCGATCCAGAAGCAGTTCCACCATCTGGTGCGGATCGTACCGGGCCAGGGCAAGATCCTGCTGCCGGAACATGATCCTAACCTCAAACAGGTGATGGCGATGGGCTGCTGGAGCGAACAGGAGAACGTCGGCGAGCACGGGCGCTGGCAGGCGAAGAAGCTCACCAACGATGCGTCTCACTGGGAAATCTGGCTCGACGGCGAAAAAGTCGGGGAAGTGAACTGGGCGCTGGTGGGTGAACACAATATGCACAACGGGCTGATGGCGATTGCTGCCGCGCGCCATGTGGGCGTGAGGCCGGAAGATGCAGGCCAGGCGCTGAACAGCTTTATCAATGCGCGTCGACGGCTGGAGCTGCGCGGCGAAGTGAACAGCATCAAAGTCTATGATGACTTCGCCCACCATCCGACCGCGATTCTGGCGACGCTGGCTGCCCTGCGTAGCAAAGTTGGCGGCAGAGCGCGTATCCTGGCTGTGCTGGAGCCGCGCTCCAATACCATGAAGATGGGCGTCAGCAAGAACGATCTGGCACCGTCGCTGGCGCGTGCTGATGAGGTCTTTCTGTTCCAGCCGCACCATATTCCGTGGCAGGTATCTGATGTCGCAGAAGCGTGCATTCCGCCTGCACACTGGAGCGCGGATATCGATACCCTGGTGGAAATGGTGGCCAAAGCCGCTCAGCCAGGCGACACGATTCTGGTCATGAGCAACGGCGGGTTTGGTAGTATCCACCAGAAGCTGCTGGACAGGCTGGCATAATGTCACAGGCGCCCGTTTCGGGCGCTTTTTTTAAAAGCATTATTCCCTTAAATATTATTCCCTCAATAAATCCCGCATATTTTTGAATTCGATCTGCTCACTCTTCCTGCCGTTGCCATATTTTTCTTATTAGTGTCTGAAACAGAAAGGCCGCTCTCGCCGGTTATTTCTAGCATCATCCCTGATGTTGCTGAGGAATAATAATTAAAGCCTTAACGTTAAAGGAATAAATAACGGGTTGTCTTTATGCACGGTCTTATATTGATGAGGGTTTTAAATATAAGTTAACTCTGGGTTAAACGAATGAGTTCGGATAATTCATTGCTCTGATTACCACTAATAAGGATGTTCATATGGGAAATAATAATTCATTGTCGTTTTTGCTGGGCACCGCGTTGTTATGCAGTTCTGCTGCGGCGCTGGCCACGGCCACCGTTGATTACCGGCATGAGTACCGCCTTCGCGACCGCACGCACTACGACAAGCTGGGTCTGAGCACCACGCTGCCGGACAATATGTTTCTCGGCGTCGAAACCAAATTCAAAACCGGCGGCGCCGATCCAAAAGACAAATATTATAACGACACCGTGTTAAATGTGGTGGAGGTGACCTTTCTGAAATCGTATTACTGGGGAAACTGGACACTGTCGCCTTTTATTCAGCCAGAATTTAACTCCTCGCGCACTGAATGGAAATTTGGTGTGGCACCCTGGTATAAATTTAATGATCGCTGGTCTCTCGGTGGCCTTTATCGTCTTGAGCTGACCGATTACGCACATGACGATCAATGCCGCACCGGCGGTATTGATTATTGCGATACTGACCGGCATCGCACTGCCAACCGTTTTGATCTCTATCTGCGAAATAAAAGCGATCGGCTGACCACTACGTATAAGCTGGTGTATAAGCACGCGGATGCGAAACTCTTTGCCAATAAACATGACGATTACGAACAGGAGTTACAGTTCGATTATGCGCTTGGCAACGATCGCGTCTGGGTGCCTTACGTCACCTTTGGCGATATCGGTCGTTCTGCGACATCGAGCGAACGCCAGCTGCGGCTGCGTACCGGTATTCTCTACATCTATCGATGAATGCGCTGCCGGGAGGCGGGCGAGGCTGCCCGCCATGGCGTTACTTCGCTTCGGCCAGTTCGCGCAGATACTGGAAAATCTGACGGGCAGACTTCGGCGGCTTGCTGCCCGCTTTCTCTTTCTGCGCGTTACGGATCATGCTGCGTAACTGCTGACGATCGGCATCGGGATAAAGCGCAATCACGTCGCCCATCGCTTCATCACCCTGTTCAATCAGACGATCGCGCAGCATTTCCAGTTTATGGAACAGCGCAACCTGCTGGTTATGGCGATTATTGAGCTTATCCAGCGCAACGCGGATCGGCTCCACATCAATACTGCGCAGCAGTTTACCGATCAGCTGCAGCTGACGACGGCGACCCTCTTTCTTGATGCGCTGTGCCAGTTCAACTTCGGTACGCAGGCGCTCATCCAGCGGGATTTTATCCAGCGAGTTTTTACCCAGATCAACCAGTTCGGCACCCAGGCGCTTTAACTCTTCTGCATCGCGTTTAATTTCACTCTTACTGACCCAGATAATCTCTTCATCTTCTTCTTCGTCATTATCTGGCACATCGTCGAGCCACTCATCGGGCTGTTTGGTCATTTCCGGGCTCCCAAAAAAAAGAGGCTAATCCTACCAGTTTATCGGGTGACTGCGAAATTGTTCTCTGACTCTGATAGACTCAAATCATTCACACATAAGATTAGACGGCAGGTCGATGAACGTATCTACTCAGGTTGCAGAACAGCGAAAAGTACTGGAGCAGGCCATTGCGCAGGCACTTGAACTGGCTAAAGCAAGCACTGACAGCGCGGAAGTGGCAGTCAGTAAAACCACCGGCATCGGGGTCAGTACCCGCTATGGCGAAGTGGAAAACGTCGAATTCAACAGCGACGGTGCGCTGGGCATCACCGTCTATCATCAGAATCGTAAAGGCAGCGCCTCATCGACCGACCTCAGCCCGGACGCGATCAAACGCACCGTGCAGGCGGCGATTGATATTGCGCGCTATACCTCGCCCGATCCCTTTGCCGGTCCGGCCGACGCAGAGCTGCTGGCCTATGATGCGCCAGACCTGGATCTCTACCATCCGTGGGAGATTGATGCTGACCGCGCCATTGAACTGGCTGCGCAGGCGGAACAGGCATCACTGCGCGCCGACAAGCGTATTACTAACACTGAAGGTGGCAGCTTCAACAGCCACGTCGGCATCAAAGTCTTTGGCAACAGCCACGGTATGTTACAGAGCTACTGCTCAAGCCGTCACTCGCTCTCCAGCAGCGTGATTGCCGAGCAGGATGGCAACATGGAGCGCGACTACGCCTACACCATTGGCCGCGCGTTTGAAGATTTGAAGAGCCCGGAGTGGGTCGGTGCAGAGTGCGCGCGCCGTACGCTCTCCCGTCTGGCACCGCGTAAACTTCCGACCATGAAAGCCCCGGTGATTTTCGCCTCAGAAGTGGCAACCGGCTTATTTGGTCATCTGGTTGGCGCGATCAGCGGCGGCAACGTTTACCGTAAATCGACCTTCCTGCTGGATTCTATGGGTCAGCAGATCCTGCCGGAGTGGCTCACCATTAATGAACAGCCGCATCTGCTGAAAGGGCTCGCCTCCACGCCATTCGACAGCGAAGGGGTGCGTACCCAGGCGCGCGACATCATTAAAGATGGCGTGCTGCAGACCTGGCTGTTAACCAGCTACTCAGCCCGCAAACTGGGCCTGACCAGCACCGGTCACGCTGGCGGCATTCATAACTGGCGCATTGCGGGCCAGGGCCACAGCTTTGACGACCTGCTGAAGCAGATGGGCACCGGGTTAGTGGTGACCGAACTGATGGGTCAGGGCGTCAGCGCGATTACCGGTGATTACTCACGCGGTGCGGCCGGGTTCTGGGTCGAGAATGGCGTTATTCAGTACCCGGTCAGCGAAGTGACTATCGCCGGAAATCTCAAAGAGATGTGGCGCAATATGGTGACCATCGGTGACGATATTGAAACCCGCAGCAATATCCAGTGCGGTTCAGTGTTACTGCCTGAGATGAAGATAGCGGGACAATAAAGATGGATTCCTGAAGCAGCCGGTTGGCTGCTTTTTTTCATCACAATAAAAAGGAAGTAATGATGCGTAAGCATGTGATTGCAATGTTGTCGGCTTCTCTGTTGTTCTCCAGCGTCAGTCTCTATGCGGCGGATCTGGAGCAGGATATGGATACACTGAATGCGAACCTGAAAATCGTCAAAAAAAGTGACAATGCCCAGGAGATGCAGCAGGCGTTAACCAAAATGCGTGCCGCAGCGCAGGATGCGCGACAGGGCACGCCGGATAAGCTGGAAGGCCAGCCGGCTGACAGCCCACAGGTGAAAGATTTCCATGCCGGTATCGACTCACTGATCGCGCAGATCGATGTGGTCAGCGCGCTGGCGAAAGCCAACAATGTGGACGGGGCGAAACGCGAAGCAGCGAAGTTCGACGACATCCGCAATACCAACCATAAGAAATTCCGTTAATCAGATCGCCGGCCAGCCAGGCCGGCGGTTTTTTACCATCACTTCTGCTTATTACCGCACCCTGAACCCCCGCGCGTCCGGCTTGTCGCCGCACAACATCACCGCTTTTCTCGGTTAAATCCATCAAATTACGCATTCTGCGACGCGTGTCGCACTAAGCATGCAGCCTGCGATCTGACGCACAACCTTCACTTCAATTTCCACTTGCTGCTGGAAATGTTGCCTCTCCACAGCCGGGGCGATGACCGCTAATTTGTTTTTAACGCGAATTATCCGGTTTAACAGGAGTAGCAAGGTGAGTAATAACGGCGTCCCGGTGTATGAAGCGGCACCTGAGAAAGTGCAACAGCTGGCTGACAGCGTGATGACGCAGATTGCTGCGATCTATCAGCAGCAGGGTATTCAGCCCAATGCGGTTCAGCAGCAGATGCTGCAATCGCATGTCGGTGCCATGGCGTCACGCTCGCTGAGCGGTGAGCCGCTGCCGGAAGTGGAAGCGGAGCTGTTTGAGGATATTCCGCCGGAAACGTTAGCGCTGGCGCAGCAGGTCGTCAATCTGTTTGGCAATCTGCCCCGCGAAGAGGCCTGGCTGCTGTCAGTGCATATTGAAGTCGCGCGATCAAACAACCAGAGAGGAACATAAGATGGTAACAGTAGTGATTGGTGATCGTTTAGGTAAAGGACAGAAAGTGGCTGCGGGCATCGAAAAAGCGGGTGGCCGTGCCGTCGTGGTGCCTGGTGTCGCCGCTGACATGAAACTGGGTGACGTGATGAAGGCGGAAAACGCCGATTTCGGCATCTCGTTCTGCGGCAGCGGCGGCGCTGGTGCTATCACCGCTCAGAACAAATATGGCTACAAAGCAAAGCATGGCATGCGTTCTGTCGACGAAGGCGTCACCGCCATCAATGAAGGTGCCACGGTGCTGGGCTTCGGCTTTATGGATAAAGAAGAGTTAGGCGAGCGGCTGGTGCAGGCCTGGAACAAGAAGCACGGCAGCTGATTATGAAAGAACAATACGTTACCCAGGTGACGGTCGAGGGCAAAGGCGACACCAAAGCGAAAGCCTTTGCCGATGCCCTGAGTCGTGTGCAGAACCAGGTGCTGCGCGCGACGCAAAAAATTCTGCTGCGCATTGAACCTCAGGATGTCCGGGTGCTGCGCGCGCAGGAGAGCGTCAAAACCGAGAAGTTTCTCTTCTTCTTTCTGGCGCGCCAACGGCGGAGCTTCAGCGTCACGCTGGAGATCACCGTCAGCGTCACCGTTTTCGACACCGAACAGGTGGCGTTCACGGCGGCATCGTAAAACAGAGCCTGTTAACGCCAGCCAGCCGTTTGCCCGATGCTCTGCTGTCGCGACATCGCGATGATCAGGCGTGGGCGATGCGGCGGCGTGCGATAGGGCAGGTAAAAACGACAACAAGGTACAACAACATGTTTTTAATCATTTTGTTTAAGTCGTTGATCATTGGCGGGCTGGTAGGGGTCGGCGTCGGTGCGGGTGCGGCGCGCATGTTCCACGCGCCAACCACTCAGGGCATGGGCGCTTTCCGTACGCTGGGCGAGCTGAACTCGTGCGAGGGCGATCCGGCATCCCACTTCTCCTTTGGTCTTGGCTTCTTTTTCAATGCCTGGGCATCGTCGGTTGCAGCCGGTTCATTCACTCAGGATGTGGATCATCGCATCATTCCAAACTGGGGTGCGGCCGCCTTGATGGTGAAGAATCGTAATGTGGCGGAGACGCTGCACGATCCGAAAAAAATGGCCATCGCCTGCGGCATCATCGGCATGATCGTGGTCGCCTTCCTCAACTCCACCGCCTCGGCTGTTCCGGCTGCGCTGCAGGTCACGGCAGTCAAAGTGCTGGTGCCCGCCGCTAACCTGCTGGTGAACACCGTCATGCCGGTGATCTTCTGGCTGGCGGCGATCGACGCGGGCAGAAAGTCAGGCTTCTGGGCCACTATTTTTGGCGGTCTGGCGCAGCTGATCATGGGCAATGCCGTGCCGGGACTGGTGCTGGGTATCCTGATCGGTAAAGGCGTGGAAGAGAGCGGCTGGAACCGGGTCACCAAAGTCATGATGACCGCCATCGTGCTGCTGTTTGTGCTGAGCGGCTTCTTCCGTGGTTTCGACATGAAGCTGCTGCAGTCCTTCCAGCTCGGCATTCCCGGCTGGCTCGACATGATCCACAACTCAGTCAGCGGCAAATAAGAGGCGATGCGATGAACGAAAATAAAGGCTTCTGGTACGCCGACTGGTCTTTCCCGATCTTTGTTGGCCTGCTCTCTTCTGGCGTCTTTGCCGGGACACACATGTATTACCTCTATGGCATCGGCGCGTTCAACGAAGTGGCGTTTGTGTCGATGCTGCGCGCAGGCATGGAGACCGGCGTCTACGGCGCGGTCGCCGCCTTTGGTGCCAGCTTCCTGTTCGCCCGTATTATCGAAGGCTCACTGGTGGGCATTCTGGATATCGGCGGGGCGATTCAGACCGGCGTCGGGCTGGGCGTTCCGGCACTGCTGCTGGGTGCGGGCATTGTCTTCCCGGTGGCGAACTTCGCTGCCTCGCTGGTGACGGGCCTGGTGATTGGTGTGGCGATTGGCTACCTGATTATTCTGGCGCGTAAATTCACCATCAATCAGAGCGACTCAACCTACGGCGCAGACGTGATGATGGGTGCGGGTAATGCCTCGGGACGCTTTCTGGGGCCGCTGATCATCCTGTCAGCCATGGCGGCATCCATTCCGATTGGCCTGGGTTCGCTGCTGGGCGCGCTGCTCTTCTATCTCTGGAACAAGCCCATTACCGGCGGCGCCATCCTCGGCGCGATGATCCTTGGGGCACTGTTTCCGATTGCTCTCTGATCTCACCGGCAGCCCGGCAGCGGGCTGCCGTTAAGGAGAAACCATGTACGACTTGATTATTCGCGGTGCGCGTCTCAGCGATGAGCAGGTGGTCGACATTGCGCTGCAGGATGGCCGTATCGCCGCCATAGGCAAGGTGCAGGGTAACGCGCAGCACGAGCGCGATCTGGCTGGCCGTTACTACCTCAGCGCAGGCTGGATCGACTCCCACGTTCACTGCTATCCCAAATCACCAATTTATCATGATGAAGCGGATGCGATTGGCGTAGCGCATGGCGTCACCACGGTTGTCGATGCGGGCAGCACCGGCGCAGAGCACATTGATGACTTTTACCGGCTGACACGCGCGGCACAGACTCAGGTTTATGCGCTGATCAATATCGCCCGCACCGGCATCGTCACCCAGAATGAGCTGGCTGACATGACGCAGATAGATGGCGAGGCGGTGCAGCAGGCGGTGGCGCGGCTGCCCGATTTTATTGTCGGCCTCAAGGCGCGCATCAGCAGCAGCGTGGTGGGCGAGAATGGTGTGCAGCCGCTGATTAAAGCGAAGGCGATCCAGCAGGAAACCGGCGGGCTGCCGCTGATGGTTCACATTGGCAATAATCCGCCCAATCTCGACCAGATTGCGGATCTGCTCACCACGGGCGATATCATCACGCACTGCTTTAACGGCAAACCCAACCGTATCCTGACGCCGCAGGGCGAACTCAAAGCGGCGGTAAAACAGGCTATCGCGCGTGGCGTCAAACTTGATGTCGGCCACGGCAGTGCCAGCTTCAGCTTTGAAGTCGCCCGCGCGGCGATTGCGCAGGGCATTCTGCCCGACACCATCAGCTCTGACATCTACTGCCGCAATCGTCTGGCCGGACCGGTTCACAACCTGGCGCATGTGATGTCGAAATTTTTCAGTGTCGGTATGACCCTGCCGCAGGTGATTGACTGCGTAACGGTCAATGCGGCGGCAGGACTGCGCCTGCAGCGCAAAGGCCAGCTGAAAGTGGGCTACGACGCCGATCTGACAGTGTTTAGCGTCAAAGAGGAAACCCGGCCATTCATCGATTCAGAAGGTGAACAGGTCGCAGGTGAGAAGCATCTGGTCCCGCTGGCGGCCGTCGTTGCTGGTACGTGGATCGCGACTGAAGAAGGAATAGCGCATGACCTCGGTATATGAAAAGTATGGCCTGAAGCCGGTGATTAACGCCTCTGGCCGTATGACGATCCTCGGCGTCTCTACGCCATCGAGTGAGGTGATCGATACGGTGAAATATGGCCTCGATCACTACTTCGAAATGAAAGATTTGGTGGATAAGACCGGTGCTTATATCGCCGGTCTGCTGAAGGTGGAGAACGCGCTGGTGGTCTCCTGCGCCTCGGCCGGTATCGCCCAGAGCGTGGCGGCGGTGATTGTGAAAGACAACGACTGGCTGGTGGATAACCTGCATGCCGCGCCGCTGACCGTCCCGCATCAGATTGTGGTGCCGAAAGGGCACAACGTGAACTATGGCGCACCGGTCGGCAGCATGGTGGCACTGGGTGGCGGGCAACTGGTGGAAGCGGGTTACAGCAACGAGTGCTCACCCGCCCAGCTGGCGGCGGCGATCACCCCACAGACCGCGGCGATCCTCTATGTAAAATCGCACCACTGTGTGCAGAAGAGCCATCTCGATGTGGCGCAGGCCGCAGCCGTTGCGCGCCAGCATGGCGTCCCGCTGATCGTCGATGCGGCGGCAGAAGAGGATCTGCAATGCTACTACCAGGCGGGTGCCGATCTGGTGATCTACAGCGGAGCAAAAGCGATTGAAGGGCCGACCAGCGGACTGGTAATTGGCCGACACCACTACGTTGAGTGGGTCAAACGCCAGACCAACGGCATTGGCCGCGCGATGAAAGTGGGCAAAGAGGGGATCCTGGGGCTGACCCAAGCGATTGAAAACTATCTGACGCAGCCAAAAATCAGTGGTGCGCAGATGGCAGAAAAAATGACGCCGTTTATTGAACAGCTCAACAGTCTGAATGGCGTGACGGCCCGGGTAGTGTGGGACGCCGCCGGACGCGACATCGCCCGTGCTGAGATCAAGTTCGACGAAGCCGCGATCCAGCAGCGCACCGGCGATCTGGTGCAGGCGCTGAAAAACGGCGATGTGGCGATCTACTTCCGCGGCTACAAAGCCAACGAAGGGATCATTGAGGCGGACGTGCGCAGCGTCAGCGCCGATCAACTGCACACTATTTTCACCCGCATTCAGGCACTGTTAAACGGAGAGAAAAACGCATGACGCTGACCCCAAATTTCTATCAGGATCGTCTCTGCCTTAACGTACTGGCGGGATCGAAAGAGAATGCGAGCGCTATCTGGCAGGCGGCAGAAGGGCATGTGCTGGTCGGCGTGCTGTCGAAAAACTACGCCAGCAATGAAGCCGCTATCGCCGATATGCGCGAGTATGCCGCGCTGATCGATAATGCGCTCTCGATTGGTCTGGGTGCGGGCGATCCCAACCAGTCACAGATGGTGAGTGAGATCGCGGCAGTGCTGCAACCGCAGCATGTGAATCAGGTCTTTACCGGCGTCGCCACCAGCCGTGCGCTGCTGGGGCAGTCGCAGACGATAGTGAACGGTCTGATCTCGCCCACCGGCACGCCAGGGCAGGTGAAAATCTCCACCGGACCGCGCAGCTCAAAACAGCGTGATGGGATTGTGCCCGTCGAAACGGCGATCGCGATGCTGCAGGATATGGGCGGCAGCTCGGTAAAATATTTCCCGATGGGCGGTCTGCAGGCGGTGGATGAGTATCGCGCTGTGGCGGAAGCCTGTGCGAAACAGGATTTCTGGCTGGAGCCAACCGGCGGCATCGATCTGGAAAATTTCGGTGAGATCGTGCGCATAGCGCTCGAGTCGGGCGTCAGCAAAGTGATCCCGCACGTCTACAGTTCGATCATCGACAAAGCCAGCGGAGAGACCCGCGTTGAAGATGTGAAGCAGTTGCTGGCCATCTGTAAAACGCTGCTGGCTTAGAGATCAACACGATCTGCCTGCAACAGGCAGATCGCGCAACATGGACGTTGCGAGACGATCTCCGTAGGCTGATGTTCCCTATTTCTGTCTGCAAACAGGTAACGCTTGTGAGATTTCCCAATCAGCGCCTTGCGCAACTGTTCGATGCCATGCAAAACGAAACGCTGCCTCAGGATGAGCTGGCGCGGCGTTTCGCCGTCTCGACACGCACCGTGCGTACCGATATCACGGCGCTGAATGCGCTGCTGGCAGAACATGGCGCGCAGTTTGTCCTCAATCGTGGCGCGGGCTATCAGCTGAAGATTGAGGATGCTCAGCGCTTTCAGCATCTGCAACAGCATACCGCGTCGCCGCTACGGGTGCCGCGCACCTCGCCGGATCGGGTTCGCTACCTGCTGACCCGCTTTCTTACCGCCGCCTATTCCCTGAAACTTGAAGAGCTGGCAGAAGAGTGGTTTGTCAGCCGCGCCACCCTGCAGAATGATATGGCGGAGGTGCGCGAATGGCTGGGGCGCTATCACCTCACCATTGAGAGCAAGCCACACTACGGCATGAAACTGTTTGGCAGCGAAGTGGCAATTCGTACCTGCCTGACCGACCTGTTATGGCAAATCGATCAGGCGCAGCCCGAGAGCCCGCTGCTCACTATCGAAGCGCTGAACAGCGGCATGCTGGAGACGCTGCGCCCGCTGCTGCAAAGCTGTTTTGCTCAGCACAACATTCGGCTCAGCGATGAGGGTGAACGCTATCTGCGGCTTTACTGCGCCGTGGCGGTGCGGCGTATCAGTGAAGGCTATCCGCTTAACGATCCGGGTGCAGAGGAGATTGGTGATGAGGTGCGTGAAGCGGCCCATCACCTGATTAATCTGATGCGCCCGCTGGTCAGCAAACCGATTTCACCGGCGGAAGAGAACTGGCTGCGGGTCAATATCGCCGCGCGACGCATTCAGGCGATTGCTCCCAGCGCCATCAATGCTGATGACGCCGACGCGCTGGTGGATTATCTGCTCAGCTTTATCAACACCCATTACAACTTCAATCTGCAAAACGATCAGCAGCTGCGTGCTGACCTGCTCACCCACATCAAAACCATGATTACGCGGGTGCGCTATCAGATTCATATTCCCAACCCGCTGCTCAGCAACATCAAACAGCACTATCCCATGGCCTATGATGTCACCTTAGCGGCGGTGACCAGCTGGGGGAAATATACCCCTTACGTCATCACCGAGAATGAGATTGGCTTTCTGGTATTGCATATCGGTGTCGGGCTGGAGCGCCACTATGACGTCGGTTATCAGCGTCATCCGCAGGTGCTGCTGGTCTGCGACAGTGGTAACTCTACGCTGCGAATGATTGAGGCGATGCTGCTGCGCAAATATCCACAGTTGCAGGTCACGGCCCGCCTGTCCCAGCGCGAGTATGAGGCGCGCAGCCGCATCGACGAAGATTTTGTTATCTCTACCATCCGGCTCAGCGAAAAAGAGAAACCGGTAGTGGTGATGTCGCCGTTTCCCACCGGTTTTCAGCTGGAACAGATTGGCAAGCTGGTGCTGGTGGACCGTACCCGGCCCTATATGCTGGCGAAATTTTTTGATGCCCAGCACTTTCATATTGTCGACAGGCCGATGACTCAGTCTGAACTGTTTCGCCAGCTGTGCGATCAACTGGAGGCGGAGGGATTTGTGGATGCGGCGTTCTATCCGTCGGTTGAAGAGCGCGAAGCGATTGTCAGCACCATGCTCGGCGAAGGCATTGCGCTGCCGCACTCGCTGGGGCTGCTGGCAAAGAAAACCGTGGTTTACACCGTGCTGGCGCCGCACGGCATCGCCTGGGGAGACGATACTGCCTATGTCATTTTCCTGCTGGCGATCAGCAAAAGTGAATATGAAGAGGCGATGGCGATATACGATCTGTTTGTGACGTTCCTGCGTGAAAGGGCGATGACCCGCCTGCGGGACAGCACCGATTTCACCCGCTTCAGGGCAGTGGCGATGGATTGCCTGAGCCGCTCCTGGCCCTCGCCCTGAATCGGCGCTTTAGTTTTTCTTCGCCAGCAGGCGCGGGATCTCACGCAGGCACCAGGATTTGGCTTCGCCCATGCTGTCACGCCGCCATGCCATAATAATATCGACCTCGCGGGTATATTCCGGACTCACCACCCGCAGACGGCCTTCCGCAATATCCTGCTCCACCAGCGAATAGGGCATGGTCGCCACGCCCAGGCCAGCCAGCAGTGCACGGCGCTTGTCATCCATGCTGCTCACGGTCAGGCGCTGCTGCTTATCCAGTAACTGCACGGTCAGCACCGGACGCTCACGCGCGGTATCTGCGACCGCAATGCCACGGTATTTCACCCGCGTCACTTCAGACTGGGGCTCAGGCTCGTTATGAATCGGATGGTCGGCACTGGCGACGTAGACGCTCATCATGGTGTAGAGCTTGCGGGTATTGATCTCGGTGGAGGCGCGGAAGTGCATATCGGGAGCGATCACGATATCGGCCCGGCCCTGTTCCAGCCGTTCCCACGCGCCCGCCAGCACTTCCGTCACCAGCGAAAATTGTGTGTTGGCTTTGTCAGCCAGGCGTGTCACCAGCGGAAACAGTGCATCAACAGGTACCAGTGCTTCGGTGACGATGGTCAGATGGGTTTCCCAGCCACGTGCCAGCGCTTCCGCATCGGTGGTGAGCTTATCAGCCGCTTCCAGCAACACCCGGCCACGCTCCAGCAGCATGCGTCCCACGTTGGTAAATTTGGTACGGTGACCGGAACGGTCAAACAGCACCACATCCAGCTCCTCTTCCAGCTTTTGCATGGTGTAGCTGAGGGCGGAAGGGACGCGCCCCAGTTCATCCGCCGCCGCGGCAAAACTGCCACGCCGATCAATCGCATCCATAACGCGTAAAGATTCAAGGGTTAACGCACGCTCTTTAGCCATCCCGGTTCTCTGTCAGGAAATTTGAACATGCCCGGCAGATTAACTGGCTAACAATCCGGCGTCCAGACTTTTACCATGGGAGCATATAGTCCGTGGCCGATCCTCGTCACCGGATGCTGGAGGTAAACAATGATAACGACACGCAGTGCGTCCGCATGTGGTCAGGCCGATTTCGGCTGGTTACAGGCGCGCTACAGTTTCTCTTTTGGCCACTATTTTGATCCCAAACTGATGGGGTACGCGTCGCTGCGCGTACTAAACCAGGAAGTGCTGGCGCCGGGTGCCGCTTTTCAGCCGCGCACCTATCCACAGGTTGATGTGCTGAACATCGTGCTGCAGGGTGAAGCTGAATACCGCGACAGCGAAGGCAACACGATCAGCGTGCGGGAAGGGGAAGCGCTGCTGCTCTCTGCCCAGCCGGGTGTGAGTTACACCGAAATGAACCTGAGCAAAGATCGACCGCTGACACGCATGCAGCTCTGGCTGGCCGCCTGTCCGGAGCGCGAAAATCCACGGATGCAGAAAATCGCCCTGACGGATGGCCGGTTGTCCCAGCTGATCGCCTCGCCGGATGGCATGGACGACAGTCTGCAACTGCGTCAGCAGGTGTGGATTCATCAGGTCGAGCTGGCACCAGGCGAAAAGCATTCGCTGCGGTTACAGGGGCCGCGAGCCTATCTGCAGTCGATTCACGGTTCGCTGGAAGCGATGTCCGGCACGGATCTTCAGGAGAAGCTGGGCTGTGGCGATGGTGCCTTTTTACAGGAAGAGAAGCTGTTGCAACTGACGGCGAAAACCGCGACCCGCGCGCTGGTCATCGACATTCCGGTCTGAACATCGGGCAATAAAAAAGGCGGCCATGGCCGCCTTTTTTGCGTTTTGCGTATTACTTCAGCATGGTGAAGGCCGTGGTGACGTGCTTCACGCCACTGACGCGGCTGGCGACATCAGCCGCTGCCTGCGCTTCCTGCGGTGTCACCAGACCCAGCAGGAACACTTCGCCATTCTCCGTCGTCACCTTCACGTTGGAGGATTTCACCTGATCGCTGCCCAGCAGCTGCGAGCGGATTTTGGTGGTAATCCAGGTGTCTGACGACGTGGTGCCCAGCGTCACTTTCTGGCCGATACGGATCTCGTTATAGACCTCGGTTGCGCCATCAACGCCCATGGTGATCTGCTTGGCTCGACCGGCGATCTCCTGTGAAGGCGCCTGACCGGTCAGCAACACTTTGCCCTGATAGGCGGTGGCGACAACGCGCGCATCGGTTTTAATCTGCTGATCTTTTGCCAGCGCGTTAGTCACGCGTAGCTCCAGCGTACCGTCGTCAACCTGCGTACCCACTGAACGGGGATCGGTGGCCGTTTTGGTGGCAACGGCTGCGCCGCCCGCCACAACCGCAACACAGCCCTGCAGCAGCATGGCGGTTAACAGAATAGCTATAGCATTCAATGCTTTCATTCGTGCTCCTTCGGTCATTCCTGATGGGGAAAGAGAGTGTTATCGATCAGATCGCATAAGCAATTAACGGTGAGCATATGCATCTCCTGAATACGGGCGCTGCGGTGCGACGGAATGCGGATCTCCACATCCTGCGGACCCAGCAGTCCGGCGAGCTCTCCGCCATCATACCCGGTAAGCGCAACGATAGTCATATCGCGTGTTACCGCCGCTTCCACGGCCTTAACGATGTCACGGGTGTTGCCACGGGTTGAGATAGCCAGTAATACATCGCCTGCGTGTCCCAGAGCGCGCACCTGCTTGGCATAGATTTCATCGTGCAGGCGGTCATTACCAATCGCGGTCAGCATCACGTTGTCGGCGCTCAACGCCAGCGCCGGTAAGCTTGGGCGTTCGGTCTCGAAACGGTTGATCATGCTGGCGGCGAAGTGCTGTGCATTGGCGGATGAGGCACCGTTGCCACAGCTCAGGATTTTATTGCCATTCAGTAACGACTGCACCAGCGTCATAGCGGCGCGGGAGATGGCATCGGGCAACGCTTCGGCTGCGGCAATCTGAGTTTGAATACTTTCGGTAAAACACGCTTTAATTCTGTCCTGCACACGACCACCTGGTTCTAAACGTCTGCATTAAAGGCATTCGGCAGCCACTCGAGCGCCGTGCCGGTAATGGCGATGATGTCGAAACGGCAATTCACTGTTTCAAAACTGCCGCCGCGTTGCGCCAGCCAGAGAGCGGCAGCGCGCAGCAGCTTTTGTTGTTTATTCCGGGTTACGCTGGCGAGCGCGCCACCATAACGCGCATCGCGTCGGTAGCGAACTTCAACAAACACCCAACAGTGCCCGTCACGCATTATCAGGTCAAGTTCACCATTGCGAAAGTGAACATTACTGGCGACCCATATCAGGCCAGCCTGCTCCAGATAGCGCCGGGCATCTTCTTCATGCCTGGCGCCAGTCTGACGCCGATTTAGTTGGCCGGTGCGATTTCGCCCCGACGATACTGGTTCCATGTCAACTTCCTGTTGATCACACAATCCGTGTCGGCGCTGAGCTTGCCGGTATTGCCGTCCAGCGTAAAGCCAGGTGACTGACGCATCTGGTTAAAGTGATTCGCCAGCGTCCAGGCATCCATTCCCATGGCATAGAGGCGCACCAGCGAATAGTCATTATTGAATGACTTTGATGTCTGCTGCATCAGGCCAGGATTGCTGCCGGAGAGCAGCGGAATATCGCTGAACTGCAGGCCATCCATTTCCAGACGGAAGTCCGGGCCGGCACCGGCTTGCGCGCTGCGCGAACTGGCGTAGAGCGAGATATTGCTGCGACTGCCGGTGCGCATGGTGATCATCGGTTTGATCAGCTGCAGTTCGTCCTGCGTTGAGACGATGTAGACCGCATCGACACCACCACCGCTGCTGGTGCTGACCACATCTGGCGTGTTCTGCTGTGGTGCCGGGATAGTCAGGCCCGCAATCGTAACACCCTGCGGCTCGGCAGGTGCAGCGTTCACTGGCGTACCGGATAAGCTGATACCCGCGCCGCTGTTAATGCCCTGTTTCAGCTCTGAGGTCGAACCAAAGCGCTGCTGCATCACGGTGCTGCCACCCAGCGTCTGCCACTCCTGAGCAAAGGCGTTGGTGACGCGATCGCCCAGTCCGCTGCGCGGAACCAGCAACAGCGGCTGGCGTTTGCCCTGATCCCAGATATGGTGCGCCGCATCGCGCGCTTCGTCTTCAGGAGAAAGCGCAAAGTAGCAAATATTCGGATGGTTCTGGATCTTTTCCGGCTCGTTGAGCGCCAGCACATTCAGTGGCGTCTGGCTGTTGGCGACCTTCTCAACGTTGCTCTTCAGCAGCGGACCGACCACGATGGTGGCGCCATCCTGCTGTGCCTGCTGCATCACCTGTTCAATCGGCTGGCTGCTGGTGTCATAGACCTTGATCTGTGCGTTGCTGGCCGGTTCTGCGGCAGCAGGCTGTGATTGAGGCTGTGGCGTCGCGTCGGCAGGCTGTTGCTGCTGCGGCGCGCTGATGGGATCGGTGGAAGAACCAGCAGCGGCAGCGGGTTGGGTGCTGGCGGTTGCATCAGCAGCGGCGGGCTGAGCTGCCGCAGGCTGAGCGACCGGCGCGGAGATGCCATTCTTCGCATCATTAAAGCCTTTCTGAATCGCGTTGGCGAACACCTGAGCCTGGCCATTCAGCGGCAGCAGCAGCGCGATGATGCTGGTTGAAGCTTTGGTGTAGTTCTGCATCTGGCTCAGCTGCGTCGGCAGCGTTTTGGCCGCCGGGTTCTGCGGATAGCGGGTCTGCCAGTCTTTGATGCCTGACTTGAGCATCTCGGCATCCTGCGTGTTGGCGCGCCAGACCGCGAGCAGATCCAGCCAGCCCTGCAGCACATTTTCATCGGCATTGATGACCAGGTTGCTGACTTCCTGCGGCGACATCTGGGTCAGTGTCTGCCAGGTGGCGTCGATATTGCCCTGATGATCGGTGCCTTTCAGCAGCGGCTCCTGGGCAATATAGTTGCGCAGCAGCGAGAGTGAAGGGCGACCCTGTGCGCTGGCGATCTGCAGGCTGTAGTAACGCGCCAGCTGATCCTGCGACAGTGCGCCGGTTTTCACTGCCGCTAACAGCGGTTCGGCGTCTTTGATCTTCTGCTGTGCAATCAGCAATTGCGCTTTCAGCAGCAGGGATTCCTGTTGCTGCGTCTCAGAGAGCTGCTGCGGCAACTGGCTCAGTTGCTGAGTCGCCTCAGGATACTTTCCTTCCTTCAACAGGGCGCGGATTGCAAGTAATTGCCAGTCGGTCTTGCTATCATCGCTGCTTTGCTGCGCTTGCTGCAGATAGTAAGCGGAGCTGGCTGTGACGGGCCCCTGAATATTGACGGTTGAGGTTTGCGGCCCCTGACCGCTACATGCGGCTAAAATCAGCCCAGCAAGAATGACAGGCAGAAAGCGTCCTGCTTTATGACGAACGACTTTTGAAGGAAGCATACTGTATCCAGTGATGTTTTTTTCAAGATGCTCAATATTAAATCGGCAATTCGGATGAAACAATGAAACAACTCGATCGGGCAGAGATTTCTGCCAGCACGCTCTACATCGTTCCAACCCCGATTGGTAATTTGGGTGATATCACCCAGCGGGCGCTGACGGTGCTTTCGAGCGTCGATCTGGTCGCTGCGGAAGATACACGTCATACCGGACTGTTGCTACAACATTTCGCCATCAATGCGCGACTCTTCTCACTTCATGACCACAACGAGCAGCACAAGGCTGAACTGCTGCTGACGAAGCTGCAGGAGGGTCAAAGCATAGCCTTAGTTTCTGATGCTGGCACGCCGCTGATCAACGATCCGGGCTACCATCTGGTGCGTCGCTGCCGTGAAGCGGGCATCCGTGTGGTGCCGCTGCCGGGCGCCTGTGCTGCCATTGCTGCATTAAGTGCTGCAGGACTGCCATCCGATCGTTTCTGTTACGAAGGGTTTCTGCCCGCCAAAACCAAAGGCCGTTGCGACGCCCTGCGGGCGCTGGTGCAGGAGCCGCGCACGCTGATTTTCTATGAGTCGACCCACCGTCTGATCGACAGCCTGCAGGATATGGTGAGTGAGCTGGGTGCCGAACGCTACGTGGTGCTGGCGCGTGAGCTGACTAAAACCTGGGAGTCGATCTACGGTGCACCGGTCGGCGAGCTGCTGGCGTGGGTAAAAGAAGATGAGAATCGTCGCAAAGGCGAGATGGTGCTGGTTGTCGAAGGGTACAAGACCGATGATGAAGATGCGTTACCAGCCGATGCGCTGCGTACACTGGCGCTGCTGCAAAAAGAGCTGCCGTTGAAACGCGCGGCTGCGCTGACCGCTGAGATCCACAGCGTGAAGAAAAATGCGCTTTATAAGTATGCGCTGGAGCAGCAAGAGGCGTGACAAATGCCGGCGAATGTCCTATTATCCCGCGCCGAAGCTGACCAGACAGTCGCCGCTTTGTCGTCGTCCTCACTTGTGGGGAGACGGGCAGAGGGGAGGAAAGTCCGGGCTCCATAGGGCAGGGTGCCAGGTAACGCCTGGGAGGCGCAAGCCTACGACCAGTGCAACAGAGAGCAAACCGCCGATGGCCCAGAAATGGGATCAGGTAAGGGTGAAAGGGTGCGGTAAGAGCGCACCGCGCGACTGGCAACAGTTCGTGGCACGGTAAACTCCACCCGGAGCAAGGCCAAATAGGGGTTCACAAGGTACGGCCCGTACTGAACCCGGGTAGGCTGCTTGAGCCAGTGAGCGATTGCTGGCCTAGATGAATGACTGTCCACGACAGAACCCGGCTTAACGGTCAGCTTCGACTTTTTATCAAAAACCCCGCTTCGGCGGGGTTTTTGCTTTGTGACGCGCGGTGACAGGATGAATGACTGCCCACGACGCTTTCTATGAAAAGAACGCGGCTTAACGGTCAGCTTCGACTTTTTATCAAAAACCCCGCAGAAGCGGGGTTTTTGCTTTGTGACGCGCGGTGGTTTGAAGGTCAGCGGTGAGATCGCGCCTGCAAAGGAAACAGGGTCAGATCGGAAAGTCGCAAAATCCGTCATCCCTGACATGCTCGGCCCGCGCCATCCCTGGCGCGGGACGCTTTCCTCTTCTGACCCTGTTCCCTTCGCGTTTAGATTGTCATTGCGGTCAGATTGTATCTGCTCCCTGCGCGATATGCAGGCAGCTTAACCGCGGCCGTGCGGTTCATCCCAGTCAAATGCCGGGCCCAGCGAAATGACACCGTTCGGGTTGATGGTCTTATGGCTGCAATAGTAGTGATGACGAATATGCGGCAGATTAACCGTCTCTGCGATACCAGGCATCTGATAGATATCACGCAGGAAACCACTCAGGTTTCTGTAGTCACTGATGCGATGGCGATCGCATTTAAAGTGGGTCACATAGACCGGATCAAATCGCACCAGCGTGGTCCACAACCGCAGATCCGCTTCGGTCAGTTGATCGCCGGTAAGATAGCGATGCTGGCCTAAAATCTGCTCCAGCCGCGACAGCGAATGGAACAGCGCAGTGACTGCCTCGTCATAAGCGGACTGCGAAGTGGCAAAACCCGCTTTGTAAACGCCGTTGTTCACGGTGTCGTAGATCCAGCTATTCAGTTCATCAATCTTTTCGTGCAGAGCAACGGGATAATAATCCCCGGCACGGGCACCGACAGCGTCAAACGCACTGTTGAACATGCGGATGATATCGGCAGACTCATTGCTGACGATGGTGTTCTGCTGCTTGTCCCACAATACCGGCACGGTTACGCGGCCACTGTATTGCGGATCGGCGTGCAGATAGAGCTGATAAAGGAACTCATTCTGGTAGAGCTTATCGCCGGTCGCATCCTGAAAACTATCATCGAAGGTCCAGCCATTCTCCAGCATCAGCGGATGCACCACGGAGACATCGATCATGCTATCCAGGCCCTTCAGCTGACGCATCAGCAGCGTGCGGTGCGCCCAGGGGCAGGCCAGCGAGACATAAAGATGATAGCGGTCGCGTTCGGCGGCAAATCCCGCTTTACCTACCGGGCCAGCACTGCCATCCGCGGTTACCCAGTTGCGGAAAGCCGACTCTGAACGCTTGAAGCGTCCGCCGGTAGATTTGGTGTCGTACCAGGTGTCATGCCAGACACCGTCAATTAACTGTCCCATAATGGCTCCAATGCAAACAGGGCGGGGAAATGTCCCCGCCCTGCTAAGTATATGTGGCATTACGCTTTATGTGAGATTAGCGCGCAATCGCTGGCTGTGTTTTTCTTTTGCTGATCAGGCGATCAATGCTGTATGCACCAGGACCCACCAGACCTAACACCAGGAAACCACCGGCGATAGAGAGGTTCTTCATGAACATCAGCTGGTTCACGCCTTCGGCAAAGTTACTGTGAAACAGAAACGCGGTCAGGATGGTGAAGCCTGCAGTAAACAGGGCAGTGAAACGGGTCAGGAAACCAAACAGGATAGCCAGACCGCCGCCAAACTCCAGCAGGATAACCAGCGGCAGCATAAAGCCCGGGACGCCCATTGCTTCCATATATTGCTGAGTACCTGCATAACCGGTGATTTTGCCCCAGCCAGCCGTAATGAACAGGATTGGCATCAGGATGCGAGCCAGTAACAAACCAACGTCTTCGAATTTTTTCATCATTTACTCCAGCGCTATCAGGGATGCAGGGCAAGCTGCCCGCAAGGTTTATGCCCGCTGAAAGCAGTATTGCGTTCATTGGGTTGATAGCTGGAGATGATAGTCGCGGAGTGGAAAGGTTGTAAGCGAGATATACTGTCAGTGTTTTTCAGAAATTCTGATGAAGAAAAGCCGGCCTTTTCAGGACCGGCTTTTAGCAAAATTAACGCGGTGGCAGAGCGGATTTGATCATGCGCCAGGTACTCCAGGCGCTGAATCCCCGTTTTACCCAGCGTAACAGCATGTTGGGACTGCGAACGGAGTAGATAGCCAGCGCACTGCTGCCAATGGCCAGGTAGCGGCGTAAGCTGAGGAAGGTGAACCAGCCGCGATCGTAATGGGCGGTGCCTTCCAGCCAGTCACGTCGCGCAGCGCTTAAATCCAGCCGCTGCTGCTGCACATGCTTAAGCAGTTCATGGATGCGTTCTTCACGCTCGCGGCGGCTCATCAGCGCTGGTCCTCAAGTAAATCCCGGTCTGTTTCCAGCTCCTTGCGCGTGTGGCGCAACAGCGTGGACTGACGTGATTTGTGAAGCGTCCAGAGCCCCAGAATAACCGCCAGCAATAGCAGCGTGCCGGTCGTGATGCCAATGGCCATCAGACGGTACTGCGCATCCACTGCCCAGATAATCAGAACCATCAGGCTCATCAGACCAAATGCAGTGAACAGCATTGTCAGGCCAACCATCAACAGCAGCTGAATCAGGTTAGCTTTCTCGTGCTCCAGTTCCACCACTGCCAGACGAACGCGTGTCTCGACCATGCCAACCAGCGTGGTAACAATGCGCTGGCCGATGTTAATGACCCCTTTAGCCGGGCCGTGGTTATGCTGTGAGTCAGCCATAATTATCGACGCGAAATGAGCATGCCCAGTGCGACGCCAATCGCTGCACCGATACCCACACCATGCCATGGATTTTCACGCACGTAGCCTTCGGCTTTTTGCGCCGCTTCGCGGGTGGTCGCAGCAATACGCTCGCTTGATTCGCCCAGACGTTCACGTGAGCTATCCAGCGCCACACGCGCTTTATTGCGAAGTTTATCCAGCTCGCCTTTGGATTTTTCAGTGCTGCTGCTCAGCACCTCTTCCAGGGTATCGGCCAGGTTTTTAAGTTCAGCACGCAAATGTTCCGATGATGTGTCTTTAGACATAAAATACTCCTTTAACATCAGTTGGTTAGTTCCGATTAATAGGGCTCCGCCTGTAACTTTTTCAGTTCCCGGCGCGCTTCATCCAGTTTTTGTTGTCGCTTAGCAATTTTCTCCTTGTCATGGCCCTCTTCACGCTCTTCCCTGAGTGCGTGCTCACGCTCAGCAACTTTCTGCTTCTGAGCGTTAATTCTTTCCAGATGGGCGGCCTCGAGCTTTTTGTCGCTGCAATCGGCCCGGACTTCGGTCAGCGCGCGCTCCAGACCGTTAACCCGGCGCTGGTTGTTATGCTTCTGCGCCATCCCGATTTCACGCTGAATATCCTGCTCTTTCTGCTCACACAGCGATTCTGACGCCAGCAGCGAACCCGACAGCGAAAACAGCGCGACTCCCAGTAATACTTGATATTTCATTGGTCCTGGACCCTTCCATTGCGACCTGATCCATCATCACCCACGTAATCATATGGCTGCGGGTGCTAAGAATCGACTCTCTCTTAAGCATAGACACCCATAGTAAAAAGTTCAAAGAAGACCGGGGGATAGAGCGCCTTTCAGACCGCCGAGCGATGGCACGACGGTCTGAAAAGGAGAGGGGAGTCGGGAGATTACGCCAGTGAGAGGTGCTGAGAGTGATCGTGCTGCGCCACAATAAAGCCCTGTGGCAGCAGACGGCGTAACACCTTCTGGGCCGCCAGGCTCTGCTCTTCGCTATCAAAATGGATGATCAGTGCATCACCCGCAGGCGTAATGCTTTTGATACGAATACCCTGCGCACTTAATTGCTGGTAGAGATAAAAACCATCGGGCAGGGTGGCGCCAGCATGGGAAACCCGAATCTGCACCACCGTCTCGTGCTTCATCAGGCCGGGGACCACAAAAAGCGCGACCAGCGCAAAGGCGCCAGCGATTAACCACGGTAACCACCGTTTAGGAATAGCCTGCAGCAGTTTCATTACTCGGCTTTCCCGTTCTGATTCGCCTGACGCTTACGCCATATCACCACCAGCGATCCCACCAGACCAAACACCAGCAGCGCCAGCGGCAGCATCATCAGGAAGAACATCATCTCATCTTCATAACGACGGAAAATCGGGGTTTTACCCAGCGCGAAGCCGATAACGGTCAGAATCACGACCCACAGGAACGCACTAACCCAGTTGAAGAACTGAAAGCGGGTATTACTGAGGCCTGACAATCCGGCGATGGTAGGCAGCAGTGTACGCACAAACGCGATAAAGCGACCAATCAGCAGGGCAGATAAGCCGTGACGATGGAACATGCTGTGCGCGCGCAGATGATACTGAGCGGGAAGATGAGAGAGCCATTTCTGTACCGTGGGCGTGTTACCCAGCCAGCGGCCCTGTAAGTAACTCACCCAGCAGCCAAGACTGGCACCAGTCGTTAAAACCAGAATCGTCAGGGGGAAGCTCATGGTGCCTTTGGCAATCAGTACGCCGACCAGAATCAGCAGACTGTCACCCGGCAGAAATGCAGCGGGAAGAAGGCCATTTTCTAAAAACAAAATCATAAACAGCACGCCGTAAATGGCCCATACCAGCGTGGGATCGGAGAGGGTTTCGTAGTCCTGCTGCCAGAGGGCATGCAGCAACGATTGCAAAATATCCATCAATTCATTCCTGAACATCATTGTTAAACATGTCCCACAGGGACTTAAACGCAGACCGGCATTTCGTTATAAATTTTAGGAGCGCAGCCTGGGCGGGATTTTCCGGATCCTTCCAGAATTGATTGTTAAATCAGCGACTTTATAACCCCCAGTCGCAAAGGGTAATAAAAGGGCGATAACTGTAACAAAAATCGCCTGTCTGAGACAGGAAAACTCTCTGGCGAACAGGAGTTTTACCTTGTGAAACGGCGTGTAAAAAGGAGCTTTACATGACCTGACACTATTGCAGATTAACTGACCATCTCAGGGCATTTTCAGGCACTTTTAGCGGGCGTTATTGGACCCATCAGGCAGGATGACCGGATTCTCACCAAACATGTAACGATCCACGTTAAATTCAAAATCATCCGCCGTCGCGTTAAACAGCATCTGTTTAGTATTTTCCAGATGTTGCCACATCGCCAGTTTGCTGGCGGCGGGATCTTTGCGCATCAGGGCTTTAAGAATCTGATCGTGGTCGTCGCACCAGCTGAGAATGCTGCGCTGGTCGATGTGTTCGTGAAGTTTGAGCCAGTAGGGATTGTGCAGGCGATGCAGCCACATTTTTTCAACGATGGCGGCTAAAGCACTGTTCTGGGTGGATTGCGCGATACGTACATGAAACTGCATATCCCACTCGGAGTCGCGGAAGTGATCCTCCTGGCGGGCTTTTTCCTGAATCGCCATCAGGTCGATAATGTCCTGACGCGTTACCTGCGTTGCAGCGAACTCGGCCACATTACTCTCAATCAGCTGACGAGCCTGGAGCAGTTCGAAGGGGCCAAACGTGGCGAACTCCAGCTGACTGCTGGTGGAGGCGATGCGGTTCTGCTGCTGGCTGGCAATGACGTGGATGCCCGAGCCTTTGCGGACCTCAACATAGCCTTCAACTTCCAGCATGATGATCGCTTCGCGTACGACGGTGCGGCTCACTTCCATCTCTTCGGCAATCAGGCGCTCAGCAGGCAGTTTGTCACCCACCGGATAGATCCCGGTTTCAATGCGGCTTTTCAGCTCGCTGGCCAGCTGTTGATAAAGTCGACGGGATTCAGTGAAGTCCATAGCACAATCCTGGTAGCAGACAGATAAGTTGTTATACCACTTCAGGAGGTGCGAGGAAATGGGCTGGCTTGCGCCAGCCCGGCAGATTAACTGCGAACGGCGCTGGCCTGCGGAATAACGGCTTCGGCATTCAGCTCTGAAATGGGTTTATTTTTCAGAACCGTCCAGATAACGACGGCACCCAGCAGATCAAACACCGCCAGCGCGGCAAACAGTGGGCTGAAGCCCAGCGTATCGGCCAGTGCACCGACCACCAGCGCAAACATGGTGCTGGCGGTCCAGGCTGCCATGCCGGTCAGGCCGTTAGCCGTGGCAACTTCATTGCGGCCGAAAACGTCTGAGGAGAGGGTGATCAGCGCGCCAGAGAGGGCCTGATGCGCAAACCCGCCGATGCACAGCAGACCAATGGCGACGTAGGGGCTGGTGAACAGGCCGATGGTGCCCGGCGCAATCATTAACACCGCACCCATGGTCACTACCATCTTGCGGGAGACGATCAGGTTAACGCCGAACCAGCGCTGAAACAGCGGCGGCAGATAGCCACCGAGGATGCAGCCGAAGTCCGCGAACAGCATCGGCATCCAGGCGAACATCGCAATCTCTTTCAGATTGAAGCCGTAAACCTTAAACATAAACAGCGGAATCCAGGCGTTGAACGTTCCCCAGGCCGGTTCTGCCAGAAAGCGCGGCAGGGCAATACCCCAGAACTGGCGGTTACGGATAATCTCCAGTGCTGACATTTTGCGGGTGTTGCCGGTCTGATGCTGTGCTTCCTGGCCGGAGATAATATAGTCGCGCTCTTCATCGCTCAGCTTCTTCTGCTGTTTCGGGTGCTTGTAAAACACCAGCCAGCTGAGTGCCCAGGCCATGCTCAGCACGCCGGTCATGATAAATGCCATCTGCCAGCTGTGCGCCACGATCGCCCAGACTACCAGCGGCGGAGCCAGCATCGCACCTATAGACGAACCCACGTTAAAGTAGCCCACGGCGACCGAACGCTCTTTAGCCGGGAACCATTCGCTGCTCGCTTTCAGTCCGGCCGGGATCATCGCCGCTTCAGCCGCACCGACTGCGCCACGTGCCAGCGCCAGTCCGCCCCAGCTGCCCGCCATCGCCGTAGCGGCACAGAAAATCGCCCACATAATAGCAAACACCGCGTAGCCGACTTTGGTGCCGAGCAGATCCAGTACATAACCTGCCACCGGTTGCATCAGCGTGTAGCAGGCTGAATAGGCCGCAATTATGTAGGAGTACTGCTGCGTGGTGATATGCAGCTCTGACATTAATGTCGGGGCCGCCACGGCAATGGTGTTACGGGTCAGATACCCTAACACCGTACCGAGCGTCACCAGTCCAATCATGTACCAGCGTAACCCTTTGATCTTACGCATCCTCTACCTCTTCCAGTTCTGTATGCGGTCTTGCCGCTGTTGTTATCTGGAGCGGGACAGCACGTGATGCAGCTCTGCTCACGCCCGCAGGTTCTGTATGAGCAACCCTGTTATGACCTTGCCATTTGTGAGTCGCTAACGACCTCACGATGGGGCGAGAGCCTAACTTGTTATACAACTTTAAAAGTTGAGAGCCATCACAAAAACCCTTTCTGCACTGTGGGATACTGGAAACCTGCGTAATGACAGCCATTTAGCGCGATGCGGGCGACAAAAACGTCCATAACGGCAGCCAGCTACCGCCGTTTATGTGAGCAGGATCGCAAATAAATCCGTAACGGACTAAAATTGGTATGATAACTTTGGGCCATCCGTGGTTCAGTCGATGAGGAAGCATGTATGTCACGTTTCATGACCGAAGATTTTTTGCTGGATACCGAATTCGCCCGTCGTCTCTATCACGACTATGCAAAGGATCAGCCGATTTTCGACTATCACTGCCACTTACCGCCGCAGCAGATTGCCGAAAATTATCGCTTCGCCAACCTTTATGACATCTGGCTGAAGGGCGATCACTATAAGTGGCGGGCCATGCGCGCCAACGGTGTGGCTGAGGCGTTCTGTACCGGTAACGCCAGCGATCGTGAAAAATTTGACGCCTGGGCGCGCACCGTGCCGCACACTATCGGCAACCCGCTCTATCACTGGACCCACCTGGAGTTACGCCGGCCTTTCGGTATTACCGATACACTGCTTTCTGAGAAAACGGCTGACAGCATCTGGCATCGCTGCAATGAACTGCTGGCGCAGGATAGCTTTACCACGCGCGGCATCATGCAGCAGATGAAGGTGAAGATGGTGGGCACCACCGACGATCCGCTGGATGACCTGCGCCATCACCGCGCGCTGGCAGACGATGCCAGCTTCAGCGTCAAAGTGCTGCCGAGCTGGCGTCCGGACAAAGCGTTTAATATCGAAGCGGAAACCTTCCTGCCGTGGATCGAGACGCTGGAGCAGCTGACGGACATCAGCGTGCAGCGTTTTGACGATCTGCGCAGCGCACTGCATCAGCGGCTGGATCACTTCGCGGCGCACGGCTGTAAAGTCTCCGATCACGCGCTGGATGTGGTCTGCTACGCTGAGGCGGATGACGCCACGCTGGATGCGATTCTCGCGCGTCGTCGCAGCGGTGCCGCACCCAACCCGCAGGAAACGGCACAGTTTAAAACGGCGGTGCTGGTCTGGCTGGGCAGCGAATATGCCCGCCGTGGCTGGGTCCAGCAGTATCACATTGGCGCACTGCGCAACACCAATCCGCGCCAGTACCAGCTGCTGGGGCCTGATGTCGGCTTCGATTCGATCAACGACCAGCCGCTAGCGGAACCGCTGGCACGCCTGCTGGGCGCGCAGAATCTCAATAATGCGCTGCCTAAAACCATTCTCTACTGCCTGAACCCGCGCGACAACGAAGTGCTGGCTACCATGGCGGGCAACTTCCAGGGCGAAGGTCAGGCGGGCAAAATGCAGTTTGGTTCAGCCTGGTGGTTCAACGATCAGCTGGATGGTATGCAGCGTCAGATGACGCAGCTGGCGCAGATTGGTCTGCTGAGCCGTTTCGTCGGCATGCTGACCGACAGCCGCAGCTTCCTCTCCTACACCCGCCACGAATATTTCCGCCGGCTGCTGTGCCAGATGATAGGCCGCTGGGTGGAGCAGGGTGAAGCGCCAGCCGATGAAGCACTGTTAGGCCAGATGGTACAGAACATCTGCTTCAACAATGCCCGCGATTACTTCGGCATCGAGCTGGGAGCCTGATAATGAAAAGGCTAAACCGTCACGACTTTCCGGGCGCAGTCTATCGCGACCGGGTGATCCAGTTCGGCGAAGGCAACTTCCTGCGCGCCTTTATTGACTGGCAGATCGACTGGCTGAATGAACATCAGGGCACCGATGCCGGGATCGTGGTGGTGCGGCCGCGCAACCGTGAAGTCAGCGACAGCCTGAATCAGCAGGATGGCCTCTATACCACGCTGATCCGCGGGCTCAACGATCAGGGCGAGCAGGTCAGCGAAACCCGGCTGATCCGCAGTCTCAACCGTGAAATCCAGCCCTGGCAGCAGTTCGGCGAGTTTATGGCGCTGGCCCGTAATCCGGATCTGCGCATGGTCTTCTCCAATACTACCGAAGCGGGCATCGCCTTTGTCGGCACCGATCAGCTCACCGATCAGCCCGCCAGCAGTTTCCCCGGCAAACTGACGCAGCTGCTGTGGGCGCGCTATTCCCACTTCAATGGCGCCAGCGACCGGGGCTGGCTGGTGGTGCCGTGCGAGCTGATTGACCATAACGGCGACACGCTGCGCGATCTGGTGCTGCGCTACGCCGATCAGTGGCATCTGCCCTCCGAATTTAAAACCTGGGTTCATCAGCACTGCGCGTTCTATAACACCCTGGTCGACCGCATCGTCACCGGCTTCCCGGCGGAAAGCGAGCAGCTACAACGCGAGCTGGGTTATGAAGATCGCTATCTGGTGGCGGGCGAAGTCTACTATCAGTTTGTGATTCAGGGGCCGTCGGCGCTGTTTAATGAACTGAAGCTGGCGGCGCTGTCGCCGCAGGTTCGGCATGTGTATGACATTGCGCCCTATAAAGCGCAAAAAGTGGCCATTCTCAATGGCGCGCACACTGCAATGGTACCGGTCGCGTTTCTGGCCGGTATTGAGAGTGTGGGAGAGGCGATGGCCGATCCGGCTATCGCCGGATTTGTGGATAACCTGCTGCGTCACGAAGTGATCCCGACGCTGGATCTGCCTGCCGATGAACTGCACGCGTTTGCCGATGCGGTACAGCGTCGTTTCCGCAATCCGTTTATTCGCCACGCGCTGCTGTCGATTGCCCTTAATGGCATGACCAAATTCCGCACCCGTCTGCTGACCCCACTCCTTGCCGCGCATCAGCAAACCGGCGAGTGGCCGACACACATCACCTTTGCGCTGGCCGCGCTGATCGCTTTTTATCGCGGCGAGTCAGCCGGCAAAAGCTGGCCATCGCAGGACGAGCCGCAGTGGTTACAGCGCTACGCCGACGCCTGGAAAGCACTTGATGCGGATCAGCTGTCACCGCAACAGCTGGTGAACGGCGTACTCAGCGACGCGCAACACTGGGGTGAAGATTTAACCCGTCAGCCCGGACTGGCTGCGGCTGTCACCCAACACCTGCAAAATATCATCGCCCACGGAATGCGTGAGGCGCTGAGCCAACTGAGATAACGCTATGCAAGACGCAATTAAAATTGATCCCCGCGACAATGTCGCCGTGGCGTTACGTGATTTAGACGCGGGCGCCATGATAGAGCTGCCGCCACTGAGTGTGGCGGTGCAACAGGCGGTCGGACGCGGGCATAAATTTGCCCTGCAGCCTATCGCGCAGGATGAGCTGGTGATCAAATATGGGCTGCCGATTGCCCATGCCACGCAGCCTGTGGCCGCCGGTGAGTTAATCCATTCGCAGAACGCCCGCACCAATCTCAGCGATCTGGATCAATATGCGTATCAGCCCGAGTTTGTGACGCTGCCGCCGCAGCCGGGTGACCGTGAGGTGCAGATCTACCGTCGTGCTAACGGCGAGGTTGGCATCCGCAATGAGCTGTGGATCCTGCCGACCGTCGGCTGCGTCAACGGCATTGCACGTCAGATCCTGCAGCGTTTCCTGAAGGAGACGCAGGATGCAGAAGACATCGATGGCGCGTTCCTGTTCAGCCATACATTCGGTTGTTCGCAGCTGGGGCAGGATCACGAAAACACCCGCACCATGCTGCAGAATATGGTGCGCCATCCTAATGCTGGCGCGGTGCTGGTGATTGGTCTCGGCTGCGAAAACAATCAGGTTGATGCCTTCCGTGACACCCTCGGCGCGTTTGAAAGCGACCGGGTCGAGTTTATGGTGTGCCAGCAGCATGACGATGAGGTGGAAGCCGGGCTGGAGCGGCTGCACGCATTGTATGAAAAAATGCGTCACGACCAGCGCGAGCCGGGCAAACTCAGCGAGCTGAAGTTTGGTCTGGAGTGCGGCGGTTCGGATGGTTTGTCTGGCATCACCGCCAATCCGTTGCTGGGACGTTTCTCGGACCAGATGATCGCCAATGGCGGCACCACCGTACTGACCGAAGTGCCGGAAATGTTTGGCGCAGAGCGGATTCTGATGAGTCGCTGTCGCGACGAGGAGACCTTCAGCAAAACGGTGGCGATGATCAACGATTTCAAACAGTATTTTATCGATCACCAGCAGCCGATCTACGAAAACCCGTCACCAGGCAACAAAGCGGGCGGTATCACCACGCTGGAGGAGAAGTCGCTGGGCTGTACTCAGAAAGCGGGGCAGAGCCAGGTGGTCGATGTGCTGAAGTATGGCGAACGGTTAAAAACGCCGGGGCTGAATCTGCTGAGTGCGCCGGGCAATGATGCGGTCGCCACCAGTGCGCTGGCAGGTGCCGGTTGTCACATGGTGCTGTTCAGTACCGGACGTGGCACGCCTTATGGCGGTTTTGTGCCGACGGTGAAGCTGGCCACCAACACGCCGCTGGCGGAGAAGAAACCGCACTGGATCGACTTTAATGCCGGACGGTTGATCGAGGGGATGAGTATGGACGCGATGCTGGAAGACTTTGTCGACAGCATTGTGGCGATTGCCAGTGGTCAGCCGACCAACAACGAGAAGAACGATTTCCGCGAGCTGGCGATTTTCAAAAGCGGTGTGACGCTATAGTTTGTCAGGCAAACAATGGCGATCCTGATGTTGTTATTACCGTCGGTTAATCCTGTGCCCTTCGTGGGTGGCAGAGTCCGATCGCAAAGTCGCTTAAAGCATCCCTGCTCGCTCGGCCCGCGCCTTCCCTGGCGCGGGACGCTTTGCTTTTCGGACTCTGCCACCCACTCTTTGAGCTTTTGAGCTATCTGAAAGGTTAAGCCCGGCTGGTTTCGCGCTCCGCTTCTGCCTGACAGACGGCGGCGGTAAACAGAATATCCGTTGAAGAGTTCAGCGCGGTTTCCGCCGAATCCTGCAGGACGCCGATAATAAAGCCGACCGCCACCACCTGCATAGCCAGATCATTCGGAATGCCGAACATGTTACAGGCCACCGGGATCAGCAGCAGCGAACCGCCCGCCACGCCAGATGCACCACAGGCACAGAGTGATGCCACCAGGCTCAGCAGAATCGCCGTCGGCACATCAATGCTGATCCCCAGCGTATGCACCGCCGCCAGCGTCAGCACGGTAATGGTAATCGACGCCCCCGCCATACTGATAGTTGCGCCCAGCGGAATCGACACCGAATAGGTATCCTCATCCAGATCCAGACGTTTCGCCAGCGCCATATTCACCGGAATGTTGGCGGCAGAACTGCGGGTAAAGAAGGCGGTCACGCCGCTTTCGCGCAGGCAGGTAAAGACCAGCGGATAGGGGTTACGGCGGATTTTGCTGAATACCAGCAAGGGATTCACCACCAGCGCCATCAGCAGCATACAGCCGATCAGTAACGTCAGCAGATGGGCATATTGCCACAGCGCGCCAAAGCCGGTAGACGCGAGGATCGAGGCCACCAGACCGAAAATACCGACCGGTGCGCAGCGAATCACGCAGCGTACCAGCCAGGTCACCGCATGAGAGGCATCATTGAGAAAGGCGCGGGTGCTGTCACTGCTGTGACGGAACGCCAGCCCGAGACCAATTGCCCACACCAGAATGCCGATGTAGTTGGCGTTCATCAGGGCCGTGATCGGATTCGACACCATGCTCATCAGCAGTCCGCGTAACACTTCGGTGATGCCGGATGGTGGTGTGATTTCCGTGGTGCCCACCGCCAGCGTCAACGTCTGCGGGATCAGATGGCTGAAGACTACCGCGACCACCGCCGCGAAAAAGGTGCTCAGCAGATAAAGCATAATAATCGGCCGGATATTGCTCTTCTGGCCCTGCTGGTGGTTGGCAATCGAGGCGATCACCAGCATCAGTACCAGCAATGGCGCGACTGCTTTCAGCGCACTGACAAACAGTTCACCCAGCAGACCGACCGCGATCGCGGCATCGTGTGAAATCCAGGCGAGCGCCACACCGGCGATCAGCCCAATCATGATTTGCTTCACCAGGCTTCCGGCGAGCAGCGTGCCCAAACGTGCGGAGAGAGTTTTCTGCATAATATTTTCTATATTTTGTCGCGGATGTAGTTTCAGACGCGATGTTTTGCATCGGCTAAAACGGTTTGCCCGGCGGAGTATAAGGAAAAGATCGGACGAGAAAAGAGAAAGTTCTGTCACTGTGGAGCAGGTCAGATTTTTATTATGCTGGATAGTGGAAGTGTGACAGAGGGATGAAATGGCGTGACAGGCTGCCACAAAATAAAACAGGGGCATCGGCTGCCCCTGCAGGTAATTATGGTGCGAGCTTTTTCTGGTCTCTTTTGCGGTTAACCCAGGCATTAATCAGCAGAGTTGATGCCAGAATGGCACCGACCACACCCAGCGAGATGCCGACCGGGATATGGTAGAGGTCGACAATCAGCATCTTAAAGCCGATGAACACCAGCACAATCGCCAGGCCATACTTCAGCATCGAGAACCGTTCCGCCACGTTTGCCAGCAGGAAGTACATGGCACGCAAACCCAGGATAGCGAACAGGTTTGAGGTCAGTACGATAAACGGGTCGGTAGTCACGGCGAAGATCGCCGGGATACTGTCGACCGCAAAGATCACGTCGCTGATTTCCACCATGATCAGCACCAGCAGCAGTGGCGTCGCAAACAGCACGCCGTTTTTGCGGGTGAAGAACTTCTCGCCGTCGAGATCGTCAGTCATGCGCAGATGTTTACGCAGCCAGCGCACCACAGGTTTGTCGCCCACCGCGCTGTCATCCTCTTTCGCCAGCGCCATTTTCACACCGGTGAACAGCAGGAAGGCACCGAACACATAGAGGATCCAGCTGAACTGCGTGACCAGCCAGCTACCGGCGAAGATCATGATGGTACGCAGCACGATAGCGCCTAATACCCCATAGATCAGTACCCGGCGCTGCAGATTGGCCGGAATAGAGAAGTAACTGAACAGCATCAGCCAGACGAAGACGTTATCCACCGCCAGCGCTTTTTCCAGCACGTAACCGGTCAGGAAGGCGAGCGTCTGCGTGTTAGCGACTTCACGTCCCGCGCTGCCCTCCAGATACCACCAGAAGGCGGCGCTGAACAGCAGCGAGACTGAAACCCAGATCAGCGACCAGATGGCCGCCTGCTTGAAAGACATGGTCTGCGCGCCACGGCGTCCCTGCAACAGCAGGTCGATAGCCAGCATGATAAGCACCACAACCGCAAAGCTGCCCCACAGTAAAGGCGTACCCACAGTTTGCATATTCGTATCCTGTCCGAAAAATAAAAAAAACGGCTGAAGTCAGAAGACGTCAGCCGCTTATTTTTGTGTAAGCAAACCTCGCCTTCCGGCAAGGTCTCACTTACAACACAGAAATTGATTCCGGGTTGCCTGATGACCGGATGCTTTCGCATCGTAATGACGATCAATCAGCTTACAAGTTACTCCCCTTTGCAGGAGGGTAAGTTACGGTTTAGCCGCACAGGAAGCAACACCTCTCAGACATATTTAGAAATATTTACACAGCAGCCTGGTCGGCCGGGAAGATCACGCCGGTCTGGCGGCGTATCTCTGTCAGCAGCGACGCAGTAATCCGCGAAACCTCAAGCGAAGGGTGGTCCACCTGGCGCTGCTCAACCAGCCGGGCAAAAGCGGCGGCCTCATACAGCATGGTGTTGATATGCTGCGGCTGGCTCAGCGTCTGCTTTTCCGCGCCCCGCGGCACAAACGTCAGCTGCTGGCACTCCGATAGCTTTTCGATGACCAGTGCGCCCGCTTCACCCTGAATCTCGCTGGGGAGGCTGGAATCACTCACCTTCGAATGCAGAATCGTCACGTCGAAATCACCGTAGCTCAGCACCACCACGCCGTGCGCGTCCACGCCGCTTGCAAGCAAAGTCGCGCTGGCCTGCACGCGATCTGGCTCGCCCCACAGCGTCACCGCCGAGGCCAGGCAGTAATAACCGATATCCATAATTGAGCCATTCGACCAGCGCGGATCAAAGGTATTGGGGTTCTCACCGTTGAGATAGCGTGGGTAGCGTGAGGAGTACTGGCAGTAATTCAGCAGCGCTTTTCGCAGTTTCCCCACGTCAGGCAGTGCCTGCTGCAGCTGCAGAAAATTCGGCAGGCTGGCAGTTTTAAACGCCTCAAACAGCACCACCTGATGCTCACGGGCGCAGGCGATCATCTGTTCCACTTCTGCCAGATTAGAGGCCAGCGGTTTTTCGCAAATCACATGCTTGCCGTGCGACATAAACAGCAGCGCCTGCTGGCAGTGCAGTGCGTTGGGGCTGGCCAGATAGACCGCATCGATCTCCGGGCTGGCGGCCAGCGCTTCCAGTGAGGTAAAAGTCTGTTTGCAGGGATAATCGGCGATAAAGGCCTCAGCCTGCTGCTGACTGCGTGAATAGACCGCACAGAGCTTCATCGCTCCGGTTTCATGAGCGGCATCAATAAACTGGCGTGTAATCCAGTTTGTTCCCACAATGGCAAAACGAATCACGTCATCTCTCCGGCAACTGTAAAGCGGCAGAGTACCATCTCACCCACGCTGTGCAATGGTGCCGGGCGGGCAGGGATTGATCCTGCGATCCGCATTCCAATAATATGCGGAAGCGATGATGTTTATGTACCAACCAGGGAGCGCAGGTGAAAGCAAGTAAGCACGCATTAAACTGGACCACACTTCTGATCGCCATTCCGGTCGGGTGTGCGGCGTCGCTGGTGACGCTGGCTTTCCGCGGCGTGATTGAACTGATCAACCATCTGCTGTTTGCCCGCAGTGGCGAAATAACCGAATCCCTGCATCTCTGGCCGTGGATCTTCTGGCCGCTGCTGGTGGGGGCGGGCGGCGTTCTGGCGGGCTATTTTCTGCGTTATGCCGTTGCCATTGAGCAGCAGCAGACGGTGAAAACGGATTACCTTGAAGTGATCAACGCCCGGCTGGATGCGGTGCCGACCCGGACCTCACTGTTCCGCGCCTTATCGTCGATTGCCAGTATCGGCAGCGGCGCCTCGATAGGTAAAGAGGGGCCGATGGTGCAGCTATCGGCACTGTGCGGCAGTGCGATTGGTCGCCTGTTACCGGCCTCACTTAACCTGAAAAACAGTGACGTGGTGGCGATGGCCGCGGCGGCGGGCCTCGCGTCGGTTTACCATGCGCCGCTGGCGTCGGCGATTTTTGTGGCGGAAATCGCCTTCGGCATTTCTGCGTTGCAGCGGCTGATCCCCCTGATCATCGCTGCCGCCACGGCGGTGATGACCATGTGGACGCTGGGTTTTCGCAGCGCGCTCTATCCGCTGGCAGACGCGAACTTCGCCATGGATCTCAGCAGCCTGCTGATGACGGTGGTGATTGGTCTGTGCGCCGGTCTGGCGGGCTGGATCGTGATTAAATGCATCGCCCGCAGCAAAGTGCTGTTCAGCCGGGTCGCCTCCCTGCCGCTGCGCCTCGGGGCGGGCGGTTTTGCGGTCGGCTTACTGGCGCTGATCTCCACTGATATCCTCGGCAACGGCTACGAGGTGATCGTCAAAGTGATGGCAGGGCACTACCTGCTGCCGGGTCTGCTGCTGTTGCTGGTGCTGAAAACCCTCGCTACCAGCCTGTCGGTAGGGTCGAACGCCGTCGGCGGACTCTTTACCCCTTCGCTGCTGATTGGCGCGCTGCTGGGGGTGATCATCGCGACGATGGGGGCGGCGTTGCATCTGCCGCTCGGCAATGTGCTGCTCTATGCCGCGATTGGTATGGCGGCGGTGCTGGCAGCGGTCAGTCAGGCGCCGTTGATGGCGATGCTGATGGTGCTGGAGATGACGCTCAACAGCAGCCTGCTGTTTCCGCTGATGATCGCCACGGTGCTGGCGTCGATGGTGGTCTATCGCCTGCAATCCGCCAGTACTTATCCGGTCGTAAGTCATCACTTCAGCCGTTCAGAAGCGAAATATGATTTCGATAATATGCGCATTGCCGAGCTGATTATTGCGGGTGCGGCGTTGCAGCCGGAGGAGTCGGTGGGGCAGGCGCTGGCGGTCAGCTCCCTGAAGCGTGAACGCTATGTTTATGTGATCAACGCCGCGGGCGCTTTCCTCGGCGTGGTCTCGATTCATGAAATTTCGCGCCGGGTGCTGGCACAGGAGATCACCCTCGACTCACCGGTGGAGTGCGTGATGGATCAGGATTTCCCGGTGGTGTATCAGAATCAGAGTATGCGTGAGGGATGGGAAGCCTTTGCGGCGGTGACGCTGGAGCGGTTGCCGGTGCTCAACAATCCGCAGGAACGGCGCTTTCTGGGCGCGCTGACCAAAACCAGCCTGATTCAGAAAGCGCAGGAGTTTCTTTAAGCTGCGTTGCCGCGCATCGCCTGGTCCGTCATCCACAGTCGCGCATCAAATTCGAGCTGGTGATAATCCGGCTCCATATGGCAGCAGAGCTGGTAGAACGCCTTATCGTGATCTTTCTCTTTAAGGTGTGCCAGCTCATGCACCACGATCATCCGCAGAAACGGCTCTGGCGCGAGGCGGAAAAAGGTCGAGATACGGATTTCCGCTTTCGCCTTAAGCTTACCGCCCTGAATCCGCGAGATGGCAGTGTGCAGCCCGAGTGCATGCTTCATCACCTTAATCTTGTTATCCCACATCACTTTGCTGATCGGCGGCGCATTGCGCATATAGCGATTTTTCAGCGCCTGCGTGTAGTCATACAGCGCTTTATCACTCATCACGTCGTGGGTGTCGGGATAACGTTCCTGCAGGAACGCACCTAAGCGCTGATGGGCGATCAGCGACTGAACCTGCTCAAGAAGGGGGGCAGGATAACCCTGAAGGTAGATCAGTGAGGACATTAGGGATTCCAGGCGAAAGACAGTATACTGCGCCCCCGATTTTGGGGCGAAAATCAACCAAAGTGTACCACGCCGGAGAATTCATGAGCCAACTTGAACTGAACGATCGCACACTGATCCTGCATCGCTTCCCGCAGATGCGTGACGAAAGTCCATTACAAGCCTGGGATGCGGCTGATGAATATCTGTTACAGCAGGCGCTGCCAGAGGGGCCGGTGCTGGTCTTCAACGACAGTTTCGGGGCCTTAACCTGCGCCCTGAATTCGCGTACCGTCTGGCACGTCAGCGACTCCTGGCTGAGCCAGCAGGCCGCCCGTCAGAATCTGACCTTTAATGGGCTGGATGACAGCGACGTTCACTTTGTTGATAGCCTGGCTGAACTGCCTGCTTCACCTGCGGCTGTGCTGATCAAGGTGCCTAAAACCCTGGCGCTGCTGGAGCACCAGCTGCGCGCCATTCGCGAAGTCGTCACGCCTGATACGGTGATTCTGGCGGCAGCGCGCGCCAAAGAGATCCATAACTCTACCCTGCAGCTGTTCGAACAGATCATTGGTGAAACCAAAACCTCACTGGCGTGGAAAAAAGCGCGTCTGATCTACAGCCAGTTCAGCAAGCCTGCACTGCGCGAGGCCACGCCGACGCTGGTCTGGCCGCTGGATGGCACCCCTTATCAGATTCACAACTACGCCAACGTCTTTTCACGCGCTTCGCTGGATATCGGCGCACGGCTCTTTGTGCAGCATTTGCCGGAAAACATTGAGGGCGAGATTGTCGATCTCGGCTGTGGTAACGGCGTGGTGGGGCTGGTGGCGCTGGAGCAGAACCCGCAGGCCGAGGTGCATTTCCTAGATGAGTCTTACATGGCGGTCGCCTCCAGTCAGCTTAACGTGGAAGTGAACCGTCCAGAGGATCTGTCACGCTGTCAGTTCCTGGTGAACAACGTGCTGAGCGGCTATCCGTCAGATCGGCTGCACGCGGTGCTGTGCAACCCGCCGTTCCACCAGCAGCACGCGGTGACCGATCACCTGGCATGGCAGATGTTCCGCGATGCCAAACGCTGCCTTCAGTATGGCGGCGAGTTGCGTATTGTCGGCAACCGCCACCTCGATTATCACCACAAGCTGAAGAAGCTGTTTGGTAACTGTACGCTGATCGCCTCTAACCAGAAGTTCGTGGTGCTGCGCGCGGTGAAAATGCGCTAGTCAGACGGTTAATGCCAGCTGCGTCGCCTGCGCAATCGCACGGCGCGCATCCAGCTCCTGCGCCACATCTGCACCGCCGATGACTGTCACCCTCTGTCCTTTTGCACGCAGCGCGGCTTCCAGTTCGCGCTGCGGCTCCTGTCCGGCACAGATAATCACGTTATCGACCTCCAGCAACAGCGTTTCGCCGTTGCGCCGCAGATGCAGGCCGCTGTCATCAATCGCCAGATACTCAACGCTGCCCCACATCTCAACGCCCTGCGCCTGCAGACTGGCGCGATGGATCCAGCCGGTGGTTTTTGCCAGCCCGGCACCCGGTTTTCCCGATCGGCGTTGCAGCAGCCAGATTTGCCGTAGCGCGGCAGGCGGCTCGGGTTTCATCACGCCGCCACGCTGCGTCAGGCTGTGGTCGATGCCCCATTCGGCATAAAACGCCGCCAGATCCTCGTCATGGGGTGGCTGTGACAGATACTCCGCCACATCAAAGCCAATACCGCCTGCGCCGATAATCGCCACCCGTTTCCCCACCGGGCGCTTATCGCGCAGCACCTCCAGGTAGCTCAGCACGCTGGGGTGGTCGATGCCCGGAATGTCAGGCGTACGCGGCTGAATGCCGGTCGCCAGTACCACTTCATCGGCGTCACTCAGCTGATCCGCCGTCACCCGACTGCCCGTCTGAACCGTCACGCCTGCGGCCGCCAGCTCATGCCTGAAATAGCGCAGCGTTTCGCTGAACTCCGATTTGCCGGGGATCAGCCGGGCAAGATTGAACTGGCCGCCTATCTCCGGCGCGGCCTCATAGAGTGTTACCTGATGGCCGCGCTGGGCCGCCTGCAGCGCAAACGCCATGCCGGCCGGACCGGCACCCACTACGGCCAGCCTGCGCGGGTCGGTGCTGGCGATGACCGGCATCAGCGACTCGTGGCAGGCGCGCGGATTGACCAGGCAGGAGGTAATTTTACCGGCGAACACCTGATCGAGGCAGGCCTGATTACAGGCAATGCAGGTGTTGATGCTGTCCGGTTCACCGCGCTGGGCTTTAGTGACAAAGGCGGGATCGGCGAGAAAAGGGCGCGCCATCGACACCATATCGGCGCAGCCCGACTGCAACAGCTGCTCGGCGACGGCGGGATGGTTGATGCGATTGGTAGCGATGACCGGCACCTTCACCTGTTCACGCAGGCGCTGCGTCACCCACGCAAAGGCCGCACGCGGCACGCAGGTGGCGATGGTCGGGATGCGCGCCTCGTGCCAGCCAATGCCGGTATTGAACAGCGTGACGCCGCACTGCTCCAGCTCGCCCGCCAGCAATAGCGTCTCCTCCAGCGTGCTGCCCTCTTCGATCAGGTCGAGCATCGACAACCGGAAGATGATGATAAAGGCGTCACCGGTCGCGGCGCGAACGGCGCGGGTAATCGCCAGCGCGAACTGCATCCGCTGCCGGAATTCGCCACCCCAGCGGTCGGTGCGCTGATTGGTGTGCTTCACCAGAAACTGATTAATCAGGTAGCCTTCGGAACCCATGATCTCCACGCCATCGTAGCCCGCCTGCTGTGCCAGTCGGGCGCAGCGGGCAAAGTCATCAATGGTCTGTTCAATCGCCGCCTCGCTCATCGCCTGTGGCGTAAACGGGTTAATCGGCGCCTGGCGTGCCGAGGGCGCAACCAGATCGGGCTGATAGCTGTAACGACCGGTATGCAGGATCTGCAGGGCGATTTTGCCCTGATGCTGATGCACCGCCTCCGTGATCTGCCGGTGCCAGTCACATTGCGTCTCGTCGGTGAGCATCGCGCCATGCGCGGTGGTGACACCCTGGGCATTGGGGGCGATGCCGCCGGTGACGATCAGCGCGACGCCTTCACGCGCCCGCTCACCGTAGAAAGCCGCCAGCCGGGCTGCACCATCCGCGTGTTCTTCCAGTCCGGTGTGCATCGACCCCATCAGAAAGCGGTTTTTCAGTCGGGTAAAGCCAAGGTCCAGCGGCGTAAACAGCGCAGGATAGTCAGGATTGACGGACATGATAGTCACTCACGGTAAAGTGGTCGGATGAGTTCACTCTAGCCACTTCTGCGTTAAAAAAAAGTGAAAGAATGTCAGGGTGTGAGTGAAATCATAAACAACGGCAGGGGAGTGAGGTGAGTAACAAAGAGTGGGCGGAGGTCGCCCGTGCCTTGCGCAAAGAGGTTAAGACCGCCATCCGTGGCCCGCGTAGCTTTGCGACAGGCGTCAGCGCCCGTCGCTGTTCAGGTTCCGCTACATGCTGTCAGCGCGGTGCCAGAAAACCCATTAACGTCGACGGATCCACGAATAGCGGGAGTGATAGCCGCTGCCGTGGTGGGTATTGAAGCGGTAGCTTGAACCGCTTTCGGCCATGCAGTAGGTGCAGACATTGACGTTATCGATCTGCGAAGCCGGCACACCCGCGTTTATCAGCAACTGCGTCGCCAGCGCAGGCAGATCGAACCAGACACCCTGCTGGCGGGCAGCGGCCTGTGGACGTTGCGCCAGAGGATTAACCGGCTGGTTCTGGTGCCAGCGCAGCCCGCTGGCCAATGCCGGGTTCTGCGCAATCTCCGCCAGCTGCGGTTCGGCCAGTTCATAACAGCAGGGGCCCATCGCCGGACCGATCGCCACCATCAGGTTCTGCGGCTCGCAGCCCTGCTCGCACAGTTTTTCAACCGCGCGGGTCAGCACACCCGCCAGCGTACCTTTGAGTCCGGCATGAACCGCGGCCACGATCCGCTGCTGGCGATCGGCGAACAGCACTGGCAGACAGTCGGCGGTGTAGACCGCCACCGGGCGCGTCCCGCTGCCGATCACGCCGTCAGACTCGCAGCTTTTGGGTGGGATGTTCTCAATATCGGTGACCACGGTCGCGCTGTGGCGCTGATGTCCATAGGCGGCCTCAGCGGGTGGTGGCTCTCCGGCTGGCTGAAACGCATATTCGAGCCACTCCAGCGAATCGAGCAATGGCGAGCGCGGGATCACGGCCATAGGAATCTCCTGTTATAACAGCGTGCGTTGGGCTGCCCACAGCTTACGTTAACTGCTACATTTTTGAAGCTTCTCCTCAGACCTTTCTCACCTTAAGGATGAAATGATGAAAACCTCCGCAAAACTGGCTGCATCCGGACTGGTCGCGCTGCTGCTTACCGGCTGCGCCTCGTCGCCACATCAGACCGCGCAACAGCAACTCGGCCAGCAATCGGTGCTGGCGGTAAACTGGTTCCAGCAGTCTGGTGAATATCAGGCGCTGACCTGGCAGGCATTTAATACCGCGCGTATGGCGTTTGATCAGGCCCCCTCGCTGACCGGCAAACCCAAAGCGGTGATTGTCGATCTGGATGAAACGATGCTGGATAACAGCGCCTACAGCGCGTGGCAGGCGAAGAACGGCCAGCCGTTCAGCAGCAAAACCTGGTCAGCCTGGACGCAGGCGCGGCAGGCGAAAGCGGTGCCTGGCGCGATAGAGTTTGCGCGTCATGTCACACAGAATGGCGGCACGCTGTTCTATGTGTCGAACCGCGATCAGAAAGATTACGCGGCCACGGTCGCTAACATGCAGCAGCTCGGCTTCCCCAACGTCAGCGATAAAACGGTACGTCTGAATACTGACAGCTCCAATAAGCAGGCGCGTTTCGATGCCATTAAAAATGCCGGCTATAACGTGGTGCTCTACGTTGGCGATAACCTCAACGATTTTGGTGGCGCGACCTGGCATCAGGGTAATCAGACGCGTCGTGATTTTGTGAATCTAAACCATCAGCAGTTTGGAACGCAGTTCATCGTGCTGCCGAATCCGCTCTACGGCGACTGGGAGAGCGGAATGGCGGAAAACTACAATAAACTGACGCCCGAACAGCAGTTGTCTGTGCGGGAATCGCGCCTGCAAAGCTGGAACGGTAAATAATTCGTCAAGAAAAAGAGCCTGACCGGGTCAGGCTCTGTTAAATCGTGGTCCTGATTTACTTTCTCCCGTCACTATTTTGCTGCAAATTAAATTAATTATCTCTTGCTTCATTCTTATCTAAAATCAGGCATATCTGACTGGCTATCAGCAATTAAGCCGGTTGATCGTGCTAATGGTTAATTTTTTAATTAAGAGTATTCCTGGTAAAAAGCAGGCCGGTTGGTATGGCAGTGAATATCCCCTTGGTTAATGATTGTATTTTTTTGTCAGCAGTAACTTTAGTTTATTATCTTTTATATTTTAATTTATTGATATTTTTGATTTTAAAATGATTTCCGCTAATTATTCCACTTCTCTTCTGCTTAATTAAATTTACTTAGCCCTGACTCTTACTGACGCCGGATTGACAAATAGCATGATGTTAAAGTGCTGTGAAATATTGCTCGTGCATTGGTAATGGTTAGCGGCTATAACCTTTTTCTGTGACTCAGTTCTTATTTACCTGGCGGCTCACGCTTTATTTGTGAGCCGATACACTTTGTGGTTAGCCAGGATGCGACATCCCGGTAGTAGAGAGAAGATGATTGTGACGACACTTAAACCCTTATTAGCGAAAAATCGCAGTTGGGCATTACAGCGCCGCCAGCGTAATCCAGACTACTTTAAAAAATTCCTTCATCAGCAAAAGCCGCACTCACTCTGGATAGGTTGTTCTGATAGTCGCGTTCCGGCAGAAGTCTTAACCGGCTCCCATCCTGGCGAACTCTTTGTGCATCGTAATATCGCCAACATGGTGATTGAGGACGATGACAATTTACTGAGCGTGCTGCAATACGCGCTCTTTTTTCTCGGTGTAAAACGCATTGTATTAAGCGGCCACTATGGCTGCGGTGGGGTGGAAGCCGCGCAGAATCTGCCGGGTAGCGTGCTGGACGGGCAGGAGAGCGCGCTGGCGAGACGCATTCAGACGCTGCGTCATGACATTCAGCATGGCCTGGCGGAAAGCCCCCCTTCAGACGCGGAGCCGGGTGAACAGCTCGATCGGCTGGTTGAGGCCAACGTTAAGGCGCAATTCGCCAGACTGGTGAAATCTGAACCGGTCCGGCAAATCTGGCAATCGGGCCAGGAACTGGAGGTGTTTGGTTGTGTGTATGACCTGCGCTCCGGCCATCTTAAAGAGCTGATTCATCAATCTGCAGAGGAACCTTCATTATGAACCTCGATACCCTGCGTCGCGACATTCCTGCGGGTCTGGTGGTGTTTCTGGTCGCCTTACCGCTCTGTCTTGGCATCGCACAGGCCAGCGGATTACCGCCGTTTGCCGGTCTGCTGACCGGTGTGATTGGCGGCCTGGTGGTCACATCACTGAGTCCGTCCCGGTTTGCCGTCAGCGGCCCGGCGGCAGGCCTGGTCACTATCGTCGTCGCCTCAATGGCGTCTCTGGGCAGCTTTTCCGCCTTTCTCACCGCGCTGATTATTGCCGGAGCACTGCAATGTCTGTTTGGCCTGCTGCGTGCCGGACGATTTATTTCGCTGGTGCCGGGCAGCGTCATTAAAGGGATGCTGGCGGCGATCGGTTTGCTGCTCATCATGCAGCAGATCCCGGTGGCGCTGGGAGCCGCGGGCGATGCGGAGCTGGTTTCACTGGTGACCGGTGAGATGACCTTCTCGCTGCCCGCGATTCTGGTAGCGGGTGTCGGGCTGGCCATTTTATGTCTCTGGACCACCGCACCGGTGAAACGGATCAAAGCGCTGGCCTGGATCCCTGGGCCGCTGATTGCCGTGCTGATAGGCTGCCTTGCTACCGTCGTGGGTGGACGGCTGTTCCCGGAGATGACCAGCGGTCTGGCGCGCATTTCGTTGCCCGCTTTTGACAGCATTTCCGCGCTGGTGGCAGAGCTGGAAACGCCCGACTGGATGGCCTGGCAGAATCCGCAGGTCTGGGTCGTTGCGGTGACCTTAGCCCTGGTCGCCAGTCTGGAAACGCTGCTGAGTCAGGAGGCGCTGAAAAAACTGCGTCCTCAGACGCCCGCGCCGTCGCCCAACAAAGAGATGTTCGCGCAGGGCATCGGTAACCTGGCGGCCGGTTTTCTTGGCGCGATGCCGATCACGGCGGTGATCGTGCGCAGTTCGGTTAACGTCAGTGCGGGCGCGCAGACCAAACTGTCGATCTTCATTCACGGTGTGCTGCTGCTGATTTGCGGTATGTGGTTCAGTGAGATGCTCAACGCCATTCCGCTGGCCAGCCTCGCTGCCGTGCTGCTCTATACCGGCTACAAGCTGGCGACACCCAAACTGTTTATTGAGCAGTTCCGGATGGGCGCGCAGCAGTACGTGCCGTTTCTGGCCACCATCGTCGGTATTATCACGCTGGGCATGCTGGTCGGGATTGGTATCGGCATCGCCACGCAGATCCTCTATAGCATCTATAAAAGCCACCGCAACGCGCTGCAGCTCACCCGCTATGACGACCACTACGTACTGCGCTTTCAGCAGAACCTGACTTTTATGCACAATCCAAAGCTGCAGGGGTTGCTGGATGAGATCCCGGAGAACAGCGTGGTCATCGTTGATAACGACAATGCGGAATATATCGATCCCGACGTCAAAGCGGTGCTGAAAGATTTTGGCGATAACGCCGACAAACGCGGCATTCGCCTGAGTCAGTGGCCGGTTGCCGTAAAATAGCCTTTAGCGCAACGGTAAAGTCGTCAGAACAGCAAAAATCGGATATCTCGGATATCCGATTTTTTTATTTGCGATGCATAATAGAGCCCCAGTTTTTGCTGTCATCTGATGGGTTTAGCCTCAAAACGGTAACTTTTCTGAGTTAGCCTATGAAACGAGGTTTTATCGCCGGATGACATTGAGGATATTCAGGATTTAATCATTCTGACACCACGCGCCTGTCCAGGCTGGCGTGGACAGCCAGCCTCTCTGTGACAAGGTCCGGATGTATGCGCATACAGCTGTTTGAAGAGCACAACGTTAAGAAGAACGCATTTTCACTGTTTTTAATCACGTTGCTGTTTTGCTTTATCGGCGGACACCTGCGCTTTCCACAGGAGCTGTCGCTGTTCTGGCCGGTCAACGCGATCGTCACTGGCGTGATCGTCCGGAATCCTTTTCTGCATCAGACCCGCTATTACCTGGCTACCTTTGCTGCGATGGTGTTTAACGACATCGTTTTTTCAGGCTGGGCGCTCTCTGCTTTTACCCTCAACATGGCGAATCTTCTGTTTGTGCTGGTGGCGGTGACGCTGCTGGTAAAACATCTTCAGCACGACTCCGGCAGCGAGCGTATAACCAGCGTGCTGCGCATTTTTCCGGCCTGTCTGCTGGCCGGACTGGCCTGCGCCAGCTGGGGGGCGCTGGCGCAGCAGGCCGATTTTAACAGCGGGCTGGTGACGGCCTGGGGCGAATGGTTCAGCGAACAGTTCTCAACCGGGCTGATGCTGCTGCCCTTTTTGCTGACGCGCGACTGGGCGTCGCTGTCGCCCCGGCAGTTTATGCAGATGCGCAAGCTGGCACCGGTTGTCGCCGTGATTTTTTCGCTGATGATTGGCGCGATGATGGGCGGCGCAGGCAGCCTGACGTTCCCGGTTCCGGCGCTGGTCTGGTGCGCCATCGTGCTGCCGATGCCGCTCACCAGCCTGGTGATTTTGCTCACCGGCATTAGCGAAATCATTCTGGTTTCGCACGGCGTGATGAATATCCAGGGCGATGACAATATGCTGCCGATCACCCATCTGACTTCGGCACGGCTGGGCGTGGCGACCATTGCGATCAGCCCGCTGATTGTGGCGGTGAGCATGGATGCGATTCGCCAGCTCAACCAGCGTCTGGCGCTGCGCGCCAACTATGACTTCCTGACCCGGCTGCTGTCGCGTTCCGGCCTCTATGAAAGTCTGCGTGCTGAGCCGATCTTTCCGGACCGCCGGGTGGGCGTGATCCTGCTGGATGTCGACTACTTTAAAGCGATTAACGACAATTTTGGTCATGATGCGGGTGACAGCGTGCTGGAAGAGATCGCCCGCCGTATGCAGCGCGTTGTGGATAAAGAGGGGCGCATCTGCCGTTTTGGCGGCGAAGAGTTTGCGGTGGTGCTGTTCGACCAGAATCCGGAAAAGCTCTACTTTCTTGCTGAGAGCATCCGGCAGAAGATGGCGAAAGAAAAGTTCTGGCTGCAGGGCAGTACGGCCACGGTCACCGTCAGTCTGGGGCTGGCGCATGGCAGTGCCGGTGAGGCGACGGAGTGGCACCGCGTGATCAACCGGCTGATTTCCGCAGCCGATAAAAATCTCTATCTGTCGAAACGCAATGGCCGCAATCAGACCTCGCCGGTTAACTACCGTGCCATCACCAGCGACGTGGCATAACGCCACGCCGCCGGGTTGTGTCAGCTGACGCTGCTTTTCAGGGTACTGGCCTGCTGGTGGCGTTCAATTGCCAGGTCGATCAGGCGACTGATCAGATCCTGATAGCTGAGTCCGGCTGCCCGCCACAGTTTCGGATACATGCTGATATTGGTGAAGCCGGGCAGGGTATTCACTTCGTTGACGATAATTTCGCCATCGGCAGTTAAAAACACATCGACGCGCGCCATGCCAAAGCACTCCAGCGCGGTAAAGGCTTTGATGGCAACCTCACGTATCGCATCGCTGGTTTCCGGTGAAATGGCTGCCGGGACCACCGTCTGCGCACCGCTCTCAGAGATATATTTGGTGTCATACGAGTAGAAGGCGTCATGCACCACCACTTCACCGCAGGGGCTGGCTTCAGGGGCATCGTTGCCCAGCACCGCACACTCGATCTCGCGACCTTTGATACCCTGTTCAATCAGCACCTTGCGGTCAAAGGAGAAGGCCAGCGCCAGCGCGGCATCAAACTCTTCAATGCTATCCACTTTGCTGACGCCCACCGATGAACCCTGGTTAGCGGGTTTGATAAACAGCGGCAGGCCAAAGCGGGCAATGACTGCGCTGGCGTCCAGCTGGGCGCGCTGGGCCTGGGTGACGCTCACCCACGGCGCGACGTTGAGGCCGGCGTCGCGCAGCAGGCGTTTGGTAAAATCTTTATCCATGCTGACCGCAGAGCCCAGCACGTCGGAACCGACGAAGGGTAACGAGGCCATACGCAACAGGCCCTGCAGGGAGCCATCTTCACCCAGCGTACCGTGCACGATAGGGAAGATAACGTCGATCTGCGACAGCGGATGGGCGTTATGACGGGTGATGATCTGCTGCTGAGTCGTACCGGGCACCAGCGCCACATCTTCAGCGGCGTGATTCAGCGCGATCAACGCCGGATTTTCAGCGTTAAGTAAGAAGTTTGAAGCATCGTTAAGACGCCAGTGTCCCTGCTTATCAATGCCCAGCAACACCACGTCAAACCTGGTTTTGTCGATCGCCTCAAGGATATTTTTGGCCGACTGTAACGACACCTCATGCTCAGCCGATTTCCCGCCAAACACGATCCCTACCCGCAACTTTGTCATCAATTTTGCCCACTGAAAAAATCAAAACCACAAGATAGCATGGGCTTCGCGAGGGAAAACAGGGCAGGGCGACAGATAATTGTGAGCAGGCGATTAACCCTCGCCATTCACCAGAACGCTGCCGTTGAGCTGCCCGTGCTGACGCGGGTGGCAGCTCAACGGCCCGCTCGCAAAGGTCACTGAATCTCCTCTTTAAGCTGATGCAGGCGGGGTGTCTGGTTTAACTTAATCTGACGCAGAGCCCAGCCAGACTTCAACCTGATGTTCCTGGCGATGGCTTTCCAGCGCTATTTCGTCGCCGTCACACCGTTTGCCATCCAGCCACAGCTGATAGGTGCTGTCACCGCGAGTAACCCGGATGTTGTAGATCCCTTCCCCCTCACGGTAGACAATTTTTATCTCTGACCAGTCAGCGGGAAGCTGTGGCCGGACAGACAGCGCGTTGCCGCGCCGGGTTATCCCAAGCAGACTCTCACTGATAAGCTGATAGGTCCAGCCTGACGAGCCGGTATACCAGGTCCAGCCGCCTCGCCCGCTGTGGCCTTCGGCCGCATACACATCCGCAGCCATCACATAAGGTTCCGCTTTGTAGATCGCCATATCCTGTTGATTGCCGCTATGATTAACCGGATTAATCATAGAGAGCAGGGACCAGGCGCGCTCTGTTTCACCCATCGCCGCAAAGGCCATAATCGCCCACAGAGCCCCATGGGTGTACTGACCGCCATTTTCCCTGACGCCCGGTAAATAACCGCGAATGTAGCCCGGATTTGGCCCTGCGCCATCGAAAGGCGGAGTGAGTAATTTAATCAGCCGGTTATCCTCATCAACCAGATGCTGATAAAGCGCCGCCATCGCTGACCGGCATCTGGCGTCCTCGCCTGCGCCAGAGAGTACCGACCAGCTCTGGGCAATGGCGTCTATCCGGCACTCACTGTCAGCATGTGAACCGAGCGTCTGGCCACTGTCAAAAAAGCCGCGCAGATACCATTCGCCATCCCAGGCCGCATGGTTAAGCGCGGTCCTGAGCGTCTGCGCGTGCTCCTGACAGTGGCGGGCGGTATCGGTATCGCCGAACCGCACAGCCAGCGCGGCAAAGCGGTCCAGAACCGTATAGAGGAAGAAGCCGAGCCAGACGCTTTCACCTTTGCCGGCAATCCCGACGGTACTCATACCATCGTTCCAGTCCCCGGAGCCCATCAGCGGGAGGCCGTGCTGACCGTAATTAAGGGCGTGGTTAACCGCGCGAACGCAGTGTTGCCATAGCGGTTCATTAACCTTACTGACGCCCGGAAGCTCATAGACAGACTCTTCGTCCTCTGCCAGCAGGCGACCTTCAAGGTAGCTGACGGGCTGTGACAGCAGCGCAATATCATCGGTTGCCTGCACATAGCGGCACAGCGCATAAGGCAGCCACAGGTAGTCGTCGGAGCAGCGGGTTCTGACGCCACGGCCAGCAGGCGGATGCCACCAGTGCTGTACATCTCCCTCGATAAACTGGCGGGATGCACACAACAACAGCTGATCGCGCAGCCGCTGCGGGGCCGCGTGAGTCAGCGCCAGCGTATCCTGCAACTGATCGCGGAAACCAAAGGCACCACCGGATTGGTAATATCCGCTGCGCGCCAGCAAACGGCTGGCCAGCGTCTGGTACAGCAGCCAGCCGTTTGCCAGTAAATCGACCTCCGTTGCCGGCGTCTGGATTTGCACTTTAGTCAGTAGCTGGTGCCAGTGCTGTTTAACCCTGGTCAGCTCGTTCTGAGCCTCCCCGGTGGAGAGGAACTGCTGCATCAGCGCGGTCACTGCACCCTCATCTTCCCCGACGCCGAGGGCAAAAACAAAGCTGCGGCTGTCGCCGTCAATCAGTGTCGTCAGCGTCTGCAGCGCGGCGCAGGGATCCATTCCTGCCCCGGTGTTACCTGACAGACCACGAACATTCATCATCGCGGGCTGCCGTGTGGTGCCGTTACGACCCAGACACTCAAGCCGGTTGCCGCTGTACGCAATCCGGGTACCTGTGACGGCAAAAAAAGCGGTCCGCGCAGAGCCCGTGCTGTTATAAAAGTTTCTGGCCAGAACCGCGCTGCCTGTGGCGATAGCGGCAGGGGAGGTCACCACATGCCTTGCGGAGCGGCTCGCCAGCTCACCCAGAACCCATTCGACGTATCCGGTAATCGACAGATTACGCGTTTTGCCAGAGAGGTTACTCAGCGTCAGCAGGGAAAGTCTGACCGGCGCCTCCTCTGCCACGAACACCGTTAACGTGCTGCTGATGCCATACTCCGTGTGTTCAAACGTGCTGTAACCGAAGCCATGACGGGTCAGATAATCCCCCTTGCCGCGAACCGGAAGCGGCGTCGGGGACCAGACATCACCCGTCTCTTCATCACGCAGATAAAGCGCTTCGCCAGAGCTGTCACTGACGGGGTCATTGTGCCAGGGCGTCAGACGATATTCATGCGCGTTTTCATACCAGCTATAGCCCTGGCCACTCTCGGAAATGACGGTGCCCAACTGGCTGTTGGCCAGCACATTGCACCACGGCGCAGGTGTCTGCTGCTGGCCGGAAAGAATAATGTGATATTCGCTGCCGTCCTCGTTGAAGCCACCGGTGCCATTAAAAAACTGCAACCGCTCTGGCGAAAAGGTGACGGCTGCAGGCGGCGGCGTCTTACTGACCGATGGAAATGCAAAAGCAGGCGGGGTGCGCACCGGTTTTAACAGCGTGCTGAGCTGATCGGCGAGGCTGCCGTTCCGGCCTTCCAGCACGACCGCCGCGACGCTCAGCAACAGTTGCAGATCGTCAGCGGAAAAACTTTCGCTTTTGCGGATAAATATGCCGCCAGGTTTGTCCGCCTGCTGCCGTTCATCTCCGGCAGGGATCAGTGTCGTGAGCTGATTGAAGAGGTTCTGCTGGTAGCCGCCCTGGTCGCTGTTCAGGATAAGCAGATCGACCGTCAGCCCTTTTTGTCGCCAGTACTGATGCGCCTGAATGAGCGTGGTGACCAGGTCGAGTTGATTAATGTTTTCTATCCGAACCAGAAGAATCGGCAGATCACCCGAAATCGCATGACGCCACAATGACTCCTGGCCCAGCCGGTTCTGCATCAGCGCGTCTGATTCGCCACGCATTTCGGCACTGGAAAACAGCACGGCACTGGCCAGCTGATTAAACAGGCTGGTATCTTCGGTGCGGATATTCAACTGACGCAAGGCGACCTGACTGTGGGACCACGCCAGTTCAAACACCCGATCGGCGCTGATGTGGTTACGGTACTTCTCAATCAGCGCAATAGTGGTGTCACGCTGAAGTGTCACACCGTAAAACATATCGATGGTGACGGTCTCTCCCGCTTTTAACGTCACTGACTGGCGAATTGATAACACGGGATCTAACACCGCTCCCTGCTGACCCGTTAATTCACTGCCCGGCATCAGCGCCTGAGCATCGGCTGGTGTCCTGCCGCGCCCGAGAAAACGAGCCCGGTCGGTTTCAAAAGAGGTCTGGCGGCCGGTATTGCCATGTATCGCCATAGCGTGAAACATCCATGCCGTTACTTCATTCTCTTCACGTGGCCGACGGTGAGCCAGAATCGCTTCCAGTCTGTCAACGATCTCAGTCTGGACGAACAGATTACTGAACGCAGGGTGGGCCATATCGCTGGCTGCTGGTGCCAGTACCACTTCGGTGTAGCTGGTGATATCAAACGGGCGGGTCTGACGGGAACGGTTAGTGACCGTGATGCGTCTGATCTCCACATCATCTTCCGGGGAGACCACGATATGCGTGTGAATGCTGAAGGTAGTGCCTGAAGCGTCAAACTCAATCCCGGCATCATTGAAACGGGTTTTATAATGCGGACGCTCGCAGCAGGTCGGCTGATAGCTATGAGCAATCACTTCGGCGGATTGCTGATCGGTAACGTAGCAGAACGTTCCGTAGTTGTTGCTGGTGCTATCTGCACGCCAGCGGGTGAGTGCCAGCCCCTTCCACTGGCTGTAGCCTGTCCCCGCGTGCGTCACCATCAGATGATAATCTGCATTGGAAAGCAGCTGAAGTTGTGGCTGGCGCGGATCTGAACCACTGAATTCACGCTGGTCGGGAATGCTGCGCTGCTGTTTAGGGTCACTATTTTCGACAAAACTGCGGCGTGGGGTATAGAGCTCAATATCATCAGGCACTTTTTCCTGAAGCAGCAAACGCGACGACTGAAACAGTGCGCTGGACATAAACCGCGCGACCATGGGCGCATCCAGCAGCTGGTGAGAGAGTGCTAGCAATCCCATCGCCTGGTGATGGGCCATATACGATTTGACGATCGCAAATGGCTGACCGGGAGCCAGTCGGTCCGCAGTGAAATCCAGCGCTTCGTAATAACCGTAGTCACCGCTGGCACCCATTTTTTTAAGTCTTATCAGATTAGCCGTCGCCTCCTGCGGCAGCACCATCAGCGCCAGCAGCGTCGCATAGGGCGCAACAACATGATTGTCATTCAGGCCGCGTTTCAGACCCAGTTCTGGCGTACCAAATGCCCGATACTGGTAGTTATGATTGACGTCAAACGCAGCGTAACCCGATTCCGAAACGCCCCAGGGCGTATCGGTGCTGTTACCCGAGACAATTTGTTGCCTGACCGCCGATAACGCCATCTTTTCCAGTAGCGTGTCGGGGTAAACCGGCATGACCAGGTGCGGCATCAGGTATTCAAACATTGAGCCGCTCCATGACATCACGGCGGGCTGGTTATTCAGCTGAGTAAATAAGCGACCCAGCACAAACCAGCTCTTGGCCGGAAGCTGGCTGGTGGAGATAGCAAAGTAGTGCGTCAGGCGGACTTCTGAAGGGAAAAGGTCATATTTGCTGGCGTCCAGCAGACCGCTGTCCATGTTATAGCCCACGCTGAGTAAAGACGTGGCCGGATAATAGAGAAAGCGGAAGTCCATACTGGCGTGATCGCTAAGGCGGCTGTCCAGCTCCAGCAGGGCAGCCATCCGTTCGCGGGCGGCCCATATCACCGTCTCTGCCTGTTTTTCCGGGAGTCCGGGGCGGTTCAGGTTCAACTCAGCGAGCCACAGCAATGACGGAATGTCGGCAGGCAGTGGCGCATCCGGGCTAACCCAGCTGAAAAGGAGGGACCACTCCTGAGTAAAATCGACCAGCTGCTGGTGGAAAAGCGCCGGCCAGTTCACCTGCGTTGTCGGAAGATAAGCCTGTTCTGCCAATACGCTTAATGCCAGCAGAGCCTGCATCCCGGCGTGAAAATCGGCGGGTGAAGCGCGCTGCATCAGGCTTAGCTTAGCTGCGATTTGTTCCACAATGTCGCTGCGGGTGTCGCTCAGCTGGTCTTTAAGCAGTGAGAAGGTATCGGAGAGACCTTCCAGGATACAGGGAAGAGACATCACCGGCTGGTATTTCCACTGCGCCAGGCCAGCCTGAAGGGTCACAAGGTGAGCCGCCATATTACCGCTGTCTACGGTTGAGACGTAGCGTGGGTTCAGCGGTTTTAACGTCTGGGTGTCATACCAGTTGTAAAGATGTCCTCTGAAATGCTCCATTCGATCAAGGGTATCGAGGGTGTCGAGAGTCCGGCTGATGACCCGATTCTGGCTGATATAACCAAAATCCCATGCCGTCAGGTTTGCCAGCAGCGACAGGCCAATGTTGGTCGGTGAGGTCCGGTGGGCCACCCTCGACTCCGGAATCTCCTGCAGATTGTCAGGCGGCAAATGGTTGTTGTCACTGCTGGCAAATTCGTTAAACCAGGCCCAGGTTTTACGCGCGGTGCGACGCAAAAAGAGGCGCTGTTCCGCTGAAAGGCTGCCTTGCTGAGCGCGTTTAGGCTGGCTCATGCGGCTCAGTAACGCGGGGGCGACCGCCCACAATAAAGCGAGCGCCAGTGCGACATGCGTCATCGACGGCATGCTCAGGCTGGTCAGGAATACCAGAACCGCGCCTGCTACCGGATTAATCCACATGCGGCGGTAGAAATGGCGCACATCAGGCTCGACAGGTTTCTGTGATGAAGCGCTTTTCCACTCGTTCAGGTAGCGATGGCTGATAGTCAGGCGCCATAAGGTCACGATAATCGCCTTCAGCGACCAGTAACTCTCGTGAGGCAGGATGGCCAGCGCCAGGCCAGCGCGGGAGAGGCGGTTAAATGCATCGGTGACCAGCATGGATAAATGCTGCCGCCAGGCACGCGTTTTACTTTTCGTCACCCCATCGATCACCAACGCTGGCAGTCCTGGAAGCAGCAGAAATAGCATGATGCACCCGACCCAGAATATTGGATTCGGTACTATCGTACACAGCATAAACACCAGCATCAGCAGGGCAGGCGCCACCAGGCTGCGGCGCAGGTTGTCTGTTAATTTCCAGCGGGAAAGCGCACTGAGCGGGTTCTTTTGACGACTGCAATCTTCCTGCCGCACCTGCAACCGTAGCCAGTTAAGGAGCTGCCAGTCGCCCCGCACCCAGCGAAATCGTCGGGCAACATCGCTCAGATAACTATCCGGATATTGTTCATACAGGACGACGTTACTGACCACACCGGAGCGAGCATAGCACCCCTCAAGCAGGTCATGGCTCAGCACCAGATTTTCCGGACAGGTATTGCGTATCGCCCGGCTAAAGGCAGCGACATCGTAAATACCCTTGCCGACAAATGAGCCTTCACCAAACAGATCCTGATAAATATCGGATGAGAGTGAGGAGTAAGCATCATTCCCCGGAATGCTGCTGCACAGCCGGGCATAGCGGCTCTGACCGTTAACCGGTATCTCTTCAGCCAGACGAGGCTGCAGGATGGCATAGCCTTCAACCACCCGATTTTTGACATCGTCGAATACCGGCGCATTGAGCGGGTGGGCCATGACGCCAATCAGCTTATGCGCTGTCTCACGCGGCAGTATTGTGTCGCTGTCGAGAGTAATCACATATTTAACGCTGTGCAGCTGCGCCTGCGTGGCACCTACCGTGACGCTGAAGGCGTTTTCTTCACTCTGAAGCCAGCGATTCAGGGCATGGATCTTACCGCGCTTGCGTTCATACCCCATCCAGACGCCCTGAGAAATATTATGGGTGCGGTCACGGTGTAACAGGGAGAAGAGCGCAATGTCCGATTTACCTCCGCTGTAGCGCCGATTCAGCGCTTCCGTTTTCAGCACGGCGTAACGGATAAGCGCGGCGTCATGATGATGGTCCTGTTCGGCGCTATCGGTAAAGTCGGTCAGTAACGCAAAACTGATATTCGCTAAGGCGTTACCGAGATAGCAGATTTCCAGAGAGCGCAACAGGGCGTCTGTTCCCTCATTGCTGCTGAGTAAACAGGGGATAACCACCAGTGTGCGGTCATGCTCCGGTACCGCCAGAGCATAATCGAGTCGGGGCAGGGGAAGCGGATGGCGGCTGCGGGTGGTTAACTCGCTCAGCAACTGCAAGGCTAGCTGGCTGCTGACAATGATGGCGGGCAGCACCAGCAACCACAGTAATGACGCCATGCCCGCCTGATGGGTGCTGTAGAGCATCTCGGCGGTAAACGCGGTTGTCAGCAGTAAAAGGCTGCCTAACCAGGAGAGTAAAGGAGTCTGGCTCAGATGCTGCCGGCTCCTGTTCAGCCACGTCACCTTAACGTCAAGCTGCTGTTCCAGTTGCAGAAATCCTTTATCCAGCAGGTAATAGCCGACATGCTGCTGACGCAGGGGAAGATCAGGCTGGCTGGCCAGCGTCAGCACAGCCTGGGCGACTTCACGTTCATCAAACCGACTGTGCCGCGCCAGACGTTCAATCACGTGGCGGTAGTCATCGCGACTGTCAAAATGCATCAGCGGGTATGTCCCGGTGGGATCCTGCTGCAGGACTTTCTCAACCAGGCTGACGGATTCGACAAAGGCCTGCCAGTCAATTTCGCCGAGTTGCCGCAGGCCGGTAATACTATTGCTGACAGAGAGCTGACTCAGGGCCAGCTGCCGGTTGAACTGCTCAATGACTTCCGAGGTTTTCCGGCCGGTATTTTCCAGCTGTTGTTCGACCCAGGTTAACGCCAGGGTATTGTTCTGGCCACTTAATCGCCGTTCAAGTTCAGCAACGAAAGCGCCTGAAACCTGCGGGTTCTGGCGAGCCATATCAGCGATGACCAGAATAACTTTTGACGCATCTTCGGCGGCAGTGGAGAGGATATCGCTGATCCACTGCTCCGCTTTATTACGTTCCTGATGTACCCTGGCCACGTCAGCCGCAATCCGGGCCAGATTGTTGATAAGCGCAAACCGTAACATGGCAGGCATGGCCCACAGTTCGCCGAGCAGCAGGGGCGTAACGCGCTGGTAGGCAGCGATAAAAGGATGCAGGACGCTGGTTTCCAGTCGGCCATCACTGTGCTTAATCATCTCCTCGGCGATAGCCTGGATGCGCAGGTAATGAGCCGACTCCTCCAGCATGGGCAGCCCTTTACCGAATTTTGCCGGTAACAGGTGCCGGACCAGGCGGATCTGCTCTTCAATGATGTAAAAATTATCCAGTATCCAGACGGCCGCCGGTGTCTGGCTGCGTTTATCGCCTTCACTCAGGATCTCTGCGCTGCGCGTCAATGACAATTCATTATCTGCCAGCTGCTGCAACAGTCGGTAGGACCATTTTCCACCCGACAGATTATGCGTTTTCGCTAATTTTTCGCCGTAGTTATCCATTTGTTCAGCCGAAAAAATATCTGGCCGATGGGCCTGATAAATACCTTCTGTCGGGAACAAAGGAAAATGCTCATCGGGTAATTCACTTTCCCGGCTGAACCACGTCGTCAGTTTTATTTTCACACTCATTTCCTTGCGCTTACGCAGCAGCTGGATCCGGAAAAAAAGAAAGGATGAAAAAAAAGGAGCCAAAAGAAGGGCTGGAGGTGATAAACAGGTGTAGATGATATTGATTATAGTCCTGTTTCCGTTATTCGTAGCTATCCTGATTAACCGGCTGGCGTTCCTTTATGGCGATAAAATAAAGTTAAAAAAAATAAACAGCTGCCTTCTCCTCACCTTAGCCCTGTTTAACATCAGAGCCGACAGATAAAAAAATTAATTTACCTCCACTGTGTTACGCTGATGGCAACATTTCAGAGGATAACGACATGACCTGGTTGAGCTTTCTCTTCGACGCGCTACACAGCAGCGAAATCAATACACAGTGTCCGGTGTGTAAAAAGTTTTCCAGACAGTCTGTAGCTAAAAAGAATAAAGGACAGGCAGTCTTATGCCCTCACTGTAAGTCATTGTATGTTATATAAAGTTCCTCGTATTTTTATGTTGCGATCACCAGGCAGCAGCAAGTCATACTGTTTAACCTTATCCCTCATTGAGGCAATTTATCCGTAACATTAATTTCAATGTGCTGATAATCCTGCATTATCTTTCGTACTCGGTGAAATAACGTTGTGATTCACACTGGTCGAGAAATTCGAATGGTGAAAGTTGAATAATATCTGGTCCTGCAGACCACACTTCATTAACTCTTGAGATAATATCGCCTTCCTGAAGCGTCAGAAGGTTATTAATGCGTAACACAGCAAATCTGCCATTTTTAAATTCGACCTGATACAACGCAACTTTCTTCAGCGGCATGATGGTTCTTCCACGAATTACCCGGCAGCAGAGTTCAGCACTCGATGAACTTTTCATGATAAACCTCTAATCTATTCATACTCTTCTGTTCAATAAATTAATCTGCAGAATTGTGAATCTGACCTCAGCGCACACGTTGTGCAGATTTCAATTGGCCCGTCTGGACTGCATTTGTTCATATCCGTAAATATAGCGGGTTTATGAAAATAATCTGATACACCCTCTGCAGGGTTAAAAAGTGACTCCGTGGTATTGTCGGGTTATCAGAATGAGGATTAGCGGTGTCTTTTACAGGGCAAATGGTGGGTATGAGAGTGTGAGGTGAATCAGGGAAAGGGTGAGGTGAACCTGTAACCCAGGTAACGGAAGATGAAAATGAAGTGCTGAAGGCTATCAACTGACTCGCCGCCACGACCGATGAGGCAAAGCGGACCACCACACCGCTGCTGGATGCGGTTGATATCAGCATTGCAGCTGATGAAGAGCTCGCTCGTCTGGCTGAGTGGAACTACCACGGAGTTAACCGGATGAGTGCTTTCACCACGGCGTGCAGGTGCTGAAGATGAGTGAGGGTACGAGGTGATTATGGTCTGGCAGGTGTCGACTTAATTGACCAGCTTCGTAAGAGCATCGTTGTGACGCGACAGGAGATAATTATGCTGTCAGCAAAGAATAGCGTGGCTCAGTTGATGATCGCCAGCGAGTTCTGGTTATGAGGCGGATTTTAACTATGGTCATCAGGTTCGTTGACCGGCTGTTCTCACATTCGTCGAGATAACGTACATATCTCCTCAGTGATATGACATCTCTGAATTGCTCCATAGAATTGCACACACTAATCATTGAACCACTTATCATATTTTTTAGTAATAAAAAGCCACCTTGTGAGGTGGCTTGAGTATAGAATTGTCATTATTCCTACGCGCCATGCTGTATGTTAACCAGCCTCCAGCCGCTCATAAGAGCGTGGCGTTGACGCTTTTTATGCACGCTTAGGCAATTGTGATAGTGCCGGACGTACCGTAGGTCTGACGGAAATCTGCGCCATAAGCCGCGACAACATCTTTGCCCCACAGCGCGCCCATCACTGCACCGACTACCGGGCCAATAATACCGCCCAGAATCGCGCCAACACCCTGAGCAATTGGACCGAAAACCGCACTACGACTTGCACTTCCACCTACCGTAACGCCTGTCGCGAGACCTTCAATAAGTCCCCATACAGCACCTTCTGCAGCTTCACCCAGTGTCGCCACTAAGGTTCCGCCACTAACAGTCACAGTTTCCATCGGAGTTAAATCACGCATATTTATATTCCCTTTCGATAAAGTATTGTTAATTAACTTTCAGCTTTTTATTGTTACATTAATAATCTAATGAACAACTCTTAAATTTAGTTGAGCGGCTGGTTATGCTGCATATTTCGCCCGGAAGTCTGCCGCGTAAGCCGCAACTGCATCACGACCTTCAGTCGCACCTATAAATGCACCTGCGATCGGACCAATAATGCCCCCTGCCAACGCACCGATCCCCTGAGAAATAATGCCAAACACAGTGCTTCGACTTGCACTGCCACCCACGGTTACACCAGTAGCCAGGCCATCTATAATTCCCCAGACGATACCTTCAAAAAAGGCGTTAACTTCATCGGCCGTAGCGGGAGCACCGCCGCTGACGCTGCCCGCTTCTGTTGGTGTTATTTCTCGCATCGTCCTCTTCCTTGTCTTTAGTCATGTGGAAATAATTGTGTTCGCGGTCTGCTTTATCCACTGCTGGTAAGTTATATTATTAATGCCGGAGTGAAAATAATAAAAAATCCATAATTTCTTCTGTGCAAGAGGTCCCTTATAAAGATGCAGAATTGTCAGTGTACTTATCCACACACGGGGAAGTAATGTGTGGTTTTTATGTATCAATTGCGGTTTTGGAAGCCAAAACTCTTCATCCATTACCTCGCGGAAGAGAGCAGGATAGATAAATTATTTTTGTAATTCAGTGTCTTGTGACTGTTTTCCGTGTGTGTAAGACAGCAGGGGCGAAATTCATATTTGCTGCAAATGATCTGTATCTCACATCGTGGACCTGGAAAGCCTGTATTACTTGACTTACCTCGTGAATTTTTTAGCGCTGGTATAGCTGGTGAGGTAAAGGTGATTAATGTTAACCAGAAAATATAATTTTATAACATTTTGTTGGTGCTGATAACGTCGCCAGGCGTTTTCCCGAAATCATTAACAGGAGGTATTTTTCTTTTATAGTGAAGATAAAGAGTAACGATCTGTTTTATGAAAAATGAAGAGGATTTTAAGGACGTGCAGGGTATGTGATTAGAGATCTTTTGAACTATCATAGGTGAAAATATTGAATCTAAGAAGTCATAAAAAGCATAATAACGATTTACAGTGACATTACTATGAGGTCGAGGGATCTGGCACCTTTTGATTTTTTTTTCAGCCGGGTAAGATTTCAATCTGAAGCTTTTGTTCTCGCTCCATATTTCATGCTCGGAAAATACTTCGATTATATAACATAACGCAGGCACTCAGAAAAAAGCCATTGGACCTGTAAGTCTATAATGAGTCTTTGAAACCAGTCGCTGGAGATTCTGATAAATTACTCAGCATTTATTGCTGACTTTTGGAAACTTATCCGACCAGGATAGCCAGAAAATTTATCCGTTTCTGACATTCACTACCGCTAATCCGGTTGATAGTAGATTTTTTATATTTGGCTGAGGTTAATGAGTTTGCTCAATCAGCCAGAAAAAAATGGCTGCATGGCGGTACTATCAATAACATTTGGCGATTAAGAGGCTAATCAGCATAGGCCTGAATGCATTATTTTTTGCATATTGCTGAAAAAACGCTGCTACTCAGGAGAATTGAAAAAGAAGTTAATGTAGGTTATTAATTAAATTATTGATTTCAGGAGAGT